>OY757026.1:91592083-91974925 GCA_963580285.1 Lucinisca nassula
ACTTAACTGATACAATGGTTTACAAATCTCACCAAAGGAAGCGATGAAGCGTTTGTAGTAAGCTGCTAAGCCGATGAAGGTGGCACTACAGTAAAAAAAATCCCCTTACTCACAATGTAAATTGGGGCATATTCCATGTTCTACCACATTTCAGCAAGTCTAATGCTTCCATTATGAGGCATATAATTTGACAGGCTGACCATTTACCTTCCAGAAGAAGCTAAAAAATATGTATGCTGTGCGGCATATTTTGGCCTTTTTGGCAGCCAGTGTCAACAAACCCATACCGCAGCGAATAATTCCAGGCATTTCCAGTGGCCAGTCAGCACAATTTTATGGTTCAATTTAAATCAGCTGCATTTTACAATAGCAAATACCTACTAATATTTCTTCTAATAAACAATAATACTTCTCAGAAAAATAATGGCTTACCACCAAATCCAATCAGAAGCAGCAGAATATTCAATTCTGTACTGAAAGCTCTCCCCAAAGCAAGTGCAGCTTTCATAAAGACCAATTATTTACTGTAGTGCAACCTATACCAAACCCTAATTTCTTTATGATCCACCAAAAGAATTGCCAAACACAAGTTTAGACCATATCTAATAATATAGTCATGCATAATTAATGTTCAGTGACAAAGAATCTTTAAACTTTGCGAAAAAGTTATCGCTTCCAGATTCTACGATGAAAGTCGGACAAACCATGTTTTGTTAAAAAGCGCAAAGTTTACCTCTTTCCAAAATGGAACCCAGAAACCGGCTTGCATCAGTGCTTCTTCTCAGATGTCTTTGGAATACTTTAATCCTAAAATGCACTAAATCATGTCCTATTAGCAGCCATGCTAGAAATTTTGGCTGTTCTCACACCTATACCCCCTAATTTCAGTAAAAATTGGCATTTTGAGGATATTTTGGGGACAAAACCTTCATGAAAATGATTATAAATGCCTTAATGCCATGAGAAATGTCTGGATGTATCTATTCAAATCTTGTAACATGAACCCAACCAGTAAGAACTTACAACGGCTGAGAAAACTCATTGCAATATTGCAGCGGGCTGTTCGGAGAGACAATTTTGAAATTTTGCATTGGCTTGAAACACTTGTCTAATGCCAAGTAACCTCAGTGTTATATTCAATATTGAGTATTTTCTTTTTCTTGTGTTTCTGTTTAGATATTTACTGCAGGTCTGCTTTCCAAACAGACCAATGACAACTGATTTACATGGCTTTTAAGTACCCCCCCCCCCCTCCAATTACATGGAACAGAAGCAAAAACTTATAAAATACACCCAGTTAGTCCTAAATTAGCACTAAACTTACAATTTGTACAGTTTCTGTGACAAAATACATGCCAGGAAGATCCACTTTAAGATACAGAATTGGAGGGAACCTATTATGTGTGAAAATATTATGTAATGAATGAAAACATTAGAGGGGAGCTGATTTTTCTACTTTCGGTTTAGGTGGCACTACAGTAAAAAAAATCCCCTTACTCACAATGTAAATTGGGGCATATTCCATGTTCTACCACATTTCAGCAAGTCTAATGCTTCCATTATGAGGCATATAATTTGACAGGCTGACCATTTACCTTCCAGAAGAAGCTAAAAAATATGTATGCTGTGCGGCATATTTTGGCCTTTTTGGCAGCCAGTGTCAACAAACCCATACCGCAGCGAATAATTCCAGGCATTTCCAGTGGCCAGTCAGCACAATTTTATGGTTCAATTTAAATCAGCTGCATTTTACAATAGCAAATACCTACTAATATTTCTTCTAATAAACAATAATACTTCTCAGAAAAATAATGGCTTACCACCAAATCCAATCAGAAGCAGCAGAATATTCAATTCTGTACTGAAAGCTCTCCCCAAAGCAAGTGCAGCTTTCATAAAGACCAATTATTTACTGTAGTGCAACCTGAAACTCCTTGTTTGTTTGCATTGCGAGGCACCGGCCACTCTTGAATGGCTTTGATTTTGTCTTTGTCTGTGTGTATACCCTGTTCCGACACTTCATGTCCTAAGAATTTAACATATTTTTGGAAGAAGACACATTTTGAAGCTTTCAATTTAAGGTTTGCTGACTGAAGCCTTTGAAATACATGTTCAAGCCTAAGTAATGATTCTTCCACCGTTTTAGCCGGGACTATAATATCGTCCATGTACAGGATACATTCCACCCATTGTAAATCCCGAACCTTTTTGGCCACGCCTATCTGCCAGTAACCACTGTGAATATCCATGCAATTAAAGTACACAGACCCTGCTACAGCATCTAAGCACTGGCTGATGTTTGGAAGGGGGTAACTATCTTTCTTAGTCAGGAGATTGACCTTTCTGTAGTCCACACAGAACCGGGTACTTCCATCCTTTTTCGTTATCAGCACAATATTGCTTGACCAAGGGCTGACCGAGGGTTTTATTACTCCTGCCTGCAACATTTTCTGCACCTCTTCGCGCTCAATCTTCTGTTTAACTAATGGGAGCCGTCTCAAGGGTTCTTTAATGGGCTCGGCACCCATGGTGTCTATGTGGTGTTCTACGCGATCAGAAAAACCTAAATCTAGGGATGACTTGGCAAATACAGATTGATATTTGATTAACAGTGCCTTAAGCAGATTTTGCTCTGTATCGTTCAAATGTACGGAGCTTCGCATGAAAAGATCACCTAAATACTCAGGTAGGGCTTCACATGACGTTTGTTCACATTCAGTTTTTGTGCTGCATGAGGTAATTGGCACACTTTCACTTTCCTTCACAGAAATGCAGGTTCCCAAAGTGGTATTTGGGTATATCGTCAAAGGCTCTTCAGTACAGTTTACAACATTCAAGTCCCTTAACTCTTCACTTGTCCCTGTTTCGATTACTCCCGGTAAAAGATGGGCTGGTGATTTTGACTCATTTGCCTCAATAAATGCTGTTTTTTGACCGTAAATGTTCTTGACTTGGTATTTTTACAGTTACCCATGCACTTGAATTTGCAGGTATACATGTCTTTCCTTCAGCTATCACCCTACAAGTCAATGCCGCATTTCCGCCAAGCCAGCATGAAATTTGATCTGATTCTGTATGTAATGTGTATTTCTCATAGTCATTTTTTCTTACATATTCAAGCAGAAAATCTTGCCCTAATATGCCATCAGGAGAAATGTCACAGACTATAACTTGGTGAAAGTATTCATTTCTTCCTAATTTGATAGTAATATGTGTATGTCCGTATACATTTATGTCTACACCATTGACATTTTTTACCCTAAATTTGTTTTCTTTCAGCTGAGGCTTAAGGCAAGGGTCTATTTTCTGATAGACCCTATTTGACAGCAGAGTGGATGTAGAACCACTGTCTATCAAATAATGGGCATCAACTCCACAAATTCTACAGTTCGTATAAAAGCCATTGTCAAAACTCTTTGAATGCTCATAAATTTTGCCAGCTATGCTTAATTCTAATTGTTCTTCCTGTTTAGGCCCCTCGTCTTCCATCGGCCTTGGGCCTACTGGGTCGATGGACGGAGGTTTCCCTGCTGATGCTCCTGAGCCTCCATATTTGTCTGTTGACGCTGTCGGTTAAATGGGCGCTGGTCTCTTCTGTTCCTTTCATTGTTTGGGCAGTCTCGCTTTAGGTGTCGTGGTGAAAGACAGATGTAGCAAAGCCGCTGTCCATCCCTCTCCCGAGCACCACCTGATGGTCCCTGGTTGCCATGTGCTTGGTAGTTGTACTGGTTACCACGCGCTTGGTTGTTGCACTGACGAGTTAATCTTTCTATGCAGTTTTGAAGTTGTCTGAGAACACCCTGCAAGTTGTCAGTTTCGAGATTTCGACTAAATGATCTTCCCGTTGACTCCTGCGTTCCATCTCCTTCAGCGGCCACATGGCGCACCTGCCTTTTTTCTCATTTTCAGCCCCTAATATGCCTTCAAAGGTTTCAATTATCAAAACCGCCTTAGTAACTGAAGCGCAGTTATCAGAAATACATTTATATTTCAGTTCAGGAGACACAGATTTATAAAGCTGGTTTAAAGCTAACATTTCACGGGCCTCATGGTTCATGTTGCTATACGCACGCTGTGCTAGGCGACGAAGGTCATCTCTCAGTTGAGCAATAGATTCATTTGGTTTACGCATCCTTGCTTCAAGTTTTGAGATCCACATGGGTTGTTGACATGTATTACCAAAGCGTTGACCCAGTTTCGTGGTTAGCAAGCCATAGGAAGTCCGTTCAGCAAGTTTCAGTGTCATGTAATAGACCTGAGCATTTCCCCTAAGACAGGCTGCAAGGTACAGTGCTTTATCTTGGTGAGACCATCTCCCCAGCTTAGCGCAGACCTCAAAATGACTGAGATATGATTCCCAGTCCTCGTCCCCGTCATATGTCTTTGGCTTCATTGGTGGTGAGTGTAACACGGGAGCCCTGGCATTTCCACTTATGTCACCACTGGCATGTGCGTCAATAGGAATCCCCAAGTACTCTCCCTCAAGAATGCGCCTGGACCTTGGTTGTTGAGCAGGTATCTCTTCAAGAGGTGGGATGTCTACAACAGACGACAGAATTGAGGCCGCCCGATTATTTGTTGGGTCATTCTGGTCCTGTTCCTCTGTATCTGTACCGTGTCGGTCATTATCTCTCTCCCCTCTGTTGAATTCTATTTCTGAATCGCTATCTGCCATGCTGTTTATGTTTAATTTTGTACTAACTACAGATCACTGTGTTCCTATTGGATGTTTGTTGGGGTTTGTTATTTTTCTGTTACAGTTTTTCTATTTTTTTATATATTTTTCTGTAATTTTTACTCTCTTTTTTCTGCTATTTTACTGTTTTTATTTTATTATTATTAATATTTTTTATTTATTTTTTTTATTTTTTATTTTTTTTTTTTAGAGTTTCTATTTCAGCTTGCTAATGTCTTGATTAAAGCTTAAAACAGTGTGTTACTTGTTATTTCATCCTTAAAATGTTAGTTCTCAGTTTCATACATAATTTTGATTGAGCAGATTAAACCCCGTGTCAAAACATGGAATTGTTAGGTAGGTAGGTTACACCTCAGTGTTAAAGTTAATTTCTACAGCAGCCATTGTCAAGACAACAGGTTATGTCCAGCCAAAGTCTATTATATATCCCTGTATCCAGCAATGTACAGGGGTCTAGCAGTAAGTTCGTATCGCTGGATGTATTTTTAACTAACACATCCCACTTCTGTCGACACCAGTGTAAGCTTATCATGGATGGTCGAGGATTTAGCAAGCCAGTTTGCTTTGTTTTTTTATTTGTCTTATAACTCAGTGGCCTGGTATGGCTGACAATGTCAGAGACTTTTATTCGGTGACACAATGCATAGAAAGAACTGTATCTCAGTCATTAAACAGATTTCCAAAGTATTTTAAGAGGTTTATGGCAAATTGCAATTCTTCATTGAGTGAACACTCAAAAGGGGTATTCCTCATGTTTTCTACTCATTTTTATAATTTTCTTACTTAAATTTTGCTTTTTGGTACTCTGTGCTGAATTGCCAAACTTTTATAAAAGCCAAAACTTGTTTCTGCTGAAGGTCTCAAAGTTGTCTCCCTTGATGCACAGAGGAATTGTATTAGAATTTTGAATTGCCCGCCATGGATCTCTTCCTCTTTATATACCTTTGTGGCCCTAGACAAGGAGCCAATCAGTTGAGTGGAAATTAACATGTGATTTTAAGACAACCAATGAAAAGCCCATTTTGAGACACACCTCCGGTCAGAAAGTCAGACAAAATGGCGGCCGATCTGATCGCCAGAAAATTTTGTGAGAGGATAATACTTTCTAGAGAAAGATCTGGTGATCTTTCGAAGATTACACAAATTATATGGATTGGATGGAGTCTAACTGTACCCATTAAGGTAAGGAAATCTACCTGAATGAGCAGAAAGACTGCAGTCAGCCAGTCTGACCACGGACAGAATTCTGACAGTTCAAAGAAAGGCGGGTCAGAAACTTTTCTGACAGCTCTAAACTTTGCTCACTTTTATCTTTCCTAGGCTTCCTTGGTGTCAAAATGCAGGAAATTTTATGTAGTTTCTGAAGGCCAGAACCAAAAATTTCTCAAAAATTTCTCAAAAACAGTAAACTGGATCAAACTTGAACAGACGCTGGATGTAAACAAACGGAGTAATACAACGAAAAATAGTTCGCTGTCAGACTCCGGTTTACATCAAGATCATGAACTTTCTTTGACAAAACATACTACAATATTACTTTATTTGCTTGATTTCAAATGTTTTTAAACCAACCACCACTCCAGGCTTGGTTTGTTGAATGTGAACTTTTTAGCCTGTTCTAGCATAGGAAAGTTACTAGTGACCAGATGTACCCAGTAGTTGACATAGCTCAACTCTGCTTTGAGGATCTCAAATAAAGGTAGAAACAGTAATAGCCCGGGATGTTACACCTCTAAGCGGTTTACCAGTACTCGCGTGAGGTCGGTTTCAGCTCTGCGTGGACGCATCATGCAGCCCATCTATTTCTTCCAGTCCGGATAGGCGGGGGCCGCCCGCTTGTATAAACAGTGGCTAGAGTAGAGTTTCATTGTGTACTGTCCCGAAAAACCTACTTCTGAGGTGACTCATCCCGGGTAAGGTAATGGCGGTGGACTTGCTCCTGCTTGCGTCGATTGATCTGGACTTGCTTCCGACGGCACAGGAGTACTGGTAAACCGCTTAGGGGATCTAAGCTTGCCCAGGCAAAGGGGCGCGAGTCGGACAATCCATGCTTATTAACCCTATTGGTTTCATTGGGTGACAGGGATTGAGATGTCATTTCATCTCAGTGTCGGGTAAAAGTCCCACAAAATTAGAAGCAACGTCTCCAAAATGACCCATAATGTGTTGATGGGACGTTAGACCTCAAATCAAACAAAACTAATCGACTGATGAAGATGTCTGTTTACACTTTGAGAACGTCTTCAACATGTGAGCGCCGTAAAAGCGCAGTACACGCATTGTAAGCGCCGTAAAAGCGCAGTGCACGCATTGTGAGCGCCGTAAAAGCCCAGAGAAAGCGCCGTGAGAGCGCATACAATCGCCATCAAGAACGCCGCAGGATCGCGATAGATCGCCATGTAATCTCCGTAGCAACGTCTTGGTCGCTGTAGGGACGCCATGACAGGTCCATGTTCACAAAAATATCCAATATTTCTTGCGATCTCGCGGCGTTCTGAAAAATTAAACAACGCCGTCCCATCGCAGTGAAAACGCGGCATAGTGTGGCAGGGGCTTAAACTGACTGGTTCAAAAATGTCCTAAATAGTGTTGACTGGGCCGTTAAACTCCAATACAAATAAACAAAACATGCACGTTTCAGTATTATTCGTATAAACTGGACATTTTAGGTCATTTTTCAAGAACCGCGTCAGCTTTCAGAGCAACAGTAAATTTTATCTCACGTGCCAGGTACTGGATACGGATACATTCAACATGTCTGTCTGACACGTGGGCTAAAATTTATGGTTGCATAAAACGTTGGCGTGTTCTAGAAGAGTTAACTGTTCTGTTTCTAATTGTAGAAATAATATTAAAAAATGTTTTGTTTTTTGTTGTTGTTGTTTTTTTGTTGTTGTTGTTGTTGTTGTTGTTGATTTTTGTTTGGAATGAAAACAAATCATTCAGTCTGTGACAAAATTACTTTTCAAAATGGTCAGTTTCATTTGGTCTATTTTTCCTTGTCCTTACACCTAACATTTTACAGCAACATATTGAATAGTCCATGTACTAGGTACACCGGGAAGTAGTTTTTAGAAAACTATCACAATGTTTTTCGATATCTTAAAGAATGCGCTATGTCGCACGGATAGGATTATGAGGATGTAGTTTTCCTTGTTCGCGATTGGACATGTTCGCATTTACAGTTTCACACCTCCACATCTCGCGCTGTGTGAAACATCACGAAAACACGCCTATATAATATTGACCCCCTTGAAACCCAGTTTTATATAGTAAAACTGGGGTTTACTGGGGGTAAACCTTATTTTTATTATTTCTGCTCTAAAACATAGATTGTGAGTACTCGTTAGAACCGCCTCGTTGAGGCGGTTCTACGAGTACCCACAATCTATATTTTGAGCAGAAATAAGAAAATTATCGCCATTTTTCATCTAAAATTATCGTTTTTTCGGCGGAAAAATTTACTCTGTATTTGTATTGGCGTATTTTCGTAATGATACCAATTTTTTTACACACTTTTCACATACTAGAGAATATGTAACTATGGTTATCTTAGACATAGTCTTAGATTATTAATTACGATAACACACCCGTGTGCTAGCTAAATAGGCGTCTATCATGTCTCTGCAACAAGCATTTTTTTATATTTTTTTCAGATGACAATGTTTGATATTTTTCCCATTTCTTGTCCAAACAGAAATTGTGAGTGCTCATCGTTGAGACGTTAGTAACGAGTACACATTACAATAACACACCCGTGTGAGATAGCGTATTCTTTCATATCTCCAAAATGGCTGCACTTTTACGAGGAAAATGTGTGATATTTTACTTCTTTATAATCCCAAAATAGGTTGTAGATCTTCGTTAGAACCGCCTGTATATTATACGAAAAATAGTGCTATTTTTCTTCTTTATACTCCTTAAATAGGTTGTGGATGTTCGTTAGAACCGCCTGTATATTATATATGTGCCGTATTTTATCAGTTACCCCCTATATATGTTGCATTGGAACGCACTGACCTGATAAAGAAATGCTATCTCAGGACAAGTGAGCTTTATCGCGTCAACGTGACATTGCGCTTTTATGAATGAACCGGACTACTGGAAAAATGACAAAAAAATGTCATTGTTACTGGAAAAAAATGGGGAACAAAATATCATAGGCAAATATGGTTAGCTGATACTAAATATATCGCCCGCTAGAATGCTGGGACGCACTGAGGACCATCAATAACTGATCGTAAAGTGTTAATTTAAGAGTGTACAAGGGGATAAACTGATAAATATAATTCCGGATTCGGGTAATTTGATATCAAGTTTATCAGGCTCGGATTCGGAACGCATGTAGAATCGCTCGGCGAGCCTCGCGATTCTACAAGCGTTCTCGAAGCCTTGCCTGATAAACTTGATGTCAAAAGACACGAACCGGGTACTCTCTATTTATATGCACGTCTATTTCAGCCATGAGATTTACCAGCATATACTGTTCTACTCGTTTAATCACAGTTTTATTTTCATTGTTTGTATCTATATATGCCACGTTAATAGAATTTAAATTAATTTTACTTTCTTGCTTGCTTAATTTACTTTACTTACTTTGCTTTACTTTACCATCATATTAACAAGTCCGTGTAATGTGCACCCCTCTTAACAGAAAGCTGGGGTTTTAAGCCCCCCCCCCCCCCCCCCCCCAGTGGAATTCTTTCCACTGACCGTTCCAAGGCGGTTCGTGGCGGTTTATTTATGTTGTTGTTTGTTACAACTTACTGTGTGTATCACTTGTGTCTTTTTATTTTGGATGGCCATTTGGCCATTTTGTGGGAAAGTAACTGTCCTTATGGCCAGCCTTTGTTTAGGTTTCCATTATGGTCTGGTCGCTTCATGTTTGTGTTTCTTTCCCTTTGGTGTCTTTTGTGGGTGGAGTAAGTTAATTGTATCGATTCCTGATCTTTGTTTTACTTCTACTTTACATGGGTAAACATTTTCTCCAATACATTGGGCGTGGGTACTCGGTTCTAACGAGCACTCACAACCTATTTTTTAATATAAGTAAGAAAACTATCACAGACTTTCATCAGAAAACTAACCACTTTGGAGATATGAAAGAATTCATTTTGTCACAAGGGTGTGTTATTGTAATTACTTTACTTACTTTACTTTACTTTACTTATTTTATTTAAGCCCCCGCCCATAGGGGCTTGAAGAAATATATGGGCTGCATGTTGCTTCCACGCAGAGCTGAATCCGGCCCGCACACTAGTACTGGTAAACCACTTAGAGGATCTAAGCCTGTCCAGGAACCGCGGTGCGAGGCGGACCGTCCATGCTAATAAACCCTATTGGTTTCATTGGGCGACAGGGCTTGAGAAGTCATTTCATCTCAATGTCGGGTAAAAGTCCCACAAAATTGGAAGCAACGTCTCCAAAATGACCTTTACAGTGTTGACGGGGACTTTAAACCTCAAATCAAACAAACAAAACTTATTTTATTTTGCTTTACTTCATTGTGCCCACAACTTCTGGGCATATTGCTTTTGCCATGTTCGTCCGTCCGTCCTTCCTTCCGTCATTCCGCCTGTCCCGCTTTTTATTGCATAGCAAAACTATGGAACCATGCATGCAAGGTTTTTGAAATTTAATATATGGATTCCTTATGAAAAAATAATTGACCCGTCCTTTTTTGTCATCAGGATTATGCCCCTATTTTGGAGTAATGCCCCTTTGCAAAAAAAGCTATGAAATCTTGTAAGCAAGATATCTCATAAACCATTAAAGCTATTGAGCTGAAACTTTACATACTGATTGGGGATAATGGGAAGATGAATTGTTTAACTTATGGAAAAACAATCCGAATTTTTATCCCCCGACCGAATAGGTTCGGGGGATATATCGATCAGACTGGCGTCCGTCCGTCCGTCCGTAGACGCAACCTTGTGATGCCCATAACTCTTATACCCTTTGAGATTCATTGATGGTTCTTAGCACAAGTGTTCACAAGGCTGAGACGGCGTGTCATGCGCAAGAACCAGAACTCTGGATGCCATACTTTTTTAGTTATCTTCTCTTTTAATAAAATAGAATGACTACTTTGTGATGGCCATAACTTCAATACCCTTTGAGATATATTGATGGTACCTGGCACAGTTGTTTACAAGGCCGAGACGATATGTCATGCACAAAAACCACAATTCTAGTTGCCATGGTTTTTGAGTTATCTCCCCTTCCAATAAAATAGAGTGACTACATTGTGATGGCCATAACTTCAATACCCTTTAAGATATATTGTTGATACCTGGCACAGTTGTTTACAAGGCCGAGACGGTGTGTCATGCACAAGAACCACAACTCTGGTTGCCATGGTTTTTTAGTTATCTCCCCCACCAATAAATTAGAGTGACTACCTTGTGATGGTCATAACTTCAATACCCTTTAAGATATATTGATGATACCTGGCACAGTTGTTCACAAGGCTGAGACGGTGTGTCATGCACAAGAACCACAACCATGGGCGCCATGTTTTTTTTTTTAATCATCTCCCCTTCCAATAATATAGAATCACTATCTTGTGATGGTCACATCTCCAATACTCTTTGAGATATATTGATGGTACTTGGTACAGTTGTACATGAGTTTAAGCAGGTCTGTCACGTGCAAGAACCACAACTCTGGGTGCCCTGGTTTTTTAGTTATCTCCCCTGACAATATAACCTTGTGATGACCATAACCCCAGTACCCTTCGCGATATATTAATGGTACTTGGCACAATAATATACAATATTGAGACCGCGCTTCATGCGTAAGAACCACAACTCTGGGTGCAATGATATTTGAGTTATCTCCCCTTCCAATATAACAGTATGGCCACCTTGTGATCACCGTACCTCCAATACCCTTTGAGACATATTGGCGGTACTTGATGCAGATAAGCATGAGGTTAAGCAGGTGTTTCATGCTCAAGAATTACAACTTTGGATGCTATGGATTTTGAGTTATCTCCCCTGACAATATAACCCTGTGATGGCCATAACTGAAACACACTTTGAGATATATTGAAGAAACTTTGAGCAATTGTAAACAAGGTACAGAATTGGTGTCATGTGCAAGAACCACAACTGTTGGTGCTGTGGTATTTGAGTTAACTACCCTTCCAATGACCAGCTTGTGATCACCATATCTCCAATACCCTTAGAGACATATTGATGGTACTTTGTACAGAATAACATGAGCTTAAGCAGGCATGTCATGCACAAGAACCACAATTTTGAGTGCCCTGGGTTTTTTAGTTATCTCCCCTGACAGTATAATCTTGTGAAAACTGCAATACTTTTGTGATATACTGCTGGTTTAATTATGGTGCACTTTCTATGGTGAACAATCTTCTGAAGGCCATATTAGGTTTTGGTCGGGGGATTTGCCATCTCTTCCAATGGCTATTTTTTTCTTGAGTTATGGCCATTTGGAACTTTGGCCATTTGAAGTTTATCTCAAAAACGATTTGAGCTATTGCCTTAAAATCTTACAGACTGATTCGGGATGATGAGTAGATGAACTGATTTACTTTTGGAAAAAAAAAAATCCGAAATGTTTTTCTTGAGTTATGGCCCTTGGCATTTTGGGCGTTTTACGCTTGTAAGCAAAATATCTCAAAACCATTACAGCTTTTGCCTTGAAACGTTACAGACTGATTGGGGATGATGAGAAGATGAACTGGTTAAATTTTTGAAAAAAAAAACCTGTTTTTTTTAAATTGAGTTATGGTTCTTTGTGAAACTTTGGGTGTTTTAAGCTTGTAAGCAAGATATACAATCTTGTAAGCAAGATATCTCAAAAACTATCAGAGCTATTGTGCTGAAACTTTACATACTGATTGGGGATGATGAGAAGATGAACTGATTATTTTTTGGAAAAAAACATCTGACTTTTTACTTGAGTTATGGTCCTTTGAATTTTTGGGCATTTTAAGCTTTTAAGCAAGAAATCTCAAAAACGATTTGAGATATTGCTCTGAAACTTTACAGACTGATTCGGGATGATGAGTAGATGATATGATTAACTTTTGGAAAAAATTCGAATTTTTTTTCTTGAATTATGGCCATTGCTTGTAACTAAAATATCTCAAACACCATTAAAGCTATTGCCCTGAAACTTTACAGACTGCTTCGGAATGATGAGAAGATGAGCTGATAAACCTTTGAAAAACATCTGGATTGTTTTACTTGAGTTATGGCCCTTTGAGACTTTGGGCGTTTTAAGCTTGTAAGCAAGATATCTAACCTTGTAAGCAAGATATCTCAAAAACTTTAGAGCTATTGCGCTGAAACTTTACTAACTGATTGGGGATGATGAGAAGATGAACTGATTAACTTTTGAAAATAAACCTGTTTTTTTACTTGAGTTATAGTCCTTTGAAACTTTGGGCGCTTTAAGCTTGTAAGCAAGATATCTTTTTTTCTTTACTTTACTTTACTTTTCTTTACTTTACTTTACTAACAAATGTTTTCTGTCTATTTAAAAAACTCTGAGTCAACGGGCCAGTATACCGTATAGCGAAGATCGTGGTCTTCACTGAGCAGCGAAGATCTGAGCCTTCTTTCAGCTTACATGTTCAAAGTCATATCCACGGCCTGAAATGAAGATCAAGAACGATAACCTCAGTTATTTGTCCGATTTGGTATTTGTTTATACCTGTTTTGATGACGGATTAAGTGTCGCAGATCCTAATGAGATTTTATTGATTCGCCCCTATTAGACTTTATCATAAAGAAAAAGCTACACAATGTTTGTTTGTTTTTGTGTGTGTGTTTTAACCCATTTCAGACCGGAAACCCCTAAAGGGGTACCCTGGAAAACAGTGCAGGCCCAGATCAGACGCCTCAGAACGCGGCGTCTGATCAGAGCCTCCGCTATTTGCAAAAAGTGCAGCCATTTTCCAAATATAGATTTTGAAGAAAACACAACCTGACACCTCTAAATTTTGAAATGGACTCCTGCTATATATAATGCGGGAAGATTCCGCTTGGTACAAAAAGGGTTAAAAGTAAGTCTCAAATAAAACTGTCTCTGGTCAGGCCCATAGGAGTCTGACTGTTGGTTTTATTTTGCTCCAGCATTTCACTTATTTCTTGCTGTCGAGTCCTCAGCGTTGTTTTATCTCTGTGGTTGTATCGGAGATGTTGCACTGATAAGTTTAGGAAGCCTTCATGCGGACTGAATAAATGAATAAATTATTTGTCTAAATCGCGACGGAAGCAAGGGCGAGAATTGCGGCCGCGTAAAATCGATTTTTGTCCCCATACGCCCTCTTCCGCCCCCCCCCCCCCCCCCCCACCCCCCCCCCACCCCACACACACACCCACAATCCCCACCGGTGAAATACTTGTTTTCACTGACCGTTCCAGATCGGTTTTTCTGTCGAGGTTCATTTTTATTATAGTCCGTCTTTGAATGTGTCTATCGCTTATAACTTTTTGTTTAAAGTTCAACGGAAACGGTAATTTTACCACCATATCTTTATTAATTATCCATGTAGCACAGATAAAAATAAGCAATTACAAAAAGTCGCGAGAATTCAAAAGGTTATATAGGGGAAGTTATAAGCAAATAAAGTTACGTGATTTACCGTTCTTTCGCACCTGTCCAAATTTAGATTTTCACGCATGCGCACTTGCGCGTGACGTCATTTGTAGACACATTTCGAAGTGACAGCTATGGCGGACAGTGCAAATCTTAGAGAGTTAGAGGAGAATGACGGTGATTCTGTTTTAGCTGGGTCAATCAGGCCGGTACAGCCGTATCAGTTTGAACCAAGAAGAGAATCTGCGCCCGATTACTCGGAAGATTCCGAATCGGACACATCTAGCGAGTCAGATTTGGAGGGCCAGCTGAGCGATAGGCTCGGCAACACAGACTGGTAAGTTAGCGAGAATAATAAACAAAAAAAATGCATGACGAGGAAAAAATAAGTTCGTCCACTTTACTACTGATTAGCCCAATATTAGTAAGGTTCCGTTTCGTATTTTGATAGCCGAAAATAACGTAAGGAAAGGAGGAAGTAAATAAAAAAATCGGGGGGGGGGGGGGGGGGGGGGGGGGCACTGGTTGAGACAGTGGGGGCTGACAACTGTTTTGTCATCTTTACAACCCGCAATAGGGCCAAATACTTTCAATAGAATGAGCCAGAAAGCCAAGATAATTCCTGCTCATTCATTGTTTATGAAAAGTGGAAAAATTTGCACCCCCACCCCTTGTTGAAGTGTGAAATTATTGGCTTGCTTTTGTTATTATAGTCTCTATATAGATATTTACACACCAAAAATGCCACAGATAACCTACAATGTAACAGCAAAACATTGGACTTATCTTCTTCTGTCATCCCTGGCGACAAGTGTGTGTTGAACCCAAAGTGGGGTGATACCCGGGTGTATTTTAATCATTACTGCAACAAGTAACCGGCCGGCCTCTGCAGTTCAGTCAGGCGCGCATTCGACTTGTGTACAGAGGACCAAGATTCGAGACCTGTGAGTGTCAGCATAACTTTTCGTGGAGATTGATCATGAAATTACTTTAAAAACATTCTCTCCCTTCTGCTGATTCAACCAGGGTAGTTGTCAATTTTTGGCCAAAAAGTGCAATAAATTAGCCTGTCCAGGAAAAGCATGGATAGTTCATTGACATGCTCCACATAACCTAAATAGTGTTGGTTGAGTCATTAAACTAAAAATAAAAAAACAAAAGGTAAACATTTATGTGCTAGATTCAGCAAAAAAACTCCGGGATTAACCCATGTCCTGCTGAATATTCAGTGTAGCCACACCCATTTTTCACTCATTTTTTACTTTGAGCCAATCAGGCTACTTGGATAAATTTATACCTACAAATTCATAAACTGAATGTCAGTGTAGATCCTGATCAGATGTCTTCTTCAGAAGCCATCTGATCTGGATCTACACTGTTTGCAAAGATGACTTGTGTAATAAATTAAATTGTAATTTCTGGCAACACATGCTAATGGTCCTTGCCCACAGGGCTTGAAGACATAGATTGGGTTGCATGTTGCTTCTACACAGAACTGATCCACACAAGGACAGGGTAAACCCTTTCGGGTTCGAAGCAAGACTTGCACCACTTTTCCGTGGCAGGCTAAGAACCTCCCAGTAGTACTCATGTGCGATTGGTTCAGAACTGCGTGGAAGTAATATGCACCTAATCTATTTCTCCAAGCCCCAATACATGAGGGTAGTAGGCCAAAAGCAGAGTGCACAGAGAAAAAAAAAACCTCAAGTTAGCATGTAACATTGGTGTCTGACCCTAAATTTGTATGCCATTTTATTTTTCAGGTGTGAATGTGGATTTTGTATTCCCATGCCATCTGTAGATGAGAGCACATGCTGCAGGGAGATTGGTCTCACTGACAACTTAGTAGAAGATCAAGACCTTCAGTGCATCACACAGCATCCTGGCTATGAAGGAAATTGTCTGAACCAGTATGTTATAGAGACATCCTTCTATGAATTCTTGGACAACTATGGTCATGTTGGTGATGATGAGCCAATTCATTAGTAAGTATGAGCCATTGAATGTGTTTACCAGCTAGGTGACGGTGTTTTACTCATCAACTCTCCTAGAAACTGTAAGCCGGTCTCAGTAGCTCAGTCGGATTTGTTTATGACTGAAGATCAGGAGGACATCGGTTTGATACCTGTGTGGTCAGCAACATTCTTTTGTGGAGGTTGATCATGAAATGATTTCAATAATCATTCTCTCTCCCTTATGCTGATTCAAGGACAGTTGTTAGTTTCCGTCAAAAAAGGTGCATAGTTCTGGTTAACCGCTGATGTGTAAGCCTGTCCATGAAAGGGTGGCTAGGTAAACTGACGGGTTAAAAAATGACCTAAATAGTGTTGACTGGGTATTAAAACCCGGAAACAAGCAAAATCCAACCAATTGGTTTTGGTAAGCAGCTGGTGAAACTGAGCACAAACAGAATGTATTCTATAGACCTGCATTGATGTCATACTGTAGCTGAGTCTGAGAAAGATGGCATTCTGGTACTCCAACTATATAAGATCAAGGACAGGGGCAAGAAAAATAACAGCATTATATGTACAAATATTTTTTTTATTTTTATTCTTGGTATTTACAGACATGCCCTTTCCCCATTGGGTAGGCCTGGGTAGTTCATTGGTATCCTTCGTTATACTAAGAGCCAGCGCATGACAAAATTTACAAGAAGGCTTGTGTGACCAGCAAAGACTCCAGCCTGTACATTTTTGCAGGCTGATCAGTCTTCACTGATCGCATGTACCTACTATATTCTATGATCTATGCCCGGATATGAGCAAAAGGTCTTGTCACTGTGGATGGATGATAAGGTTGATTTACCAAATGTATACAGTCCAACCTGTATTAGCAAGCGCCTCAAAACATATTCGAAATTTGCTTTCTAATGACAGGTTCTAGCTTTATACAGGTAAAATTTATGCATTCTACTTTTCAGGTAACCAATGCTTGCTTGCTTATGACAGGCTGCTTGCTTAATAGAGGTGGCTGCTAAGACCTGTTTTACTGTACATGTTTGCTATCAAAAATAGCATATCTACATATAATATATACATACATCTATAGGAACAATCCAGCCGGTCTACAAAGATGGCACAAAGGAATGGCCAAGAGTGGTCTTTGTTCACAGGTTATGTCTGTTTGGAGGTTTACATTTTAGACAGAACAAGGCCATTAAGGTTTAACCCTTATCTTGCTGTTCTCGACAACCTCATTCGTTGGAAAAGTGTAGATCCAGATCAGAAGTCATCTGATCAGGATCCACACTGTTTGACATTCAGCTTATAAATTATTAATTTCATCGAGTAATCTGATTTATTCAAAGTCAGAAATGGGTGTGGTTAAAATATTCAGCAAGATCAGGGTTACTAGCAGACTGTGGTTGTTAACCACTTTTAATTTATAAAATTATTTACTTCCAGAATGTACCGCCATGTTGCATACAGACGTTTTACGAGATGGGTGTGGCACAGACTTGGAAGAGGAATGCGGAAGGTGATACCAGCTTGTGCTGTGAACAAGATACGTCAGAGCTGGCCATCAGAGCAATACTGTGGTTTGAAATATCAAAGAGACTATTAGTGCAAAGAGGATAACAGTTTTTCTACATATAGTCATTCTTCCCCTTCCCCCAATTCAAGACAAAGCCTACAATGTGACCATGCAGCCAGCAGACTAAAATCAACCCACTCACCCATCCACTAAGACAAGACCTTTTGCTCATTTTGGCTTACATAGACTGTAGTATATAGTAGAACTTTACATGTGACCAGCAAAGACTCTGATCAGACTGCTAAGGCGCAGGCTGATCTCAGTCTTTGCTGGCCACCCAAGCTTCTTGTAGGTTTTTTCATGAACTGTTCACAGTCTAAGTGACTGTTCTGCTTCAGGATCAAGGTTACATCTAGTTATCATACACTCAAAGGCAAACAACCCAACAGTGTTTGTCAGTGCTCTGATTTCAGTCAGTTGTATTAAACAGATCTTTAACAAATGACAGTGTTCCTTCTGTTTTGTTTTATTATGTTTCGTTTTTACAGCCCTTTCAAGATTTTTTCACCAATATTAGGCAGATTGCAGAACTTTGCATCCCAGGTGACAGGAGCCAAGTTCGTTAACCTCTATCCTGCTGTTGGCGACAAGCCCTATCTTTGCAAACAGTGTAGATCCAGATCAGATGGCTTCTGAATAAGCCATCTGAACAGTATCTACACTGTTTGACATTCAGTTTATGAATATGTAGAAATAAACTGTAGGGTTACTAGCAGACTGTGGTTGTTAACCACTTTCAATTTATAAAAGTATCTACTTCCAGAATGTATCGCCATGTTGCATACGTAGAAATAAACTGCATCAAGTAATCTAATTGGTTCAAAGTCATAAGTGGGTGTGGCTTAATTGACTATTCAGCAGGTTAAAGGTTAAAAACACAGGTGACCTAATAAAAGAAGTCTTGAGCTCTTACCTATTACGGCATCAAGGCCAGAGATTTATTCAGCTGTATCTAGTCTACAATTTGTTTGATTTGAGGCTCAATGCCCCTGTTAACACTGTAAAGGTCATTGTGGAGACATAGTTCCCAATTTGTGGGACTTATAACCATCAGTGAGATGAAATGACATCTCCAGCCCTGCTGCCTAATGAAAAGAAACCAACAGTTTGTACACATGGGCAGTCACATACTTGAACCACTTCTCTTGGGCAGGCTTAGATCTGCTTTTATAGTGGTTTTCCAGAACTCCTGAGGTTGTCTACAGCTCTGCACAGAGGCATTATGCAGCCCAACCTATTTATTCAAGCCCTGATGGGTTCGGGTCGGCAACATTCTTTGTAGAGTTTGATCCTGAAATCCTTTCTATGGTCATTCTCTCCCGCTGATTCAAGAAGGGCAGTTCTCAGTTTTGGAGAAAGAATGTGCACTGTACTGGTTAACTGCATATGGATATGCTCGCCCAAACAAAAGTGTGGATCTATAGGTGAATGGAACTGCAAAAATGACCTAAATAGTGTTGACTGGACCGTTAAACCTGAATGCAAACAAAAATGCCTGATGGGCGACCAGTCCATAATAACTGAGACACTTAGGTCTATTTCACGGTGCCTTCCTCCATGACTCATGTCATTCAGCATTTTAAGTTTATTGTTGAATACTCTTGAAATGGCTGTGATCACACAAATCATGAAAACAAGTTTTAAATCATACAGAGAGGATAAGATGCAATGAAAAAGCCTCTTACTGCTAGTAAAGTCTGTTATCTTCTACTGGACAGAATATGTACCTACAGGACTGAAGGCATATTTTATTGTAAGATATCATTTTTGTTTCTAGGATTTACTGGACATAAGTCACACTGTGTGTTTGTGTTGCTGTACAAAAAATTTTGGTCCGGTAGTATAAATTAAAGATACTCTCATCATGCTCAACTGATTTGGGCATGAAATCTGTAATGCTCATAAACAAAGAAATCCAGAAAAACATTAGCCAAACAGGCCTCATACTGACCAAGCTTTTTAACCATTATACTGCTGGACATGACAATCCCTAACTTTGCAAACAGTGTAGATCCAGATCAGATGGCTTCTTCAGAAGCCATCTGATCAGGATCTACACTTTTTTCATGCAGTTGTGAACTGAATGTATATATAATATGAACTAAACCGATTCGTTCACAGATACAAATGTTTTTAGGCAGCAGGATATGGGGGTAAAAATAGAAATCTGAAATCTGCAGATGCCCGAAAAATGTGACACCTGGGGCCCAAAACACACAGAGTTCTGCAGGATCCAGTGATTATTGTGTGGCATTTTCAACATTTATGAGCAAGACAAAGTTTCATGCTCAAATTAGCTGAGCATTTAAGACCAACAGTGGCTTCCAAGCAATGCAGTTTCTCTTGTAGCCTGCTTGCCTACAAGTACACCTAGAACTGGGTTTCTGCATGGGCTTGGATATAGTGTCTGAAGAAAAGATTCTCACTGGTTAGGTTTGCAGATGATTTTTGCAAAACTATGTTCTGCTTCTTTGTCTTTCAACTACTCACTGACGTTCTCGAATTTAAATGTATAATCCATTCAGGTTAACACGCATATTCACAGTATCCAAATACCAATCACAATTTGAATGTAACTGACACATATCTCTAGTTTCCACTAAAGGCACTTCCGAATCGTGATCTGTGGGCAGTCACAACAGCCATTTTGTTCACATTCTCATATTTGGATGACACTGGCTTTGGAGTGGCAGCAATAACAGGCTGTAAGTCCTCGAGACAGGCTTTATAGCTCTTGAGTGTTTGCCTCCTTGCAACGACTTCATTAATCAGCTGATTGACATAGTCTGAAATATAATGGATAAGATGGTATCAGTTTTTGTGAAGTCAGGTGTAAAATGTCCTCCTCCTATGGTCTAAACATACACAAGGCCTAGTGGGTCAGTGTTCTGACTCTTAGTCATTAGGTCTCTCGGTTTGAGCCTGGCTCGGGCCACGTGGAGGACGCCAAGTTCTGCAACAGAAGGTCAGGTGGTTTTTCTCCAGGTATTCTGGTTTTCGCCCACCTCTGATTAACCATTGGCTCGATATGAGTGATATAACCTATAAAGGAAAACCCGAAACAAAAAAATTAAACTTTCCTTAGATGCTAAAAATTAAGAAAATCTCACTCACCCTGCCTAAATTAAATCACAAATGTGAGGGGGCAAGTGAAATTTTACACCCCTGCAGTGGAGTAAACACGCTTGAAGACCCCTGACCAAAGATTGTACCACTAATAATAAAATTTTAAATTTTTTTTGGTTTGGGTTTTACGGCCCTTTCAAGATTATTTCACTCATATCGAGCCAATCGTTAACCAGAGGTGGGCGAAAACCGGACTACCCGGAGAAAAACACACGTGGCCCGAGCGAGGCTCGAACCTACGGCGGTGAGAGACCTAATGACTAAGAGTCAGCGCTCTTATCCATTAGGCCACGGAGGCCTGTTAAAAATTTTCAATTTATGATGTTCATAAATTCATAATGTTTTCGAGAGAAACAAAATGCAATGTATAAATTGATGATCTATAGCCCCTAAAAAGATATTTACACCAATAATGGGATCATCTTGAAAAGCAAGATAACCAATTTCAGGTAGCTATCATCCTGCAATCAAAATACTCCATAAAAATTACAGGAAGCTGACAACCTGCCAGGAAGATAACCAGGTTTGCTCTAAACAATTTCAGGCAGCTGTCACCCTGCATCTTGAAGTAGTTTTGGAGTAACAGTCTCTTCAATCCGAAAAAAAAAATGGGTGTACTTACTGTACGTAATTGGCACTTTTGTTTGTTTCGCCACAGCTCCACCTTTCTTGTACTTAGGCCTAGAAACCTGCCACTTGAGCTGACCATCTTTTGTTACATCTTGGGCTCGATTTGAGTTTTCATTGAAGTGAAGGCAAGCCAGTTTCAGCCTGTGTGAAGTAAGAAATAAGACTGTTATTAAAATTCAAGAGGTTCTATAACAATGATAACCATATAGTGGCTTATACTGTCAACTATCTTTAGGCTCATTATAACACGGTTCATTGTAACACGGTTTTGAATATAACACGGTTCTCAGATGGATCCCAAAAATGTGTAGATTATATAGAAAAATGACCATGAATGGTAATTTTTCTATATAATCTATACATTTTTGTTTGGATATAACATGGTTGTTTAACTAACACAGTTTCTACTTTGGACCCCAACAAAAGTGTTATAAAGGGGTTGGGGTGTAATAGGAATCATTAAAATATATTGTAAATACGAAAATGTAAGTATGTGTACATGTATCCTTTTCTTTATATACTGGATATTCTCTAAATGAACATCTACAGTACAGGCAACGAGACATTCCTATAGACCTCGACCGTCACCGTGGCAGAATTCTCTGTCACCGTGTCCCTTCCACTTGTCACCGAGACGAACGAGACAGCTAGCGAGACGCACAGGTGTTCTCAGCGTGACAATGTAGCGGTACACTGAGCGAGACAATAATCCGTCCGAGAATTTTATTGTCTTTCACAGAGACGCAGCGAGTCACAGCGCGACATTGATGACCGTACAGACAAGCCCTTTTTACTTGTTTTGGCAATGCTCATATTTAATGAAATTTACAAACATTGTTTTTTTTTTTTTGTTTTTGCCATTTACCGTTCAAGAGAAACAAATATTATCATTAAGACGTTCAAGCTATATTTTTTCTTGTTTTAACAGTGTTTTTCTTTTTCGCTAATGGGATAAGGACCCGTTTCCCATGCTCTGTTTCAACGCTTCGATGCCTCAGCATCATGGATTTTTCATGTAAAAGAGCCAGCGCACAGCAAAAGACTTTTTTTACCAAGAAAGGATAAGATCGGTCTGTGCAACTAGCAAACGTTGCCAAAGTCTTCGCTTGTTACTGTTTGAAAAACCCAGAGGCCTGAGACGGCTCGTGTTAACAGCGAAGACTCTGATCAGACTGCACAGATGCGCAGGATGATCTGAGTCTTCACTTGTCATACATTTCTTTATATTGTCCGAAGTGTTTTCAAACAATGCACACAGTTCCTCAAAGTTAGTTTTATTCCCTTGTTCCCCTAAAATTAAGCAATGATAAAACGGTATTCGGGGTTTGCGACGAGGTCAAGACACAAACCGGTCATCTCGGCTACAAACTGACAGCAAATTGAAATGTGCTGCTCAGACTTACGGATGCGCAGGCTGACCGGCCCCTTTGTTGCACGCAAAAAAATGGAACGGGTTTTCTCATGACGGGGCACATTCTTGCTGAGCGATGGGGTCTGGTTGTTCCATTGCATTTTTGCGGGTTCACATTTGAAACGCCTCTGCGAGGCTAACTAATGGCCAATTAAGTCGTATATCGACCAGGGTGCTATCTGATCAGTCTTGGTAATCTTCAAAGACTATTCTTCTCCTACTATTCTGTGTATCAGTTTAACCCTTCTTCTATTATCATGACTCAAATGAGCCAGCGCACAGCAAAAAACTATTTCAAACCAAGGAAGAATCAGATCCGCCTGCGAATCTAGCCGGTATGCTTAAGTCTTTGCTTGTAACTCTCATGCGAACAGCGGAGACTTTGATCTGTCTACGCTGATGCACAGGCTGATCTGAGTTGTTATTAGTCACTAATTTCTTATTATCCTAAACGGTAAACTTCACGCTTCAGGGTAGAACCAAGGACGAAGATGGCGGCCACGTAAAATCAATTTAATGCCCCCCCCCCCCCCCCCCTCCCGCCAGTATTTTTTTTCACTGACCGTAACCAGTACAGCCAGTACAGCACACGTCCTTTCGGGCCAGAAACTGACAAATGCCCTTCTTGAATCAGCGGAAGGGAGAAGGTGGCCAAAGAGAAAATTTCACGATCATCTCCCGTCCCTTAGTCTTTTAAAGGTCCGATTATAAATTCGTCAAAGTAGGCGCGGCCTGGTCATTATCTGTATTTTTTTTTTTTGGTCCTTTTGCGGGCCGTTGTAATTGCCACATAGTTTTCCGGGATGCGGCAATTTGTTAGATTTACATGCGCACCCGGCTATGACTCGGATCAGCCTGCGCATTTGCGCAATCTGATCTTGGTCTTCGCAGTGCGCGCTTTGGATGGCTGGAAAACAAAACAAACCCATAAAACCCCCAAGAGAATATGAGCGACAGCGTATTAATGTAAAGACCTTTTCGTATGCAATAACCGTCTGTGCTCGAAAATAATCAATGACATCACGTGTTGCTGTAGAATCAATGAGGAACGTTATGGAAAAAGTTGCATGTCACTAATTGGAAAACAAACTGTCAGCGCTCCATATAAGGGGTCAATAGTTTGCTAAAACGGGTTCACATTTGAAACGCCTCGGTGAGGCTAATCTAACTGAATATGGCTGATGTCTTTAGTCAAGTCTGCTCCAACTGTTCTATATGGGTACCCATAATCATAAGATCTGGTACTAAAGTGCTGATAAAACGGTATCGAGGTCAAGAGTAGACACAAACCGGTCATCTCAGCTACAAAGTTGCAGCAAATTAAAAAAAGTGCTGATCAGACTCATGGACGCCCAGGCTGACCGGCCCTTTTGTCGCACGAAAATAATGGAACAGGTTTTCTCATGACGGGGCACATTATTGCTGAGCGATGGGGTTTGACTGTTCCATTGCGTTTTTGCGGGTTTACATATGAAACGCCTCTGCGAGGCTAGCTAAACTAATGGTCAATTAAGTCTTGTATCAACCAGTGTGCCATCTGATCAGTCTCGGTAATCTTCAAAGAGTCTATTCTGCTTCTACTATTCTGTGTATCAGTTTAACCCCTGCTTCTATTATCATGACTCAAAAAAGCGCACAGCAAAAAGAAAAAAAAAACTAGAAAAAGTGTCCATAGGACACGGATACCCCCGCCAAATGCCATTCATGAAACGGTTTACTATATGGAACTAAATCAAGGGCAGATAATTCAAAAACCAAAAATGCAAGAGTTGTCTTCCTTGTTCATAACACATCGTCTCAGTGTGATGAATGCACCTGTGAAGTTTCATGAATATATTCCATACGGTTTAGGAGTTATGGCCAGGACACGGTTTACTATATGTGGCCCCCGCCCATAGGGGCTTGAAGAAATATATGGGCTGCATGATGCTTCCACGCAGAGCTGAATCCGGCCCGCACACTAGTACTGGTAAACAGTTAAGAGGATCTAAGCCTGTCCAGGAACCGCCGTGCGAGGCGGACCGTCCATGCTAATAAACCCTATTGGTTTCATTGGGCGACAGGGCTTGAGATGTCATTTCGTCTCAATGTCGGGTAAAAGTCCCACAAAATTGGAAGCAACGTCTCCAAAATGACCTTTACAGTGTTGGCGGGGACGTTAAACCTCAAATCAAACAAAAACAAACGGTGTACTATATGGAACTAAGTCAAGGGCAGCTAATTCAAAAACCAAAAAAGCAAGAGTTGTCTTCCTTGTTCATGACACATCGTCTCAGTGTGATGAATGCACCTGTGAAGTTTCATGAATATATTCCATACGGTTTAGGAGTTATGGCCCGGACACGATGTCGGGACGGACGAACGAACGGACAGGGGTAACACTTAATGCCCTTTCCACCATTCTTCGAATGGCGGGGGCATAAAAAACGGTTGTAACTCTAATGCGAACAACGAAGACTTTGATCAGTGTACGCAGTTGCGTATGCTGATCTGAGTTGTCATTGGTCGCTCATTTCTTATCGTCCTAAACGGAACAATTCATGACAGAATCAAGGGCGAAGATTGTGGTCAGGCAAAATCAATTTACATCCCCTTATCCCTTACATAATTTTGTCAGCCTGCGCGTGGGTGCGGCCTGGTAATTTGTCTTTTTCTTTTTTTCACTTTCCCCGGCCGTTGTTATTGCCTTTACGAGGGTTTCAGTGCCTAGGTTGGTGATAGTTTTCCGGCTTGCGTCGATTCGTTATATTTAAATGCGCGCTCGGCTATGACTCGGATCAGCCTGCACATTTGCGCAGTTTGATCTGGGCCTTCGCTATGCGCGCTTTGGATGGCTGGTAATCTAGTTACTATTTGTACGGCCGATGGGGACTTTTATCCGACTGCGCGGATGCGCAGGCTGATCCGCCCGGCCTGGCCTCGGGATAATAGAACCTTCATGTTCGGGTCTTCGTGGCATGAAATTTATTATGCTCGTCAATATCGAGATACATATGAAATGAAAGAGGCGGTTTTCCTGCTCAGATCAGCACAGACTTATTTGGCCTGCTCATAAATTTTAACCATTATCTTGCTGTTCACGACAAACCGTATCTTTGCAAACAGTGTAGGTCCAGATCAGATGGCTTCTGAAGAAGCCATCTGATCAGGATATACACTGTTTTGGCATTCAGTTTATAATTTGTAGCTATAAATTACATCAAGTAATTTGATTGGTTGATAGACAGAAATGGGTGTGGCTTAAATGAATATTCAGTAAGATAAAATAAGCATGTGTGTGTGTGTTGGGGGGGGGGGGGGGGGGGGGGCACCGTGGACCCTAGTCTTGGTTTTCGCATGCCACATGTACATGTATGCGTGTTGTTCTGCTTCTGAATTGCTCTGCTTCGGGTTGCCGTTATTTTTTTGTGTAACATAGTTGGCGTGGTGCATTGCTTGTGTGCGACGTCATCTATGTTTTTTGTTTATAATATGAAGAACCGATGATGGCGAAACGTTGATGTAAAAGCATGACAAAGATTATTTCGTGTTGGTGTTGATTTACTATACAAAATTACTTCTTTCACTTTAATGAAAATCTATCAAAGGGGTCCGGCCCCGCCCATTGGGGCTTGAAGAAATTGATAAGCTGCATAAGCTGTAACCGACCGCACAAGAGTACTGGTAAACCGCCAAGAGGCAAAGTGGTGCGAGTCGGACCGCCCGTGCTTATTAACCCTATTGGTTTCATTGGGCCACAGGCCTGGAGACGTCATTTCATCTCAGTGTCTTAAAAAGGTCCCACAAAGTTGGAAGCAACGTCTCCAAAATGACCTATACAGTGTTGATGGGGACGTAAAATCACACACCCACAAAAAACGTACAGAATCAAACAGAACCAAAATATTATAGCGCACAACCTGAAACAAATCTATGTAAAACAGCTTTTTCCGAGATGGGGGCTACTCTTAAAGGTAAGAATTTGCTCCCTCGGAGCAAATTCTTTCCTTTAAAAACAGTCCATATGATATATGTAATGGAGAACTCTATTATTTTGGTGCTTTCTCTTTACTGCAAATATTTTTCATTACGCAAATGGGCGTATCTTCTATGAAAGATCCCTTCCAAAACGAGTTATAGCATACTCCTGTAACGACCTTTTCGTATGCTACAACCGCTCGTGCCTAAATGACGTAATTGTATCTCAGTGACTTCACGTGCTGCTGTGAAAAACGGGAAGACTCTCTTAAAGGGGCGCTTCAGCTATCAGAGAGGCACATTATCAATGATGCACTGCATGCGAAAAAGTGCACATCACAAAATGGAAAGAACTGTTAGCGCCAAAGAAGACTTCAAAAGACCCGGCATAGATCGGTAGAAGCATTGCGACAAGGTCAAATCAAACTGGTCAGCTCAGCTGCATGTATTAGAGAAGTAAACTCGGTATCAAGCTGCCCAAAGCTGACCAGACTGTGCGTATGCGCAGGCTGACTGGTCTCTCGCAAACAGTCGAACGGGTTTTGCCATGGCGTGGCTCATGCTTGCTGTTAAATGCTGGGAACTTATTGTTTCACTGCCACATTTGTAACGCCTCGGTGAGTCGAGTCTATTTTGAAAGAATTTGCTCCCGGGGAGCAAATGCGTCTCTAACTGTAAACAGGTTTTTTCATCCTCGCCGTAGTCAGCTGTTGAGCGACGGCGTCAAATGAAACTCGGTATCAAGCTGCCCAAAGCTGACCAGACTGTGCGTGTGCGCAGGCTGACAGGTCTCCCGCAAACATCTGAACGGGTTTTGCCATGACGTGGCTCATGCATGCTGTTCAATGCTGGGATCATATTGTTTCACTGCGTCGGTTGCGAGTTCACATTTGTAACGCCTCGGTGAGTCGAGTCTATTCTGAAAGGAAACCATTTGCTCCCGGAAAGCAAGTGCGTCTTTAAGTGTAAATTTATTGTCTCTGATGGGAGCTGTTTTCTTTTTCTTTTTTCTTTTTTGGCAGGAGCACATTTGATACGCCTCGTTTCTTGGTCCTTAAGCTTTTTTTATCAATGATGCCTTATTCCCTGAAAATAAACGGGCACGTTCCCGTGCTGCACAGAAACTGGGGTAGTCCCTTTCATTGTTCGAACACCGGACTGCCTCAAGAACGCTGAAAAAGTATGTGATATGTTGGTACATGGTCATTGCCTGGTGGGTAGGCCCCCGTCCATAGGGGCTTGAAGAAATATATGGACTGCATGATGCTTCCACGCAGAGCTGAATTCGGCCCGCACACTAGAACTGGTAAACCGCTTAGAGGATCTAAGCCTGTCCAGGAACCGCGGTGCGAGGCGGACCGTCCATGCTAATAAACCCTATTTGTTTCATTGGGCGACAGGGCTTGTCATTTCATCTCGATGTCGGGTAAAAGTCCCACAAAATTGGAAGCAACGTCTCCAATATGACCTTTACAGTGTTGACGGAGACGTTAAACCTCAAATAAAACAAACAAATCAAAATCATTAGGTCTCTCGTCACTGTGGATCGAGTCTTGCTCGAGTCATATGTGAGACGCTTTCTACAACGGAAGGTTGTGTGTGTGTGTGTTTTGTTGTTGTTGTTTTCTGTTCTATCACGAACGGGGAGTTTGGACGCAATATATCATTTTGTAATCAAAGCAGCGAGGCATCGGCGACGGCGCTGCGTATAGACGTAGCGCCGACGTCGAGGTACCCTGGATGCTACTGTGTCTAAAATCTTTAAAAGGCGGAAGGCAGCTTGACATCGGCGTCGGTGCTGCGTAGAGACGTAGCGTCGGCGTTGGCGTACCCTGGATGTTACTGTGTCTGAAAGGCGAAAGAAATTTCTGTAAATTCATTTTAGTTTGAGAGTAGCGTGACATCGGCATCTGCGCGGCGTGGAGACGTAGCGTTGACGTCGCTGTATCCCGAAAGGCGGAAGTCATTTATGTAAATTTCCTTGATATGTCCGCTTTGAGAGCAGCGTGTCATCGACGTCGGGCCTGCGAAAAGTCGTAGCGTTGACGTCGATGTATCCGGGACGCGGCTTTACCTGGGATGTATAAAATAAGAAAGTCATTTTCGTTGGGTTTCACTGATGCGTTTGGTTTGACATAAAAAAAAATGGTTCTCTTCAGTATGACTGGCCGTTGACGGGGACGTTGAACAACAATAAGACAAACAAAGTTATGGCGCCAACGACCCTGTTCCACTGCCAGTAGGAAAACTGCGTGCAATTGTTTTGAGAAATAATGTAATGTAGATATCAATATTTAAGTAATCAAGGTATTTTTTAACGTTCATCTAATTAAGATCAGCAAAATTTAAGAGAACCCCGACGGGGCTAACAAACTTTGCTCGTGACCCGATGCTGTTCATACTCCGATGAACGTTGACTAAATTACCTTCATTCCTTAAATAATTTTAATGATACGTTTGCTTTGAGCGCAGCGCGACGTCGGCGCTGCGTGAAATCGTAGTGTCTACATGTACGTCAATGAGATAGTATCCTCAGAGTGTAATTGAACCTGAGTAGTATCAGAGGTGTGAGGCACACTTTCTATCACTATTTTTAATTATAAAGTTTTGCAGTATTTACATATGCATGATCTTAGTGTCTTATAAGTCGACGATAAACCTCAAATCAAAAAAGCAAATTACATCCTCAAGAACCGATGATGGTGAAACAGAGATGTTAATACATGACAAAGATTATTTCGTGTTGGTGTTGATTTGCTATACAAAATTACTTCTTTCACTTTAATGAAAATCTGTCAAAGGGTTCCGGCCCCCACCCATTGGGGCTTATAGAAATAGATGGCCTGCATGAAAGGGTTCAGTTCATATGGAGCAGAAAAGAATTCAAGGCTCAAACTCATGACCTACAACAGTGACATTGACCTTGAGTCGGCATGGTTGAGTTATTGAATCTGCTCATCATCTCACTATAGTGCCAAGATCTGACCAAAATGTAATGACGTTAAGAAGATATGCAGCGGACAGAAACTTGTTATGAACGGACGGATGGACATGGACGGAGGAAGTTAATTCCAACAATCCTCTCTCCGCTTCGCGGTGGGGAGATTTGAGGGTCAACGTCCCCGTCATTACAGTACAGGTCATTTTGGAGACGTTGCTTCCAATTGTGTGGGACTTTTACCCGACACTGAGATGAAATGACATCTCAAGCCCTGTCGCCCAATGAAACCAATAGGGTTTATAAGCATGGACGGACCGACTCGCACCGCTTTGCCTGGGCAGGCTTAGATCCTCTGAGCGGTTTACCAGTTCTCGTGTGCAGCCCAATTATTTCTTCAAGGCCCGATGGGCGGGCTGGGGGACGACGGGGGATTAAAAGACAAGGGCGTAACCAGAACCAAAATAGTATTACGCACAACAAGAAAAATCTATGTAAAACAGCTTTTTCCGAGATGGGGGCTACTCTTAAAGGAAAGAATTTGCTCCCGAGGGGAGCAAATTCTTTCCAATTCTCCCGAGGGGAGCAAATTCTTTCCTTTAAGAACAGCCCATATATAATATGTAATGGAGAACACTATTATTTAGGCGCTTCTCTTCACTGCAAATATTTTACATTACGCACATGCGTAATTGGCGTTACGCCTATGAAAGATCCCTTCCCAAACGAGTGATAGCATATTTGTGTTTGCCATTCCTGTGACGACCTTTTCGTATGCAACAGCCGCCCGTGCCTAAATGACGTAATTGTATCTCAGTGACCTCACGTGCTGTTGTGAAAAGCGGCAAGACTTCAATGAGGCACTGCATGCGAAAAAGTGCACATCACAAAATGGAAAGAACTGTTAGCGCTAAAGAAGAGACCCATAGATTGGTAGATTTGTTTGTTTGATTTGAGGTTTAACGTCCCCGTCAACGCTGTATAGGTCATTTTGGAGACTTTGCTTCCAATTTTGTGGGACTTTTACCCGACACTGAGATGAAATGACATCTCAAGCCCTGTCGCCCAATGAAACCAATAGCATTTACAAGCATGGACGGGCCGACTCGCACCGCTTTGCCTGGGCAGGCTTAGATCCTCTTAAGCGGTTTACCAGTACTCGTGTGTGGTCGGTTTTAGCTCTTGTTTTGTTTGATTGATTTGAGGTTTAACGTCCCCGTCAACACTGTAAAGGTCATTTTGGAGACGTTGCTTCCAATTTTGTGGGACTTTTACCCGACATTGAGATGAAATGACATCTCAAGCCCTTTCGCCCAATGAAACCTAATAGGGTATATTAGCATGGACGGACCGCCTCGCACCGCGGTTCCTGGACAGGCTTAGATCCTCTAAGCGGTTTACCAGTACAAGAGTGTGGGCTGGATTCAGCTCTGCGTGGAAGCATCATGCAACTCATATATTTCTTCTAGCCCCTAAAGGCAGGGGCCGTGGTTTTAGCTCTGCGTGAAAGCATCATGCAGCCCATCTATTTTTCCAAGCCCCGATGGGCGGGGGCCGCAAAGATTGGTAGAAGCATTGCGATGAGGTCATATCATACTGGTCAACTCAGTTACATGTAACTGGAGTAAACTCGGTATCAAGCTGTCCAAGCAGCAAATTGGAATGCTGACCAGACTGTGCGTATGCACAGGCTGCCATGTCTCTTAGTTGCTCGCAAACAGCCGAGCGGGTTTTGCCATAACGTGGCTCATGCTTGTTGCATGCTGGGATCATATGGCTGAGAGTGCCTCGGTGAGTCGAGTCTATTCTGAAAGGAAAGAATTTGCTCCCAAGGAATAAATGCGTCTTTAAGGGTAGACTAAGGGTAGACAGGTTTTCTCATCATCACCGTAGTCAGCTGTTGAGCGACGGCGTCAAATCCTTTTTCTGGTGCACATTTCTTGGTCCCTTAGCTTATTAACCAATGACGCTTTATTCTCTGAAAAAAATGGGCACGTTCCCGTGCTCCGAAGAAAACTAGGGTAGACCCTTTTATAGTTCGAACACGAAACTGCCTCAAGAATGCTGAAAAAGTATAGGATATGGTGGTACGGTCATTGCCTGGTGGGTAAGAGCGCAGATTCTTAATCATTAGGTCTCTCATCACTGCGGTTCGAGCCTTGCTTGCGTCATATGTGAGACGGTGACATAGACGCTATAAATCATTTTGTAATGAGAGCAGCGAAACATCGGCGACGGCGCTGCGTGTAGACGTTGCGCCGACGTCGAGGTACCCTGGATGCTACTGAGTCTAAATTGCTTAACAGGCGGAAGTCATTTCTTTAAAATTTATTTTGGTTTGAGTGCAGCGTAACATCGGCGTCGGCGCTGCGTGGAGACGTAGCGTCGGCGTCGATGTACCCTGGATGTTACTGTGTCTAAAATGTTTAACAGGCGAAAGAAGTTTCTGTAACGTTCATTTTAGTTTAAGAGCAGCGTGACATCGGCATCGGCGCGGCGTGGAGACGTAGCGTCGACGTCGATGTGTCTAGGATTCTATTGTTAAAAGGCGGATGTCATTTATGTAAATTACATTGATACGTCCGGTTTGAGAGCAGCGTGGCATCGACGTCGGGGCTGCGTAAAGACTTAGCTTTAAGTAATAAAGGTTTTTTTTTACGTTCATCAAATTAACTTACACCGGGTCACGAGCAAAATTTCAGTGAACTTTTTTTTTTTTTTTTTTTGGCTCGTGACCCGATGTTGTTCATACTTCGATGAACGTTATATAAATTATCTTCATTTCTTAAATAAGTTCAATGGTACGTCGCAGTGTCGGCGTTGCGTAAAGACGTAGTGTCTACGTCTATGAGACGTTATCCTCAGTGTGCAATTGAACCTGAGTAGTATCAGAGGTGTGAGGAGCTCTTTCTAGTCACCAATTTTTAACAGCATTATAATATTATAATTTTCTTACATGATCTAAGTGTTTTTAAAGTCGACTTGGCTGGGTGTCGATATTATCTTGCGTTTTTTTTATATACAGGATCTTACACGAGTGGTTATGTCATATGAAACTTATGAAAGGAGCCTTCGGCGAGTTTCATAAATTTCATATGAATTGACCACGAGTGTAAGATTCTGTTTATCATATGACCACTTTAAATTGGATTTCATCGCCTTTAGATTTGACAAATTTTCCACAAAAAAATGCTTTGTTGACATGGACGTCGTCATGACATTACTTAAGCCCGCCAAAGTGTTTTTACACGTGTGGTCATACGATATTTTATTACACGACGTTATCCACTGCTTATCAACGACGTCATATGATAAAGTTTTAATACGCACATGTAGATACGGACACAATACACTTGAAGAAGTTCCTTCCATCCTTACTGTCAGTGTAGGCCCGAACAGACTGCTTTCTACGGCGGCTGATCTGGGTCTACCTGTCAAGATCGAGTCTACTGGTAACCCCTTTACACAACGCTGAACCATTAAGAACGTGCAATAAGACACAAATCAGCCTGCACAATCATGCAGTATGAAAAGTATTCGCCTACCACAGTATAATGCGCCTTTTGTAGCCACAGTGCTATTCATTGCCACTTGCCTCAGACAGTGGATGTTGATCCGATTCTTTGCAGGCCACTGTGTGCGACCAACAGAAGCTCAGCTCAGCCTCCTCATCCAAGTAGTTTGATCAGTCTTACCCGGCCACTGGGATATCGCAACATACATATACAAATACGAAACTCTGGTTGTGCATGTTGATCTGAGCAATCACTGAATGGCCAGACTGAGAGAAGGCGCAGCTCGACATGCGCATTCACGCAGTTTCATCAGTATTTACCGACTTTATGCAACTTCTCTAGCCTCAGACCAGCAGAGACGTAGCATAGCGTCACATCCGTGCAATATGATAAGTATGCAAAGTGCAAGCTCGGCCTGTGAATCCGAGTAGTCTGATCAGAGTCTCATATAGCCACCGCCGGTAAATTGCAAACTCCGGTTGTGCATTTTGATTTGAGTCTACGCAGGTAGTTGAACGACAACTGAAGACGCATGTCGGCATGCGCATCCATGCATTCTGATCAGTATTCGCCAATCATCGGCCTCTTCTGCAGCCACGGTGATACTGATCTGATCCCTTGTATGTCAGACAGGTTTTATGATAAGTTTTGTCGTGCGCTAGCTCATATACTTTATGGTCAGTGAACAAGACATGTCTTGGGTTCCGGGTATATTGATGAGCCTTAGCTGACAAGATATGGATGTTTTATGCAGTCTTGTATTTCTAGTCAAAATTTAGGTTTTGGATGCTCGTTAGAACCGCCTCATCGAGTACCCAAATATGTTTAGAACAAAGAAATCTCAATCCCACGTAGGGATACTCATTACACGGACTTGTTAACGTGATGAGATAGGATAATGTGGCATGGTGCACAGGGCACCGGCGTTTTGCATTACACATTGACCAAAACCAGGCAGTTAATTGTTTGTCTGTTGTGAAAAGATTCTTTTATCCACAACTTATACGTCGGCGCACGTGCTTAATATAGCGAACTTTTAGTACGAGAAACATCATTATAAATTGAGTCGGGGCACAGCATTTCCTGCAGTTTACATGTGCGCCTAGCGAAGACTCAGATCAGCCTGCACATCCGCGCAATCTGATCAGTCTTCGTATTTGCGCAGTCTGATAAGAGTCTTCGTTGTGCGCTTTGAGGATAATTAAGGGTCCAATGTTCCTTCCTGCAGCAAGAGAAGTCTCTGGTCGCACTACATGGATGCGGAGGCTGAGCTGATTCTTCGTAATTTGTTGGAACTGCTGTGACCCTGCACACTGTCGATATTTCAGGTTGATTTAAAGAGGCGCATCTGCTATCAAAGAGGCGTCCAAGCAGCGTGTTAGAAATACTTGTTGCGTAAGCGAAAAACAAAAGCTATTGAAGAAGAGTAAAAAGAAAAAGAATGGTTGTTGCGTCTAAGCTATTTTTGACACTCGCAAAGAGCGCAGGCCGAGATCAGCCTGTGCCGCGACATATGGTCAGGGCCTTCACTGTTTGTAAAAAATGGTTGTTGCGTCTAAGCTATTTTTGACACTCACAAAGCGCGCAAGGCCGAGATCAGCCTGCGCCAAGACATCTGGTCAGGGCCTTCACTGTTTGCAAAAAAAAATCAGCCTTTTTCTCATTGAATTTCTAAAGGTAACTATTTAGGGTACCCCTAAATTTGGAAAAATAATAAGGACAAAAACGTTTTTTTTATGTATATAATATTACTTATATGTTTATTTATTTAAGAAAATATAAATTCAAAGATATTGGGAAGACCCGGATTTTTTTTTTTTTTTTTTTTTTTTAATATAAGTTTTATCCAGGTAGATGGAGCTCGGGCGTAATGATTACATAACCATGCAATAAAATGTCACGCTGTGTCTCGCTGGGTCGCGGTGTGTACCGCCGAGTCATCGGGACAATTTCACCTGTCTCGTTGCCTTGAATCTTGTCACCGCGACAGGGAAACTGTTCAGCGAGACATGAGGCTTTGTCACCATGACGGATTGTCACCGGGAAACGACACAGATAGGAATGTATCGTTGACTGTACTGTACACAAACAGGTCAGACCTAGTCACCTAGAGCACACTCAAGACGTGTCTGATCAGTGTCTCTACAGATTGCATACAGTAACAGATTGTTTTACCGAAATTAAATAAAACAAATGGGAAATATTGACACGACGAATGGGGTTCTCTGCAAAAAAAAACTGTTCTCTATCAGTATTTTACTATAGAAGAAAAGCCCCACCCATCGGGACTTGCAGAAATAGTACAATACTGATAGAGAACAGGATTTCTAGCACTTCCTTGCAGAGCTGAAACAGATCTGATAAACCCCTTATGGAATCCAAGCGTTCCCAGGCAAAGTGATGTGAGACGAACCACCCATGCCATGCTCTTAACACATGTTGGTATAATTGGACAACAGGGCTTGAGATGTCATTTTCATCTCAAAACTGGGTAAAAGTACAACAAAATTGGAAACAATGTCTCCGAAATGGCCTATACAGTGTTAGTGGGATGTGAAACCTGAAACAAACTTGTGTCTGTTTTTTGCATTTTCTAATGTAAAGAATCATTGACCCTTTATCCTGCTGAATATCTGAATTTATTAAACCCACTAATTTCTGGCTATAAGCAAGTTAAATTACATCATAAAGTGGTTCGCTCAAATTCACAAACTGAATGTCAGTGTAGATCCTGATTAAAATTGGCTTCTGACATGATGCCATCTGATCAGGATCTACACTCTTTGCAAAGGTAGGGATTGTCATAAACAGCGAGAATGAAGGTGAATGAAGCTATGTTGGACCCGTGCAGAGGTGTAAAATTTCCTCACAACTTACTGTTTCATCTGGATGGTAAAAATAAAGAAAAGGGGAAGTCAGTTCTGAAAATCTCACTCGCCCTGCCTTAAAAATTTTTCGCAAATGCCAGTGGACGTGTGGAATTTTAAATCCCTGGTCTGTGTCTGACTGATCATGGGGTCAGGGGACCAATCATGATCATGAAATCTTTTCTCATTCTACCCCTAACTCGAACCAAACACACAAGTACTTGACAGAGGTCCGTAACTGAATGTCAGAATGTAGATCCTGATCAGATGACCATCTGATGTGGATTTACAGTTTGCAAAGTTAGGGATAGGCGTGAAAAGTAAGAATAGGGTTAAATAAGTGTTGCCGGGGATGTTACGACTGGAATCAAACTAAACACATCTTATAAATTGAAAATCTTACCCTTTTCCGAGATGGCACATTTTCGACAGAACTCAGAACTTGGGAGCTGGAAGAGGATGTATCAGACTGTAGTCCTTCTGTTAGACTCTCGCAGATACTCCTCCGTGAAATGAGAATCACACAATCTCGAAGTTTTTGAGTTTTCCCATAGTTTGAAAGGCTCATTTGCACTTTTCGCGCGACCCATATTCACTCTCCACTCTTTATTTAATACCGGGTCCTCCGGGAACGTAAACAAACCGCGACCAGGTGCAGGGGTATTGCCACAACCCGGTGCAACACATCGCGTCGGCATTTTTGGAATTTATTTCAGATAACAAGATGTTTTTTATCACAATTTTCTCGAACAGTCAATGTAAAATACACGCTATTTCCACTTCCGTTCTACAACTGACGTCACAGGGTTCAGAGTCACGTGACTCGGATTATCACTTCCGGTTCGCAATTGCCCACAGGTGAACCGAATGTAAATTGTTAATAAATACATAATTCCGTAACAAGAAGTACGGCGAATAGCTTATTCGAGATGTATTTTATATGTATTCAATGATAAGTCATAGAAAAAATAGCGTTGCAGTTGAACTTTAAGACAGCCGATTGGCCATTTTGTGGGAAAGTAACTGTACGTCTGTTGTTTCGAGTAGGGCCTCGAAGCTTGTTGTTCAAAATGACATTTGTAAAACATATTTAGAACCACACCTTCCACGCTGAGTGTGTTGGCGTAACAGCAGTGTATGTGCATTCAGCGTTAAAACAGTGTCATTTCTTCAGCATTTTCACATTATACAGCAGTAAATTAACCCTTTTTGTACCAAATGGAATCTTCCTCCTTATAAATAGCAAGAGTCCGTTTCGAAATTTGGGGGTATCAGGTTGTGTTTTCTTCAAAAACTATTTGGAAATTGGCTGAACGTTTTGCAAACAGTGAAGGCCCTGATCAGACGCCGCGTTCTGCGGCGTCTGATCTGGGCCTGCACTGTTTGCCAAGGTACCCCTTTAGAGGTTTCTGGTACTGAATGGGTTAAAGGTAAGCCACATTTTAAACATTCTGCATGACACCTAGACTCTCATCAGCAGGATATCATATTTCTGAGGTTGTTTGTTTGTTTGATTTGAGGTTTAACGTCCCCGTCAGTACTGTATATGTCATTTTGGAGACGTTGCTTCCAATTTTGTGGGACTTTTACCTGACATTGAGATGAAATGACACCTCAAGCCCTGCCGCCCAATGAAACCAATAGGGTTTATAAGCATGGACGGGCCGAGTCGCACCGCTTTGCCTGGGCAGGCTTTGATTCTCTAAGCGGTTTTCCAGTACTCGTGTGCGGGCTGGTTTCAGCTCTGCGTGGAAGCATCATGCAGCCCATATCTTTCTTCAAGCACCGATGGGCGGGGCTGATAAAACGGGTGTAAGTGCACTTTCACTGTTTCTGCGTCAACATACATGTATCTCAAAACGTGAGAGCAGAAAGGTGTGAATGACAAAAAGACTGCAAAATGCTGATATAAGCCATTATTTAGGCAGACTCCAGCTGTTGTACCTACCAAGTGGAGCATGTCCTTTGGCACCTAATAACCCTTCTCTTGTTAAATATTCAGTTTAGCCACACCCATTTCTGACTTTGAACCAATCAGATTACTTCATGTAATTTATTCCTACAAATTCATAAATTTAATGTCAAACAGTGTAGATCCTGATCAGATGGGTTCTTCAGAAGCCATCTGATCTGGATCTACACTGTTTGCAAAGAAAAGAGGTGGCGTGAACTGCAGAATAAGAGTTAAAAGAGCCGTTTTGGCCAAAATGTCAGTTTCACCGTTCTTGCACCAAACAGACGATTCAACGAACAATTTTCAAACGCTCTTGTTATCACCTAAAATCTTTAGGGCTAGACTGTGAATTAATTGAATAAGGTCCGTTACCCATTATGCTTTGGGGTTGTATGAAATGGTTTGAGCTCAGGTTTAGAAGTAGCATACATTTTTATTGAACGACCATGAAAAATAACCGTTGCCATTTTTTTTTCTTCATCGGATTTGTCTCAGTAGAGTTTTCCCTTTGTATGACCTTACCTTCTAAAGGAATTTAGGGCGTGGCTAGGCTGGGGTGGGGCCCCTGTTGACAGAAGTCCGCCCTTCAAACATTTGTTTAAGCAGAGGGGAAAGGAAGTAAGCTCACTTCAAAATCTACGACATGAACATATTTTACGGGAGATTTTTTTTTTTCGTTGTTGTTTTAGTTAGACTTATATGACAAAATATGCGGATGTTATTTCAATCGACCAGTGCATTTTTTTCACATCTCCAAAATGGCTACTTTTCTGATGAATATCTGTGACATTTTTGCTAGTTTCACGTCAAAAATAGGTTGTGAGTACTCGTTGGAGCCACATTATTGAAGCGGTTCGAAATCTAACGTGTACTCACAGCCTATGTCTTGGAGCAGAAAAAAAAGAAAAATAATGTATACCCCTGTCGACCCCAGTTTTCTCTTCATAAAGTGGGGTTTATTGTGGTGTTCGTTTTACGGACTTGTTCACGAGAGACACGGGTAGCGGCCTCGGTGGATCGAATAACCTAAATACCGTTGACCGAGCCGTTAAACATTAAAATCCATACCAAACGAACAAAAACTGACACTTGCTTATAAATTCACCTGATAAATCAACTTTCCTCTGTTCCTTCCGTTTTTTTTTTTTCAGTATAACTTATTTTGAAGCAGGGTCACAGTTTCAATGTGATTTCCCATTGTTACATGTGCAGTAAAATTCCTATATTAAGACCACCTTTGGCACTGTTCAAAAGTGGTCTTTAAGACCACTTTTGAACAGTCCCAAAGGTGGTCTCTGACCAGAGGACACTGTACGCAGAAATCACAAAGAAAGAATAACTGCAACCTACTTAATAAGCTTTTAAAAGCAGAGTTAGTCTTAATTTTAGGTGGTCTTAATGGCGGAATTCCTATATTAAGACCACCTTTGGGACTGTTCAGAGGTGGTCTCTGACCAGAGGACACTGCATGCGGAAAAGACTAAGACAGAATAACTGCAACCTACAAAATAAGCTTTTATAAGCAGAATTGGTCTTAATTTTAGGTGGTCTTAATAGCAGAATTTCACTGTTCTAACAAAAAGAGAGCGCAGTTTGTCCATAAAAATGACCTTTTATCAAAGGAAGTACATGTAAAAGTAATGTAGATTCAGGAATCATTAACAATAGTTATCATATGACGTCGCGTCTGAGAGTGTAATAACGCCATGTATTATTTTCGATAATCAACTAGTGGAATAATATGCAAATTAGCTAGATACGTCCCGTAACGTTACATGTACGGCGTCCTTAACGACGTCGCTTTTACTAACGGCGGAACATTGACATTTTTGTAAACAAACATGAATAAAATGCCTTTTTAATGTCATATGATAAATAGAATCTTGCATTCGTGCTCATGCATTATTGAATTTATTAAACTCGTTGAGGAAAAGGGATAAAATGCTCGGCAAAGCTTCGCATTTTATCCCTTTTCATCAACTCGTTTAATAAATTCAATAATACATGAGCTCTCATGTAAGATCCTCTATTTATCATATGACGTCGTTGATATGCAGTTGATAACGTCGTGTAATAAAAATTGTATGACCACACGTGTAATAACCATTTGGCGGGATAAGAAACGCCATGACGACGTCTATGTCCACCATGCATTTGTGTGTGTGTGTGTGTGTGTGTGTGTGTGTGTGTGTGTGCGCGTGCGTGCGTGCGTGCGTGCGTGCGTGCGTGCGTGTGTGTGTGTGTGTGTGTGTGTGTGTGTAAAATTTGTCAAATTTGAAGGCGATGAAATCCAATTTAAAGTGGTCATATGATAAACAGAATCTTACACCCGTTGTCATTTCAAATGAAATTTATTAAACTCGCCGAAGGCTCGTTTCAAACATTTCATATGAAATGACCACTCGTGTAAGATCCTCTGTTTTGCAAAACCATCTCATGCAGCTGTGCATGTCCACTACTAATGAAACTAGAAAAGGTCATCCATGAAAGGTCACAATCAAAGAACTCAGCCATCTCAAGTCACATAAAGAAAGTAATGACAATGATGCACACACAAAAACATATGAAACACATTGCGATTACACACCCATATGGCACACTGTATTTTTCACATCTCCAAAATGGCTACGTTTCTGATGAAAGTCCGTGATATTTTTCGTATTTATACTGCAAACATAGATTGTGGGTGCTCGTTAGAACCGCCTCATTGAGGCGGTTCTAACGAGTACCCACAGCCTATGTTTTGGAGCAAATCAGAAGTAGTGAATTCACCATAGTTGCATTATTTGCTGGCTTCCCGCTTGCACATTGTCAATATTGGAAAAACAGGTAACCAGACCCCCCTGACCTTTCAAGGTCAGGGGGGTCTGGTTACCTGTTTTTCCAACACTGATAACCTTCAGATTAGGAGTCAGCAGATGATGCAAATGAGGTGAATACCCCCGTAAATGCCGGTTTTATCTATATAATGTGGGGTTTAGTGGGGTGTTCATTTCACGGACTTGTTCACATGATGGAAACACGAACCAACGGCAAAAAGCCAATTAACAGATAAGACACTGCAAAAGAACGACCGCCTTGGAGTTTATGAAATTTCAACCCTCGCCCTCAGTTCCAGTCCAGTATCAAACGTGATAACAATAACAAATTGATCCGCATGGAGGCTTTCTAGCTCAACAGTAAGTCTAAATAAAATACAGTAAAATTCCGCTATTAAGACCACCTAAAATTCAGACTAAATCTGCTTATTTAGTAGGTTGCAGTTATTCTTTCTTTATCTTTTCTGATACACTGTCCTCTGGTCAGAGACCACCTTTGTGACTGTTCAGCTCTGCGTGGCAGAATCATGCAGCCCATCTATTTCTTCAAGCCCCGATTGGCGGGGGCCGTGGAAAAAAAACACTAGGTAAATCTTAAATCCATTTCTGGGGATGTTAATATGTTGTCGAAATGTTTGTATTTGTGAGGAAACATGTTAGTTGTGTGATTTACACCAGTTGGCCATATTTTATGACTTTTCCGTCTCTCCTCTATGGGCAGGGTCATGGGGAAAAGGGTCCTCATAAAGGCAAACAGAAAATGTTCCGAAGGGACTGTGCGCAGTCTTGTCCCGGCATTTGCTGTTGTTACACATGTCGCACACTGGGATAACATATCCCTGCTAGCATTCTACATAAATCTACAGCGGGCCGTTAGCGGCCCGTCAGCTACCCTGACGGGCCGCTAACGGCCCGCTGTAGATTTATGTAGAATGCTTACTGGGATACCATGTGAGATATATGAAAACATTATTCAACATGTCTTGAATTTTAAAATAAACTCATAGCGGCCCCCGCCCATCGGGGCTTGAAGAAATAGATGAGCTGCATGATGCTTCCACGCAGAGCTGAAACTTACCGCACACGAGTACTGGTAACCCGCCTTGAGGATCTAAGCCTGCCCAGGCAAAGCGGTGCGAGTCGGACCGTCCATGCTTATAAACCCTATTGGTTTCATTGGGCGACAGGGCTTGAGATGTCATTTCATCTCAATGTCGGGTAAAAGTCCCACAAAATTGGAAGCAACGTCTCCGAAATGACCTATACAGTGTTGACGGGGACGCTAAACATCAAATCAAACAAACAAAATAAACTCAGAGAGCCTAGGGCGAGCTTTATCCAGTTCCTGCTAATACTGGTCTTGTCTAGATCTGTCGCAACAGCACAATAACTTACACATGCATCACGCCAACACGCCTATATAATTTTGACCCCCTTATACCACACTTGTATATAGTAAAACTGGGGTTTACAGGGATGTACAATATTTTTACTGTTTAGAAACATTGAATGGGGTACTCGGTAGAACCGCCTCGCCGAGGCGGTTCTTACGAGTACCCGCAATCTATGTTTTGAGCGAATATATAAAAAATATCAGGATTTTTATCTGAAAATTTTCATAATTTGGTCGTATCATTTAATAGGGATTCCGGTAATCCAGTTCATAAAATACTTGAAATCACGGATAGAACTGGAAGGTAGATTGTCTCTCAGTTGAAAAAAACGATCCCTTAGAGAGAATAAGGCTGTTTTCTTTAACCCTAAATTTTCTGAATTTTATGCAAACTGTGTACACCCTGATCAGACGCCGCGTTCTGCGGCGTCTAATCTGGGTCTGCACCGTTTGCCAACGTCCAAGCACACGAGCTGAGTCAATATTTTACAGTTAGCTGACGTCACAACGGTAAAAATATCGCTTTAAAAAAAAAGGAAACATTTACTGGATTTCAGTAATTTTCACGTGAACATTAGCAACGTAAAGCTAATACACTTAGTAACTTTTGATTGGTTGACAAGCAGTCGAGCCAATAATATTCGTGAACAGTTAGATAAATCGAATGATACTGTATGGATTCGATACAGGCATTTCCATATGGGGTGCCGTTTAACTGTTTAATCCATATTTATAGATATCCATAATTCGATTAATTGATATCCATAATTCGAATTAGGGATATCCACAAATCAGCCGAATTATGGATATCCCTTAATCGAATTATGGATATCTATAAATCGGGATGAATTATGGATATTCATATTTAGAATTATGAGTATCCATAATTCACCGCAAAAGCTTTTGGTTTCAGTCATTATTTATTGTATTTATTTGCCAAGACGAATTATGGATATCCATAAATCGACTTATGGATATCCATAAATGGATATCCATAATTCTAATTAATGATATCCATAAGTAGAATTATGGATATCCATAAATCGACTGATTTATGGATATCCATAATTCAGATCGATTTATGGATATCCATACTTTGAATTATGGATATCATTATTTCGAATTTTGGATATCAGTAAATCAAAATATTGATATCCATTATTCCGCTGATTTATGACTATACATAATTCGAGTTATTGATATCCATAAATCGAATTATGGATATCTATAAATCGGGCTGAATTATCGATATCCATATTTCGATTTATGGATATCCATAATTCACAGCAAAAGCTTTTGCTTTCAGTCATTATTTATTGTATTTATCTGTCAGGGCGAATTATGGATATCCATAAATCGACTTATGGATATCCATAAATCGACTTATGGATATCCATAAATGGACCGAATTATGGATATCCATAATTCTAATTAATGATATTCATAATTAGAATCATGGATATCCATAAATCGATCTGAATTATGGATATCCATGAATTGACTGATTTATGAATATCCATTATTCGAATTAAAGATATCCATAAATCGAATAATGGCTATCCATAATTCGAAATATAGATATGATTAATTCGAATTTAGGCTATCCATAAATAATTATGGATATCCATAATTAGAATTATGGATATCCATAAATAATTATGGATATCTATAAATAGAGATTAAATAGTAAAATGGTACCCATATTTCCAACCCTCTTGGTCAGAACTTTGTCTAAACCTGTAGTTCAACATTGAAACTTCCATTAGAGATCAACTCTGTTCAACAGCAAACTTCTATTAACAGCCAAAATAATCTCGAAAGCATTTTACTGTCTATTTAATCTCTACTGAACAGCTACTCTCATCTCCAGTCAGCAACCACTCTGATCAAGAGGAGGCTCTGTAAATCAGAACACTGAGAGTACTCGAGGTTCGATTGGCTCTGAGTGTAGGCCTAAAAAAATGGTCCTGTTCAGGGACGTGTACGGCTTTAATTCCTGTACGATAAGCAAACAGTGTAGGCCCTGATCAGACGCCGCGTTCTGCGGCGTCTGATCGGGGTCTACACTGTTTGCCAACCCAAAAACATGATATAACCCTCTTACGCAACAGTCAGTCCTCACAGCAATAAGAATAGCGAGGCTTTTTATATAAATAACCGTCACCTAGATTTCCAACAATTCAGTGAAATAATCACGAGTATATCAGCATTGAAGAGTCTAGCTTAGTAACTTGGATGATTGCTGATTGGCTTGATAAGTAATGTCATATATCTCTTCAAACGGCATATACCGGGCTCGATAGCTCGGATGCGCGTCTGACTGGTGATCAGGAGGACGCGGGTTCGATACCTGCTGCCAGGGTCGGCAACATTCTTTCGTGGAGATTAACCATGAAATCTTCTACGGTCATTATCTCCCTTCCGCTGATTCAAGAAGGGCAGTTGTCAGTTTCTGGCGAAAGAATTGGCACTGGTCAATTGGCTAACCGCTTGCGTATAAGCCTGCCCAGGAAAAGTGAGGGTAGGTAAACTGACCGGCTCAAAGATTACCTAAATAGGGTTTACTGGGTCGTTAAACTTCAATACAAACAAACAAATAAACACACGGCATATACCCTCAACTGAGTACTATGTGTCGGACATGTTTATTGTTGCGTTATGCTTTGGTCACAACCCCTTCCGATTAGGCTTAGGATGTACTCCCGGCATGATTTTTAGCCATTTTGGCCTGGTCCCTGGCCGGACACCAAACATGGCCGGCCCGTGGCCGGGGCTCTCAGGCAGCATCGGGGTGGCGCTCAAAGAGATTTTATTTAAAATTAAAATTTCCCCGGTGTCCCGTACATTTTCATAATCGGCCACATATCGTTTCACACATCGTTTAAGTATCGTCCGATATCCGACCAGGAATCGAGCGGTAATCGGCCGGTGATTGTAGCATCAGAGGAGAATTTTCGGGGACCGGACATGGGCCGATATCCGGCCGATGTCTGTTTACACATTGGAAAGTAACCCACCGATGTCCGATCGGCTTGAACCGGTGTGGACCAGATATGTTACAGACATCGGTCGGTCACCGGCCGACTAGAACCGGACTATATAAATCCCCGTCAGTCGCCGTGTACAACATTATATTCCTCTTGCTCGATGACGTAGCCATCGGTCATCACACCGCCCGTCAATCGCCCGACATTCGGCCGGGCCTGATACAAGCATCGTTCGTTGTTCGTGGAATACTCGGGCGATATTCGTACGATGTCCGGTGAATAGGCCGGTTATCGCCCCGACATCATAGGATTATCGGCCGATTAGTATTCACTGCCTCACCAGCGCCCCCAAAAAAATTCTCTTTGGAAACGGATGCTGTACGATTACCAAACGGTCTTCGGACTGCACGGCCTCCTTATGTAAATGATGTGCGACAATTTTTTGACCGGTGTTGTCCGATGTCGGTAAAAAGGCCAAACCCAGCGGTGTAGACCCGATTACCCCCTATCCCCGGATATCGGCCGATCTTTGTGACCATACAAAATATATATCTATACCTGGTCATATGACACTTTGAATTATGAGACGTGTTCTTAAGCATCCTGATTTAAACGTTTCCTGGGTGGCTGTTTAACAAAGATTTCATTCAAATGGCTTACGCAAGCAGTTCTTTCCTTGTTTTTCTGTCTAATGTCCTATACCTATCATCATCATTGTGTCTACATATGGATAAAAATTCCTTAGCGTCCTATGTTTTATGTTTTTCATATTCGCATGCGCCGCAAATTGATAGGACTAGTCACATGACCTTCTCATGTTCTCAACTACATGACTGTGAGCAGCAATGGCTCTGGCGAGATTGCCCATGCGCAGTCTGTTCTGAGTTTTTGTTTGTCGCAGATAAGCCGGCGCATGACAAAACCTACGATAAGATCGACCCCCGCCCATCGGGGCTTGAGGAAATAGATGGGCTGCATGATGCTTCCACGCAGAGCTGAAACAGACCCGTACACGAGTACTGGTAAACCGCTTAGAGTGTCTAAGCCTGCCCAGGAAAAACGGTGCGAGAGTAGGACTGTCCATGCTTATAAGTCCTATTGGTTTCATTGGGCGGCATGACTTGAGACTTCATTTCATCTCAATATCGGGTGAAAGTCCCACAAAATTGGAAGCAACATCTCCAAAATGACCCTTACAGTGTTGACGGGGACGCTAAACCTCAAATAAAACAAACAAGACCGGTGTGACCAGCAAAGGCTCAAATCAACCTGCGCACCCATCCACTATGACAAAACCTTTAGTTTATGTCTCTTTGCATAGATATTTGCCTATAGTAGGAACATGTGATGAGCAAAGATTCTGATCAGACTGCGCGAAAGCGCAGGCTGATCTGAGTCGTTGCTGGTCACTCAAGATGCTCTGTCTCTGGTCGGGCCCATCGGAGTTTAACTGTTGGTTTTCTTTTGCTACAGCATTTCAGTGGTTTCTTGCTGTCGAGTCCTCACCGTTGTCCCACCTCTGTGGTTCTTTGATTATTTGTGTTCACGGAGATGTTGCACTGATGAGTAAGGAGGCCTTCATGCGGACTGAACAAATAATTTGTCTAAATCGCGACGGAAGTGAGGGTGAGGATTGTGGCCACGTAAAATCGATTTAAGCCCGCCAGTGGAAATCTTTCCACTGACCGTTCCAATGCGGTTCTTCTGAGGCGATTTATTTATGTTGTTGTTTGTTACTTACTGTGTGTATCACTTGTGTCTTTTTATTTTGGATGGCCATATTGCCATTTTGTGGGAAAGAAACTGTCCTTATGGCCTTCCTTTGTTTAGATTTCCATTATGGTCTGGTCGCTTAATGTTTGTGTTTCTTTCCCTTTGATGTCTTTGATGGGTGGAGTGAGTTAATTGTATGGATTCCTGATCTTTGTTTTACTTCTACTTTCCTGTAGGTTTTGTCATGCGCTGCGCTGGCTCATATGCGTTAAGTATTCTTTTCTCATGTCCGGTTTGAACAAAACCTTAATGCAGAAATGGGTTTATGTCCCCAACACGGAAGCTGGTACACTTTTATTTGTCCTTGAAGCTTTCTAGTAATGTTAGCTAAAAGTCAGATGCTGACATCTCTCTCCATTTCTAAATTTCCTTTCATACTCTATTTTTTTTTGTTTTGTTTTGTTTTACGGCCCTTTCAAAATTAATTCACTTATTTTGAGACGATGATTAATCAGAGATGTGCGAAACATCGGAGTACCCGGAGAAATAAAAACACATTGCCTTCTTGGCGTCTCACACGTAACCCGAGCAAGGCTCGTGCCTCAGCAGTGACAAACCTGGTGATTAAGAGTCAGCGCTCTTTAATCCGCTAGGCCACGGAAGCCCGATCAAACTGCAAAACACGGAAAAGTGACATCGTACTTGCGCACAGCAGCTACTCATACCAGCCTGTGCTTCAGCACAGTCGCGTCTGAACCTTGGCTATGTGTTGTATGGACACGGTTGATCCGCAATTTCTTCATTATTTGGGGCTGGGAAGATATGCAGATTTATTTAATATACTCAGAGGCAAAAGTAAGTATACAGGTTACTGAACGCCGAATTGTGTCCCAATGTCTCCCTCTCTACATACATATGTGGCATCATAAATAAGAACAACCAGTTCCGCAAAATTTGCAGCATTTTCTGTTAAAATTGATTAAAGGATAATGAAATTGCATCACTTGAAATGGACAGGGTGTCTGATACAATATTTTGTCTTGAGTAGTTTCCCTTTAAACATGTGTTTCGAATAAGTGTTATTCAATAATTGATTTTACGTGCAACAGATTCAAAGAAGGGGAACTGATTGCCAAGAATATATCCCATATTTAAATCAAACACAAGGTAAAGTGCAACATTTTTTGTCAAAGAAAATGGCATTTTCGCCTTTTACGTTAATCCTTTGATTAAATGTTTTATGTTTCTTTGGAACTTGTGTTGGTGATTAACTTTTCTTTGAGCAATTTCAGAGGGATCACTATGGAGTAAGCATAAAAATGCCGAGAAAAACAAAAAATATGCGAAAGTTTCAAATGAATATCTCTTACACGATTTGAGAAATATACTCATTTAATTCTCTATGATTTTTATTGAAAGGGAGATAATCCGGAGCAGGCAGAAATTCCAATTGAGTTTGAAGCTGTTTGTTTGGGTTTAATGGCAAAGTAATGATGGGGTCTTATCGATGAACATTCGTACATGACTTCTGCGGTGTGCATAGATTTGAATGTCATGTACAACACGAGGTTTTGTTGGATATATTGATTATCAATTAAGGGCAATAACTCCATCACTGATGACTGCAACAGAAAAAGAAGTTGGAGTTTTACAAACTTAGACGTTTGGGAAAAACTAACATAGGCATATTTATTACAGACAGCAATACAAGATCCGGTATTCCAAATCAAAAACTGTATAATTTTTATTGCCTCTGAGTATATGTTCTAGAAAGGGTTATCCTTTGGAAGTAAGGAATAGACCGCAGAATTGGACAATATGGAGTGTATATGTTTTCTGGGCCAGACTAGCTAGTTTCGGCCAACTAGGCCTCATCAGTGACCCTCACATATTTTCAAAATTCAACAATGGAATCAATGGAATTAAGTCTACACTGAGACGCTATTCATATAAGACCCTTTTCCTGAGACTCAGTGATTAAAAATAAAAAATATAGGTAATTATAAACTTGGTCAAAAAGAAACGATGCAAACTTTCGAGTAAACTTGTCAGAGTTTCCAGGTTAGTATTTCCCACAAAGGTGACAACAAACATTCATCTGCAAAAAATTGGAAACCAGAAAGTTCAGCTTTGCATTCCAGTCATCATGCAATGTGTGCAGAGGACCCCAGGTTGAACAGCGTGTTGTAACTGTAACTCTTAGTACTAAAGATTAAGTAGAAGTGGAGGCAGATCAGGAATCGATACAATTAACCCACAGCTCCCATCAGAGACACCAAGGGGAAAGAAACACAAACATGAAACAACAGACCCTAATGTAATGGAGATATCAATAGCGGAAAGCCAAAAAGACAGTTACTTTCCCACAAAATGGCCAACAGGCAATCTAAAACAAAACAACACAAGCGACACAAACCATAACAAAAATAAACCGCGAAAGAAGAACCGACTTGGGACGGTCAGCGAAAACGAATTCCACTGGGGTCTTAAATCGATTTTACGTGGCCACAATCTTCGCCCTTACTTCCGTCGCGATTAATGTACCAAAATTGATCTTCCTCCTTATGTATAGCACATGTCCATTTCAAAATCTAGGGATATGAGTTTGTGCTTTCTTCAAAACTGATTTGGAAAATGGCTTAACTGTTTGCAAACAGTGAAGGCCCTGATCAGTCGTTCTGCGGCAAATAAAAAACCCCGTTTTGGGGTTTCCGGTACTAAATGGGTTAAAAGTGCAAAATTGCAGAAATCGCTTGATAAGGGATATTTGTTTGATGCATTCAAAAGTAGCATTTGAATTTCCTTTCTATGCTAACTTCCCATCACGAAAACACGCCTATATTACTTTGACCCCCTTAAACCCCACTTTTATAAAGTAAAACTGGGGTTTACAGGGGTAAACTTATTTTTCTTATTTCTGCTCTAAAATATAGAGTGTAGATGCTCGTTAGAACCGCCTCCATGAGGCGGTTCTAACGTGTACCCGCAATCTATATTTCGAGCAGAAATAAGAAAAATATCACATTTTTCATCTTAAAATCTTCGTTTTGGGCAGTAAAATTTACAATGTATTTGTACAGGCGTGATGTTTTTTATGCATTCAAATGCAGCATTTGAATTTCTTTTCTGTGCTAAAATGACGCTATGACCTTTGGCTGTTTATTATGTCCGGCGGACCCGCCCATCGGGGCTTGAAGAAATAGATGGGCTGCATGATGCTTCCACGCAGAGCTGAAACCGTCCCGCACACGAGTACCGGTAAACCGCTTAGATGATCTAAGCCTGCCCAGGCAAAGCGGTGCGAGTCCATGCTAATAAACCGTATTGGTTTCATTGGGCGGCAGGGCTTGAGAAGTTTTTTCATCTCAAGGTCGGGTAAAAGTCCCACAAAATTGGAAGCAACGTCTCCAAAATGACCTTTACAGTGTTGACGGGGACGTTAAACCTCAAATCAAACAAATAAACAAAACCGAAATGGATCTGCCTCCTTATATATAGCACATGTCCATTTCAAAATTGAGTGGTGTCAGTTTGTATTTTTTTCAAAACTGATTTGGAAAATGGCTTAACCTTTTGCAAACAGTGTAGGTCATGATCAGAGGCCGCGTTCTGCGGCGTCAGATCTGGGCCTGCACTGTTTGCCAATTACCCGTTTTGGGGTTTCCGGTACTCAATGGGTTAAAAGTGCAAAATTGCAGAAACCGCTTGAAAAGGGATTTTTTATGCATTCAGATGCAGCATTTGAATTTCCACGAAAACACACCTATATTACTTAAACCCCCTTAAACTCCACTTTTATACAGTAAAACTGGGGTTTGCAGGGGTAAACCTTTTTTTTTATTTCTGCTCTAAAATATTGATTGTCGGTACTCGTTAGAACCGCCTCGATGAGGCGGTTCTAACTACTCGTTAGAACCGCCTCGATGAGGCGGTTCAAACGTGTACCCGCAATCTATATTTCGAGCAGAAATAACAAAAATATCACATTTTTCTTCACCTTAAATCTTCGCTTTTGGCGGTAAAATTTACAATGTATTTGTATAGGCGTGTTTTCGTATTTTTTTTTTTTTTTTTTTTTTTATGTATTCAAATGCAGCATTTGAATTTCCTTTCTATGCTAAATAACATTATGACCCTTGGCTGTTTGTCATGTTAACAAATCCGCGAAACGAATACCCTTCTGCTTTATTAAAGCTATCAAGACCACCTAAAATTAAGACTAAATCTGCTTTTAGAAGCTTAATTACTTATTCGTTTGGAGTAATTCTGTCTTTGTCTTTTCTGCATACAGTGTCCTCTGGCCAGAGACCACCTTTGCGACTATTCAAAAGTGGTCTTAAAGACCACTTTGAATAGTGCCAAAGGTGGTCTTAACATAGGAATTTTACTGTATTTTGATTATTTTTGCTTCAATACATAGGTTGTGGGTAGTCGTTAGAATGAGGCGGTTCAAACGAGCACCCACAACGTATAATCGGAGTATAAATTTTAAAAAAAAAATCCCACATTTTGTTTTCATCGGAAAGATGAAAGAATGAGAAAGATGGGAGAAATGAAAGAATGAACTATATCACAAGGGTGTGTGATCGTAATGTTGAGAATATCTTGAACGGTAATGATGCTCAGAGAGCCAGAATAGTTGACACATAAGTTATCTTTCCAAAAGGAAAGAAACTTTGAGTGTTCTACCTCTTGTGTTACAATGGTTACAAACGTAATTCCATGCGTAGGAACTTTTTTGATTTCCATGGTATGTTTTCCACAAACGGGTTTTTGATGTACGTGATGAAAACGTATCGTCGAAACAGCAAAAACAATAAGGAATTTGGAACACACATCGAAAGCAAAAGTTTCTCATTTTTCCATAAGGTTCATCCAATCAGAAGCGGTGTCATAGAGGTTAATGTTTTTTTTTTTTTTTGGAGCGTAGCTCTTGCAGCGTAGCTCTAGTGAAAAGAGAAGTGATTTCGGCACTACTTTTGGAGTTACTGCGTATGACCTAATCACCAGTGAGAAAATAGAGCCCCGTGTTAACATAGTAGATTATTACGCCATGCGGTATATTTTATAGACTGCTTCACAGACCACCTATTTCAAATGGAATAGATGAATATTTTTAATAGATGAACTGTGTAGCAGTCTAATCTTTTTATAGTTCAGTTCATATAACCCAGTTTACAGCCCATTTTGTACCGTAAAATCCCAAACCTGGCAACTGGCAAACAGGACAACCCCAGATCAGATACCACAGTACGCGGAGTCACATTGTGACCTACACTGCATACTTACAAAAGGTTCAGCCATTTTTGCCAAATATTTCGTGGAAGCGACAACCTGACATCCCTGATTTTAAAATGCACTCATTCCATACTGATATAAGGTTGAGGATTCCATTCTTTTAAAATGGGTTAAAAGTACGCAGTGCGGGTCGATAATTTAATTCTTTATTTCATTTTCCAAAATAAGACAGTTGGAATCATCCAGTCGATGAGTTTGGACAGGTGCACGTCAAATTTTAAGGAGCAAGGCTTGTAAGCAGTTAATTTTGCAGTTTAGACACAGAAGAGACGCCACTTGTGTTGAAGCGTCTGATCTGGGTCTGCTATGTTTGTCCCCTAAAAAGTCTGCTAGATATATACTCAGAGTATGGGTTAATGGGAGGGGGGACAATGTTACTTTGTTTAAAGCGACTTGTTTGCGACCTATGCAATAAAGCAAATTATCAGCTCAGACGCAAGTTCGATACCTGCCGGGTTTGGCAACATTCTTTCCAGGAGATTGATCGTGAAATCTGTTCCACGGTGATTCTATCCCTTTCGCTGGTTCAAGAAGGGCAGTTGTTGGTTTCCGGTAAAAGACTGTGCACTGTGCTGTATTGACAATACCTAACCAAAGAAATTGCCTTAATGCCAGATCATTTCATAAATGGCCCCGTCGAGGCAATTTATTTTTGTATAATGATAACGGAGTATAATGTCTAAACCAACTGTAAGTATTCCTATGGATTGATATTGATAAGAACTAACCCAAGAAACTGTCGTGTGCAAGATCACTTCATAAATGGCCTCGCCGATGCAATATATATTTAGAAAATGTTAACAGAGTATAATGTTCAAACCTCTCTGAATTTTGCGATCATTTTTGGCATTCGGATTGATATTGACAATACCTAACCCATGAGGCTGTTTTATACAAGATTACTTATGAATGGCCTCGCCGAGGCAAAATAATATAAAAAATGAATACGGAGTATAACATCTAAACCCGGCTTTGATCATTTCGGCATACATGTTGATATTGTTGATACATGTTGACACCGTCCTTCGGATCGGGACGTTAACTGGAGGCCCCCCTGTGCAGGGAGAACCATCCCCTGTGCAGGTTAAAGATCCCAACCGTAATTACATGATTACTGTGTAGGCTTTCATCCTGCAAAACCTGGAGTGTATGTAATATACACCTGCGGTAATGGTCAAATGTGACCGACGCAGTATCAGAAGATAGATAGATAGATATTGACAATAAATAACACGCAAAGTTGCCTTATACCAAATTACTCTACTAACGGCATCGCCTAGGCAAACTTTTGAAAAATTATTTCGAAGTGTAACTGCTAAACTACTTGGAATATTTTGACAACTGTTAGCATGCAGATAGATAATGTACAGATCTAACCAACGAGATTCCTGAATGCCCAATTTCTTTATTTAAGCTTCGGCAAGGTAAAAAAATCACCCACTGACACGGTCGTATAACTTTCAGACCGACGGGTATATTTTTATAATGTTTTGCATGCAGATGTAAATTGACAAGATCAAGCTAATGATATTGTGTAATGCCAGATAGCTTTATAAACAGCCTCACCGAGGTAATTCTTAATGACTGATTACGGATGTATAACTTATAAACTGCTGGGAAAATTATGATAATTTTTCACATGAAGATAAATACCATCAAGACGTAACCAAGGAGAATGTCTAATGCAAGATTAATAACCTCCCCAAGGTATTTTTTCAAAAACTGATTACATAAAATAACTTTAAAGCCGCCAAACAAATGCGCAAGCCGCAGTTATTGCATGAACTATAGCTCAGCAGAAATTTTCAAGTAAACTGTAGAACTGCATGGTTGCTACATGTATATTGCCCAAAAACATTGATTGTGGGTACTTGATAAAACTGCCCCGTCAAGGCGGTTCAGTCAAGTCCCCGCAATCAATGTTTTGAGCAGACATAAGAAAATATCACAATTTTGTATCTTATAATTTCCATTTTTGGCCGAAAAAGGGTCAATGTATTTGTACAGACGTGTTTTCGTGATGGTTGTTGCGGGGTCTACACCTTAGCGTGAGTTAATTTCAATATAGGTCTTGTTGCTTTAACACGACCTCTGGCCCAGAATAGCTTCAAATAGCTATGTTCATTGGATCTATATGAGCCTGATTTAAAATACCAACCAGACGCTAAATTTGCCTAACGCTATCAAATTATCGAAGCTACGCTCCATCAGCACTCTCAGTGCTTTGATCTCATAGCTCAACGGTTACATGGAAACACATAACTATTTATTAATCAAATGAAGACCACTTTTGAACAGTTCCAAATGTAGACTTTTTCTAGAGGCCATTTGGGCGTAGAAAACAAAAAAGAGATAATAACTGCAGCCGTCTAAATATTATTTTAAAAGTAGAATTGGTCTTAATTTAGCTATCCAGCAATAGTGAAATTTCACTGTATACAATGTCCAAATCATTGGAACGCAAACTATACGTTCTTTTTTATATGCTTGATTTTCATGCCGTGGAAAAAAAAGCCGTGAAAAACTTACATTTTGTGGAGAGGTGAACCTCAAGTTCATACAGTAGCGGCATCTCTTTAATATATGTACCGTTGACCGTAGAACACAAGTAAATATAAACTTAGGGAAACAAAAGACATCTAATTACCAGTGTCGTCCCACAAGTATCTACAATTACATTTACCCATTAACTCAAATTGATTGGCGTGTATAGCTATACCCAATGGTCGAAAATGATATTAATGACGAATGAGACACGTCTTGGTTTGGCCGTATGCGAGCAACAAAGACGCTGATCATACTGCGCATGCGCGCAGTCTGATCAGCGTCTTTGTTACTCGATTCTTCGATGGGTTACATCTAAAACACCTTTAGTTTATTTAGCCACAGATCAAGACGCTTGCTAATCTGCGTAGCTGAGGCGGCCGTTTTAGGCAGATCCCGAAGACAAGTTTTCTTGAGATAAGATGAGCGCCCAATAAACTCAGATCACACTGTGTCAAACTATAGCCTTTATTTTGTTTTGCGTTTTTGCAGGTTAAGGTGGCTAGACATCCGGTTTAAGCACACCTAAGACGCTGACTAGGCTGTGCAGATATGCAAACTGATCTGAAAATTTCATTCTACATGACCAAAGAAGCATTTTGTTTCTTGACGCAGTTTATTTTGATGATTGGTGATGTACATGTACTTTAGGGATTTCAACGTACAATACTCGATAAATTAAAACAAGATTCCGGAAACCAACCATCCTACAGCACTGATCGCGCTGATAAGTAGATTGTCTCTGAGTGTAGGCTGGGAAAATAGACCTAGACTGTTTCGTTTAACCCTCAAATTCCTTGTATTTTTTAAAATCATTCCACTCATTAGATTAACTGCTACACAGACTTCTATTTTAAAGTAGACGACCTCTATTCATTAATAGATGGTCTGTGTAGCAGTCTACTCATTAGATCGCCTTGCTCTTTAAACCATTCTACCCGTAAGACCGTCTTGTACTTTAAACCATTCTACCCGGTTGACCGCCTTTTATTTTAAACCATTCTACCCGGTAGACCGTCTTGTACTTTAAACCATTCCAACCGGTAGAATGCCTTGTTCTTTAAATTATTCCACGTAGAGCGCCTGGTACTTTAAACCTTCCTACACGTTAAAACAGCCTAAATTGTATAACGCGACAGAATTAAGGGCGAGGATTATGGCCATGTAAAAACGATTTAAGCCTCCCAGTGGAATTATTTTCACTGACCGTTCCAAATCGGTTCTTATGTGGCGGTTTATTTATGTTGTTGTGTGTTACTTACTGTGTGTATCACTTGTGTCTTTTTATTTTGGATGGCCATTTGGCCATTTTGTGGGAAAGTATAAACTGTCCTTATGGCCTTCCTTTGTTTAGGTTTCCATTATTGTCTGGTCGCTTCATTATTGTGTTTCTTTCCCTTTGATGTCTTTGATTGGAGGAGTAAGTTAATTGTATCGATTCCTGATCTTTGTTTTACTTCTACTTTGTATTTTAAACCTACCTACACGACAGACCGCCTTGTACTTTATACCATCGATCTGGAAGACCGCCTCGTCCTTAAATCCATTCATTCCGCAGATGGACTTGTACTTTAAACCTTTCCACCAGTAGACCGCCTTGTACTTTCAACCTTTCCACCGGTGGACCGCCTTGTACTTCAAACCTTTCCACCGGTAGACTGCCCTGTACTTTAAACCTTTCCACCCGGTAGAACGCCTTGTACTTTAAAACTTTCCACCGGTAGACCGTCTTGTACTTTAGACCTTTCCGCCCGGTTGTACTTTAAACTATTCTTCCTTGAAGACTGTCTTGGACTTTAAATCTTTCTACCCGGTAGACCCGGTAGAGCCCCGTGTACTTTAAACCATTCTACCCGGTAGACCGCCTCCTACTTTAAATCTTTTACCCGGTAGACAGCTTTGAACTTTAAACCTTTTCTACCCGGTAGACGGCTTGTACTTTAAACCTTCTTTTATCCTGTAGACCCTGTGCAGATACCGGAGATGCATCCAGTTCAGCCCCTGATGAGATGGCTCATTATATTATCCCTTCAAGATCTACACTGGAAATGATTGCTGATTAATCGAACACCCCACCCAATAGTTACAATAGTGGACGAAGGTGAAAACATCTCAGAAACTCATAAAAAAGGTACGTGAATTCGAGTTGGACCGACCCTCAAACCCTAGCGGTTTCCAAGGGGCTTGGAGAAATAGATTGGACTCCATGGTGTTTTCTTGCATAGCTGAAACCAACCGAACGTGAGTAGGTAAACTGCGACAGGACGGTCGGGTTTGAGACATCATTCCATTTCAATGTCGGGTAAAAGTCCCAAAAACCGGAAGCAACGTGACCTAAATGACCTAAATAGTGTTGGCAGGGACGTAAAACCTCAGCATAAACAATCAAACAGAATGACGAATGATCATTGGATATGTGCAGCCCCACCCCAACTACGCTATTTACAATAATGGATGCCGAGTCACCGAACTCAAAGATTGACGCTTCCACTTCAGAAACATAGATAAAGGGTCCTTGCCCATCGGGGCTTTTTGAGAAATAGATTGGGCTGCATTGGGCTTCCACGCAGAGCTAAAACCTATAGAACTTGAGCACGGGTTAACAGCTTGGAACATGTAAGCCTGCCCAGGAAAAGTGGTGCGAGTCGGACCACTACTTAAACCAAGCGGTTTCATCGTGTGGTAGCTATATAGTGCTTGAGATGTTATTTCATCTCAGTCCAACAAAATAGAAAGAGCTAGCTCCCAGTAAGCATTCTACATACATCTACAGCGGGCCGTTAGCGGCCCGTCAGGGTAGCTGACGGGCCGCTAACGGCCCGCTGTAGATTTATGTAGAATGCTAGCAGGGAGATCTAAATAGTGTTGACGGGGTTCGTAAAACCTGAATACAAACAAACAATTAGAAAATAGGGCGTGATTGAATAAAAAATATGCATGAAACTACTCACAGTTGTGACGTAGAGTTTAACTGGACGGTATGCAACATTAGCAATCACCAATGGCTTGGGTGAGCCTTGGGCATAAGTGCAGACTCACCACTGTCACTTCTAAAGGCATGTCGAGTAGATATTTGGGTTTTTGTTTGTTTGAATTGTGGCTTAACGCCCCCGTCAACACTATTTAGGTGATTTTGGAGAAATTGCTTCCAATTTTGCGGGACTTTTACCTGACATTGAGATATCTCAAGCCCTGTCGTCCTAAGAAACCATTAGGTTTAAGGGGCGGTCCGACTCGCACCATTATTCCTGGGTCGACTCGCACCATTACTCCTGCGCAGGCTTGGTCCAAAGCTGATTAAAATCTGATCTTGCCGCACATAGTTCAGCTTAGATCAGGTTTTAAGACCTTGTAAGCGTTTTTTTTTTTTGCGTGGCACAATATGAACATCTTTCTTCAAAGTGTATGTTGTATGTACTCATAAGAATCGCCTCAAAATATATGCTGTGTGTACTCATTCGAATTGCATCATCGAGGCGATTCTAATGTGTGTTTGTTTGATTTGAGGTTTAACGTCTCCGTCAACACTGTAAAGGTCATTTTGGAGACGTTGCTTCCAATTTTGTGGGACTTTTACCGGACATTGAGATGAAATGACATCTCAAGCCCTGCCACCCAAGGCGATTCTGATTAGTACACACACACACACACACACACGACATATATTATCAAGAGCAAATAAGCCAATAATCCCAAATATATTTATATCTGCAGTTGTTGATTTTTTCCAAGAGAATCAAGAATGCGGTCAAAACAGCCATGGTAAACGAGCCATCGGTGTTCGAGCCATTGAAGTTTAACTGTATAGCACACAGTGGAGAATCTGACCAGACCAGGCTGGTCTGAACCTTCATTGGGCTTACATACGCATGTCCTTTTTCGTGTAACACGTCTCACATCAAGTTTGTCATGATGCCAGTTGTATTATATTTTCTTAAAACAAATAAATGTTCAATGGTCTAAACAAGGTATATATCATATAAGTGGCCTTTAACAATAAAAATCATTTAGAATTAATAAGCAGAACTATAAAACCTATTATCAGTTACCCCCTATATATATTGCATTGTAGCGCATTGACCTGATAAAGATATGCTATCTCAGGACAAGTGAGCTTTATCACCTCAACGTGACATTGCACTTTTTTGATTGATCCGGACTACTGAAAAATGACAAAAATGTGAAGAAAAAAAATCATAGGAAAAATATGGTCAGCTGATACAAAATATATCGACCGTCAGAATGCTGGGACGCACCGAGGACCATCGATAACTGATCATAACTTGCTAATTTAAGAGTGTACAAGGGATAAACTGATAAACAGAATACCAGATGCGTATCATTTGATATCAAGTTTATCAGGCTCGGCTTCGAGAACGCATGTAGAATCGCTCGGCAAGCCTCGCGATTCTACAAGCGTTCTCGAAGCCTTGCCTGATAAGCTTGATATCAAAAGACACTCACCTAGTATAGTCTATTTATCTGTGTAATTATTGCGCTTGAAACATACACTTATCTCGAATAATTGGGATAGACATTTCTTTTCTATTTTATGCTCAAACCATTGACTGTGGGTACACATTATACCCACCATAATGAGTCAAGCGATACAAAGGAGCACGCAGGCTCGCAATCTATGTGTAGATTTGTTTGAATTGAGGTTTTACGCCCCCGTCAACACCATTTAGGTCGTTATACCCGGATAAGTCTGCTCATTAACTCACTAAGACAAGCGATGCCAAGTATCTTTCTTTGAATAGACCGCAGGTTATAGAAGGTAAATGCGATCAGCGAAGGCTCTGATCAGACTGCGCGAATGCGCAGGCTGATCCGAGTCTTCTCTGACCGCATACGGCTTAACGTAGCTCTTGTTGTGCGCTAGCTCATTCAATAAAATATCACTAGTTTTCACCAGAATAAGATAACCTTGAAGAAAGCACTTTGGTACACGGATGTGTTATCCTTGTGGGTCTTTTTTTTCTTTCCCAAGAGGGGCTGAGAGAACAGAAAAGGGAACGGGAAAACCCATACAGCTACGTCGGCGGACAATATGAAAGCTTTGTTTGTTTGATTGATTTGAGGTTTAACGTACCCGTCAACACAGTATTGGTCATTTTGGAGACGCTGCTTCCAATTTTGTGGGACTTTTACCCGACATTGAGATGAAATGACATCTCAAGCCCTGCCGCCCAATGAAACCAATAGGGTTTATAAGCATGGTCGGGCCGACTCGCACCGCTTTGCCTGGGCAGGCTTAGCTCCTCTAAGCGGTTTACCAGTACTCGTATGCAGGTCAGTTTCAGCTCTGCGCAGCCCATTTATTTCTTGAAGCCCCGATGGGCGGGGGAAGTTGTATCCTTTTCACTTAACAAGATATCGTCCTTGCGAAGGGGGATGAGCCCAATAAAGTATAGTAAGGTGAGAGATACGACACCCACAGATACCCATCCTAACCTATACTTATTTCCTTATATTTTTTATTATCCAATCTACTATAGGATGTTTGACTTAAGGATGCGTTTTAACCAGGTTTTACCTGAATGAACTGTATCGTCGCCCGATACTATTGGCCAATGAAAACAGAAAGACCACCTAAAATTAAGGCTAATTCTGCTATAAAAAGCCCATTTGGTAGGTTGCAGTTATTCTTTCTTTGTGGTTTCTGTATACTGTGTCCTCTGGTCAGAGACCACCTTTGTGACTTTTCAAAAGTGGTCTTAAAGACCACTTTTGAACAGTCGCAAAGGTGATCTTAATATAGGAATTTTACTGTATAATAAAAATGCTTTTTTGTGGAATTTATCTATCCAGCACCGTGCTATAAAGAACAAAGTGAAAACATGGTTAATATGTTCTTGGTATGTTGTGTTTACTATTTTTAAAAAGTCACAATTACGATTGAAAATTCCGGCCCCCGCCCAACGGGGCTTGAAGAAATAGATGGGCTGCATGATGCTTCAACGCAGAGCTAAAACCAGCCGCACATGAGTACTGGTAATCCGCTTAGAGGATCTAAGCGTGCCCAGGCAAAGCGGTGCGAGTGTCGGACAGTCCATGCTTATAAACCCTATTGGTTTCATTGGGCGGCAGGTCTTGAGATGTCATTTCATGTCAGTGTCGGGTAAAAGTCCCACAAAATTGGAAGCAACGTCTCCAAAATGACCTATACAGTGTTGACGGGGGCGTTTAACCTCAAACAAAAAAAAAACAAACGATTAAAATTGCGTTTTTCTAGATCTGAAAGTATCATCTCTCTAAAAACAAAAGTGTTAATTGATCTCTCATACAGTGTATTTCGATGGACTGGCATCACGAAAGCACGGCTATATAATTTTGACCCCCTTGAACCCCACTTTTATATAGTAAAACTGGGGTTTCCGGGGGTATGCCTTATTTTTATTATTTCTGCTCTAAAATATAGATTGTGGGTACTCGTTAGAACCGCCTCGATGAGGCGGTTCTAACGAGAGTCCACAATCTATATTTTGAGTAGAGATAAGAAAAATATCGCAATTTTTCATCATAAAATTTACATTTTTCTGGTGATAAAGGTGGCAATGTATTTGTATAGGCGTTTTTGCGTAATGGTAATAAAACAGTTATTTAATGGCATCAAAACTATTGACCCGAGGTGCTGTGGACGACCAGATGTACTATTGCCCGAGACCCAACTACCATAAAATGACTGTATTATATACTAAGATACCCATCTATCTAATCGTATATTCTTAACCCTTTTTGTACCAAATGGAATCTTCCACCTTATATATTGCAGAAGTCCATTTCAAAATTTAGGGGTGTCAGGTTGTGTTTTCATCAAAATTTACTTGGAAAATGGCTGAACTTTTAGCAAACAGTGGAGGCCCTGTTCTGCGGCGTCTGATCTGGGCCTGCACTGTTTGCCTGGGTACCCGTTTTGGGGTTTCTGGTACTAAATGGGTTAAAACGTGTTCCCCGCGACACAAAAGTTTAATTTGATGATACCTGTCGGTTTTAGAGTATAGTCAAACAATACTTATTTGGTAAATTTTCAAATTTAGGTTCATTTTAAATATACACAGCAGAATGTTGGACAAAAGACGCACGACAAAAGACTACCATTTACTATACTGAAACGCGTATTAAGTATTATTTTCAACTTAAAACGATTAGGAAAAGTGTTTTATGGTGCGGAAGTTAAAATAAATAGTACGGTATGATCCAGTTTCTAACATAAGGTAAGAATGTAAACTTAGGTATGTGTATTAAACTTGTAAAGTCTGATTATATAGCTAAATGTACCCTTTCTCTCAATCACTTAATTTGAATTAGCATTGAATCTCGTATGGTATAGTGGCATATATTGATTGATTGATTGATTGATTGATTGATTGATTGATTGATTGATTTGAGGTTTAACGCCCCCGTCACAGCGGTATAGGTCATTTTGGAGACGTTGCTCGAGATTGTGGGACTTTTATCCGACATTGAGATGAAATGACATCTCAAGCCCTGTCGCCCAGGGAAACCAACAGGGTTCATAAGCATGGCCGAACCGACTCGCACCGCTTTGCCTGGACATGATTAGATCCTCTATGCGGTTTACCAGAACTCGTGTGCGGTCGGTTTCAGCTCTGTGTGGAAGCATCATGCAGCCCATCTATTGCCGAACAGCACTGGTGGGACTATATGTAAGAATCTTATGGGTGTCGGGGATGGATGGAAAAATCTGTCCCAAGGGTCACTGTCAACAAAAAGAATCATATATGGGTGTGAGGCATGGAGAGAAAAATTCGTCGTCAAATCCTGTGACATATATGTTTAATATTGTGCACACCGTCTCATGTTACAGACCGACAGGAAACAAAGTCCCCATTTTTTTTTTACCTTTGACCTATAGCTACGCGGCACATCGCCTCATGATGTTTAACATTCCCGCCAAGTTATTTAAACATTCACCAAGGAATGACAAAGTAATGGACCAGACATGCAAAACAGACCCTACCTTTACCTTTAACCGGAACGGTTGACCTTCACCTTGGTACAGAAGACCTGGCTCTTTCGCACACCAACTGGCCCCTGGGTTTTGCGCGCGATTCATTGTCTCATGACTCTCATGATTCCACGAAGTAATTTTGATTACAGTTGGGCGAGGCTTGCTGTCCTTGCGGGAGGCAAGGAAAGAGGACTGGAACTGTTTTTTCTATTTACTTTTCATTTTCCTATTTCTCCCCTATCCCTTCTCTTCAATCTCCTCTACTATCTCTTATGTCTCTTTTCTCCCTTTCTCTCGGAGACGACACAAATTGACCCGCAAGGATTGACGTGACGTTAAACTAAGACACAATGAATCAATCAGACGAGCCTGTGAATGTCTGACGCCATGTTCTGCAACGGAGCCCTCTTTGCTGGCGCACATAAGCGGAGGAGAACTTTAAGTTGCTTCCTGCAAGAGGTCAAGCGTCTTGCAACAGTCGAACTTCAATACCTCGAATACCTTTGAGACCAGAAAATTTGTTCGAGATATAGGCTGTTCGAACTACTGAAAGGTAAATCATTACACCTGGCTATGATGTACATGTAAAATTAAGATGACAAGGATATATATTCGATTTTCTATAAAATTCAAGAATGTTGTGTGCACTCATTAGAATCGCCTCGTTGAGGCGATTCTAATGAGTACACACAACATGCCTTTTCAAGATGGTTGCGCACGCAAAGAAAATCATAAACTGTTGAATGTAAAAGGCCCTTATCTCATGGATTGGCACAAATAATATAGCAGCTGTTCAGACCGAAACAATGATGCAGTGAAAATATTATTCATAAACTTCGAGTAAAACTTGCATAAGAAATCTCTTAGAAAGCATTCCAAGATGATGAAACTGGGGTAAATCTACCAAAATATTGCCGTACTTTGCTATGTGCTCATCATTGCCAATCCAAGAAAATCCAAGCAATAAAAGCTTTTGTTTGATTGATTTGAGGTTTAACGTCCCTGTCAACACTGTAAAGGTCATTTTGGAAACGTTGCTGCCAATTTTGTGGGACTTTTACCCGACATTGAGATGAAATGACATCTCAAGCCCTGCCGACTAAAGCAACCAATAGGATTTATAAGCACGGGCGGGCCGACTCGCACTGCTTTGCCTGGGCAGGCTTAGTAAATCCTGTAAGCGGTTTACCAGTACTCGTTTGCGGGTCAGTTTCAGCTCTACGTGGAAGCATCATGCAGCCCATATATTTCTTCAAGCCCCTATGGGCGGGGGCCGAGCAATAAAAGTAATTCAGTGTCGATTGTCTCTGAGTGTTGGCTGGGAAGACCTGAACGGGGACTTACTAACTGTTTCAGATTTACCCTTAAATTAATCCTAAGCAAACAGTGTAGACCCTGATCAGACGCCGCGGTCTGATCTAGGTCGGCTCTGTTTTCCAATGACCCTCGTCAGCAGACCAGTCCAGATTTCACAGATAACCAACTCTTTTACACAACGCTCTGACGTCACGTGGGGAAGAATAGTGATGCTATAAATAATCGTTACCTGGATTTTGTACATGGTCAGCAAGAGAAACGTGGACAAGAGCAGTCGAGAAGCTTCTGTGCTTGGTAACTTTGAGTCGACTGATAAACAATCGACAATGTCAAGTTTGGAGCATGAAAGAATCTGGAATATTTTGTTCTGGTTTTATTTCCCCGTCAACACTATTTAGATCATTTCATAGACGTTGCTTCCGATTTTGAGAATGTAAATATTGTATTTTGTCATAAGATGTGTCATTACGTCATTTCATGTTTTCCATTTTATATGTTGCATATTACATATCACGTAGCAACGTCGCGAAACGTCCAAACGTGGCCCGTGACAACATTTTAAACCCTATCCTGCTGAATATATTAAGACATCAATTTCTGACTGTCAATCACTCAAATTACTTCAAATAATGTATTCGCTCAGTTCACAAACCGAATAACACACTGTGTAAATATGTTCTAGAAAGGGTTAATACACCACAGAACTGGAAAATATGGAGTGTACATCTTTTCGGGGCCAGTCTAGCTAGTTTCGGCCATTTAGGCCTCATCAGTGATCCATAAATATTTTCAGGATTTTACAATGGAATCAATGATCCCAAAGGACAAGAAAATATAAACTACACTATGATGTAGTGTAGTACATCCTGATTAGATGGATTCTTCAAGCCATCTAATTGAAGTCGCCATCTGATCTGGATCTTCTCTGTTTACATGTTGTCATGTTCAGCGGGATAGTGGTAGGAAGTAAAATGTTTTCTGTAGAGGCTTATCGCAACTTAACAGAGAGAAAACTCAAAGAGAAATATTCATATAATTATAAAGTCTCTCACACCCGTGGTAATTTCTTATAAAATTCATGAAACTCGCCAAAAGCTCGTTTCAAAATATTCATATAAATAGCCTCGGTAGCTGAGTCGGATGCGCGTAAGACTGATGATCAGGAGTACTCCCGCGGTCGGCAACACTGATCATGAAATCTTTTCTACGGTCATTCTCTCCCTTCCGCTGATTCAAGAAGGGCAGTTACCAGTTTCTGGCCAAAGAATGTGCACTGTACTGGTTAACCGTTTACGTATAAGCCTGCCTAGAAAAGTGTGGATAGGTAAACTGACCGGCTCAAAATGACCTAAATATTGGTGTCTGGGCCGTTAAACTCCAATACAAACTAACAAACAAACAAATACCGCGAGTGGGAAATCCTCTTTATCATATGACGTCGCGTCTGAGAGTGTATTAACGCCATGCATTATTTTTGATAATCCACTAGTGGATAAATATGCAAATTAGCTAGATGCGTTCCGTAACGTTACATGTACGACGTCCTTAACGACGTCGCGTTTACTTACGGCGGAATACTGACATTTTTGTAAACAATCGTGAATAAAATGCGTTTTGAATGTCATATGATAAATAGAATCTTGCATTCGTGCTCATGTATAATTGAATTTATTAAACTCGTTGAGGAAAAGGGATCAAATGCTCGGCAAAGCCTCGCATTTTATCCCTTTTCCTCAACTCGTTTAATAAATTCAATAATACATGAGCACTCATGTAAGATCCTCTATGTAAGTCACACGTGTGTGTATCCTCATGCAGGTTATATAATCCCCTTGTTCGTTTGCTACAAAAAAAAAAGTTACAGGTTTTCCTTCTCTTTTCTTTTATGTGCGCTTATTCGCATGGGTTATTTCACTTATTAATCAGGGGTGGGCGAAAATCTGGGTCACGGAGAAAAAAAAACACTGATCTTCCGTTGGCGTCTTACATGTGACCCGAGCGAGGCTCGAACCACAGCGGTTAGAGACCTTATGAAAAAGAGTCAGCGCTATTATACCCACTAGCCCACTGAGGTAGTAAATGCATGTTTATTTATTTACATGTACAGGTACCCTGCCGTAATATGTCGGTGTTATGGTTTCAATGTTGATAAATACTCGTCTATTTATAAATCATAACAAACAACGGTGTTTTCCACAGGTACGTAACGGGTTATATTCTAAGACAAAAGCACTTAATTTTGCAGTACCGATGTAATCCGTTGCGTAGCGCAACTAGTATCGAGGAGCGCCTAAAACGACTGTCCCGAGGGTCGCAGGTTCAATCCTTGCAGAAAACCTTTTTTCATAAAGCTATTAAAAGCGTGATTTATTTTTTTCTTGATGATTTTTTTATAAAATAGTTTCAGAATTTACATTTTTATTATTTCTTTTTTTTTAATTTTCAAGTCTGTTTATTATTTTTGTATTATTATTTTTTCGTGAATGGTTATCTATTTATTTTAAAGTTCAATACATGTCATGCACAATTTTAAAGATCAACTTCACATTTGATTTATAATAGTGAATAAAAAAGAAACACCAGCAAGTACATGTACAAACGAATTGAAATACAAGATGCCATAATTTGATACAATGGAACCTGATTGGCCTAGACCCTATATGTGACATGTGAAAGTAAAGAATAGGCACACCAATAACATGACTTGAAATTAACATTGATTGGAAATTATCATACGTTATTTTAACGTTTATCGATTGTTAGTCACAAAACTGCACTTGTCAGAACCAAAAAACTTCGCTTTGTCAGCCGACAAAGTCTCTTCTGCAAGAAGACCCCTAGCGCAAGAACTGACATTTATAAACAGTCGTTCTTCCCCAGAACCATTAGAGATTGGAATGCCCTTCCCGATTCGATTATTTCGACAGCTGAAGGTGTTGATGATTGTGTAGCTAAATTTACCTCTTTGGTTAGAGCTAGGGACTAACTTCCCACATCACAGGTCCTGGTGTATGAATGTCATTTGACGTGTCACCAGTAACAATTTTGATTCTGATTCTGATTCTGCTGTCAGAGTAGCATCACATGACGACACTTCAACAGCAGGGCAACCGAGTATGAACTAAGGAATGTTCAGTAAAAATTTATATCAGCACAAAAAATGCATGCTTCACGAGAAAATCGAGGATTTTTTGCTTATGGCGCGAAAAAAAAAATGTTAAAGAAAAAACATCCCCAGCGGGATTCGAACCCGCATACTTCAGCTCTACAGGCCCGTGACTTTACCCCTTGGCTAGCGTCGATACATTGCAGGTATGGTATTTTTTAGCCTGATACCATCACATTAATAGGGAGTCACCAAAAATAAAATTAGATCATCCAAAAATAACATATAATTGCGTAGATAAATTTAAAAATAACCTTTATTTACAATAATATTGACAATAACAAACTGACAACTGATGTCGGTTTTACTGTAGTTTGTTTTATTTATCTATTTGAGCCGACACACGAGAAAAGGGTTCTAAGCATTTTCTGTTGTTTGTTTTTCAAATGTCAACGGCAGCCAATTTATAGTGTTAGACACTAACCTCTGCCGAGACTGTGCTGGCAGCCAATGCGATAAATACCATGGCGATAACATGATTATATATTGTGACCCCCTTAAACCCCAACTTTATACAGTAATACTGGGGTTTACGGGGTAAACCTTATTTTTCTAATTTCTGCTCTAAAATATAGATTGTGGGAACTCGTGAGAACCGCCTCACCGAGGCGGTTCTCACGAGTTCCCACAGTCTATGCTGTGAGCAGAAATCTGAAAAATATCAAAACTTTCTTTTATGTGATTTTAATATTTTGGTGGTAAAATTTTCAAAATATTTGAACAGGCGTGTTTTTGTAAAGTAGAAGTAAAACAAAGATCAGGAATCGATACAATTAACTTACTCCACTCACCAAAGACACCAAAGGGAAAGAAATACAAACATTAAGCGACCAGACCATAATGGAAACCTAAACAAAGGAAGGCCATAAGGACAGTTACTTTCCCACAAAATGGCTATATGGCCATCCAAAATTAAAAGACACAAGTGATACACACAGTAAGTAACAAACAACAACATAAATAAATCGCCAAAGAAGAACCGCCTTGGAACGGTCAGTGGAATGATTTCCACTGGGGGGCTTAGAGCGATTTTACGTGGCCACAATCCTCGCCCTTACTTCCGTCGCGATTTAGACAAATAATTTGTTCAGTCCCCATGAAGGCCTCCTAACTCATCAGTGCAACATCTCCGTGAACACAAAAAAATCAAAGAACAACAGAGGTGAGACAACGGTGAGGACTCGACAGCAAGAAACCACTGAAATGCTGGAGCAAAAGAAAACCAACAGTTAGACTCCGAGCCTTTTCTTGCTATCTTGCTCATAATCTCATGTAGAGGATCTAACATGAGTGTTCATGTATTGAATTTATCAGACGAGTTGAGGAAATGGCATAAAATGCGAGGCTGTGCCGAGTTTAATAAATTCAGATAAGAAATGAATTTTATTTTTCTGCTGTTCGTGAAAGTATGAACGCAGTGGGTTACTTGCAAAGTAAATGAACCAAGAAGGGGTTTGTGTAAACTTTGCTAGCGAACCGCTGTCGTTCACACGTCATGCAATATCGAATTTATTACATGACGTTAATTAGATTCTCAGAAAAATATTGAGCGTTAACTTCTGTACAAAGTAAACGGGATTTTTTGGGGTATATAATAAATTTATTTATTTATTTATTTATTTATTTATTTTCCAGGAATTCACGTCACTTTATTTTCCGGGATTCGCATGACCATGACCAACACTTTAGACCGTTGCGGATGGATAGTTGGTTTGATTTGAGGGATATGCAACGTTGATGGCGAAGTGCTTAAAAGACTTGTTATTGGAGACTGACAGAAACCGCAGCTGTCTGAGGCATTGATGAAAGTCAGTTAAAGTTTATTGGATCATCCGCGTGGTAGAAAAAGCAATGAAGAACTGAGATAATAATTATTTTATTTTTCCGCGGTTTTGTTGCTGTCATTACAGGAGTGGAGAAATATCACGGTTTTTATGATGTGATTATGCGGAATTATAAGAATATTGAAAATTATCCTGATATACTGTATACGTATGTGACTTTTTGAAAAACTAGGAGTTTTTTAGTTTACCTGAAAATAAGATGAAACACCATTTTTTTTTTCAGTATATATAAAGTGTGAACACTTCATCATTATTCAGGGCATCACGAAAATACGCCTATATAATTTTGACCCCATTGAACCCCAGTTTTAAACAGTAAAACCGGGCTTTACAGGGGTAAACCTTATTTTTCTTATTTCTGCTCTAAAATATAGTTTGTGGGTACTCGTTAGAACCGCCTCTATGAGGCGGTTCTAACGAGTACCCACAACCTATATTTTGAACAGAAATAAGAAAAATATCACAATTTTTCATCTCAAAATTTTCGTTTTTTTTCGGCGGTAAAATTAACAATATAATTGTATAGGCATGTTTTTCGTAATGCATACATGCGAAAGGGTGGAACTAGAGAGATTTTTTTTTTTTGGTTTGGGTTTTACGGCCCTTTCAAGATTATTTCACTCATATCGAGCCGATCGTTAATCATAGGTGGGCGAAAACCGGAGTACCCGGAGAAAAACCACCTGACCTTCCGTTGCAGAACTTGGCGTCTCACATGTGACCCGAGCGAGGCTCGAACCCACGGCGGTGAGAGACCTAATGACTAAGAGTCAGCGCTCTTATCCATTAGGCCACGGAGGCCCGTAAAGAAACTAGAGAGATAACAAAACGCATTGTATGTAATATTTCATAGAAAATTGATTGGATGCTATCAATGCTGTACATGAACTTGGATATGTTTTGTTCAACATCGGTTGCGTGGTCGCTATTCTGTGATACCGAAATCAATCAATCAGTCAATCAATCGATTAATCAACATCACGAAAACACGCCTATACAAATACATTGTAAATTTTATCGCCGGAAAAAGGAACATTTTAATATGAAAAATTGTGATATTTTTCTTATTTCTGGTCAAAATATAGATTGTGGGTACTCGTTAGAACCGCCTCGATGAGGCGGTTCTAACGAGTACCCACAATCTATATCTTAGAGTAGAAATAAGAAAAAATAGGTCTACCCCTGTAAACCCCAGTTTTACTGTATAAAAGTGGGGTTCAAGGGGTTCAGAATTATATAGGCATGTTTTCGTGATGAATCAGTCATGTATATTTAATGCTGAAATGATATGGGCCCCGTCAAGCGATTTTGGTACTTATCGCCTATGCGAGCAGCGAAGGTTCAGGCGAGCCTGCGCATCCGCGCAGTCTCGCCAGAACCTTCGCTGCTCGCTCATACAAGCAGTGAATCAAGAGGAACCCTCAGACAAAAAGCCATATCCCTGGCCCCTCTGAATGACTGGGCATGCGCAGTTAAAATTTGTCATGACGGAATGCTCGAAGACCCAAATTCGCTTGGCGGGGCTCATATAACAAATGAAACCCATTTAGAACCAACAAAACGGCGAAATTTCCAGATCAGTTTATCACCGCCAGCTTTGAAGTATGATTGCACCTATGAACATAGATCGCATTCAGAAAATACACGTATCATGATCATTTGAAAGCGTATTCTTTTGACACGGCGAACGGGGGACTAACAAAAACGATGAGTGAGGATTTACACCCAATGTTCCAAGAGATGCTGAAGCGTACAGACGGATGGACAGACAATGCGAATGAATCAAGCCTAGATTATGACTTCATAAAGAGACATCCCCATTTGTCTGTGGCCTTTTTAACCTTCACAGGAATTGCCGTCGCCGCCGGAAATATAGGAAATGTTCTGGTAATTATTGCTCTCTCTCTCTCTCTCTCTCTCTCTCTCTCTCTCTCTCTCTCTCTCTCTCTCTCTCTCTCTATTTTGGAGACGTTACCTCCAATTTTGTTGGACTTTTACCCGACATTGAGATGAAACGACATCTCAAACCCTTTCGCTCAATGAAACCAATAGGGTTTATAAGCATGGACGGTCCGACTCGCACCGCTTTGCCTGGGTAGGTTTACATCCTCTAAGCGGTTCACCAGTACTCTTTGGCGGCCGGTCTATTTCTTCCAGCCCCGATGGGCGGGGGCCGTCGTATCAGTGTCATAAATCAACCAAAGTTACCATACCTCAGAACTTTCCCGACACATCATGAAAACACGCCTCTATAATCTTGACCCACTTTTATAAAGTAAAACTGGGGTTTACAGGGATAAACTGTGTTTTTCTTATTTCTGCTCTAAACTATAGATTGTGGATACTCGTTAAAACCGCCTCGTTATTTCTGCTCTAAAATATAGATTGTGGGTACTTGTTAGAACCGCCTCGATGAGGAAAATAGGAAGCATCGTCTCAAAAATGAGCTAAATAGTGTTGACGGGGACGTAAAACCTCACCACAAACAAACTCACACCACTGTTGGTATTGACGGCATTCCACAAACTATAATAACACTTAAAATAATATGGATGTAGATATCAAAATCCATCATCTCTATAATATCACCATATCTTGGCACCTTAAATTATTAGAGAACTGAGTAGCTTCAGTAATGATTACATCTTATTCAGGTGCAAGAGTGATATCATCTTTGTATTAAATGTTTTCTCAGTTTTCAAAAGCTCTCACTCGTTTCTTGAATGGTCATAAGAAGCCCAGTGCTCTGAACCTGGTGGCCCCCGGTTCGATTTCCGGCAGCTGTAATAAAATTCGGTGTCCGAACATGCTCTATTGGCATAATTTGCAGGGAGGAATGCCACAAAGTGCGACGTCCTTCGGATCGGGACTTTAACTGGACCCCACCACTCCCCTCCCCAACACTTCCCCTGTGCAGTGAGAATCATCCCCTGTGCAGGTTAAAGACCCCTACCCCAATTACATGATTACTGTGTAGGCTTCATTCTGCAAACTTGGAGTGTACATAGTGTACATGTGCGAGTAATGGTCAAATGTGACCGACTGCGGTGGCAGTATCACTGTGAAAATGAAAGGAAACATTACAAAATGAAAGGAAACATTACAACAAAATTGGCAGCTGAGCTGCCACCAGTTTTGGTGTAAGTTATCTCCATTGTATGCTCAACAATCTTTCACCGAATCCAGATAATTCAATCTAATTAAGCGTCTGAAGATCGAAAGAATACTTACACCATAGTGTAACTGATCTTTATTACTATTGTAAAAGTACCACCACTTTTTTCCTGAGGAATCGTTTCCGTTGTGGGGTGGGTGTTATGTTTCCTTCATTAAACCGGTATAACATTACACAGTCTGACTACATACAGTGTACATTTACACTATGTAGCATTTTTTTTTTCATTGGTCTAGAGCTTATCTCTCTTTGATACCCTTTTTAGAAAGCACCCTTCTAGTCTTCATTGATACCCTTTTTGTCGGATAGGATGACAAGCCCATGTGAGAAATAGAGGATCTTACATGAGTGTTCATGTATTTTTGAATTTATTAAACGAGTTGAGGAAAAGGGTTAAAATGCGAGGCTTTGCCGAGCATTTTATCTCTTTTCCTCAACGAGTTTAATAAATTCAATGATACATGAGCACGAATGCAAGATTCTATTTTATGACATTTTGAACGCATTTTATTCACGATTGTTTACAAAAATGTCAATATTCCGCCGTTTGTAAACGCGACGTCTTTAAGGACGTCTACATGTAACGTTACGGGGCGTATCTAGCTAATTTGCATATTTAATCTACTAGTGGATTATCGAAAATATTACATGGCGTTATTACACGCTCAGACGCGACGTCATATGATAAATAGCTATCTTGCACGCCTCAAAATGTTATATTGTGATTGAGTCACTTCTCATTACACTGGTTCATTGAAATTAGTGAGTGATTCTGGCAAGCAGTATAAAAGATTCAGGAAAGCGCATGCTTGCAAAACCTTCGACTTGTGCACACATGGTAAATGGGCATGGAAGATTTAGATATCTGACCAAGTACGTAAAATCCCTCTATTAAGACCACCTTTGGGCTGCTAAAAAGTGGTCTTTAAGACCACTTTTGCGCAGCGCCAAAGGGTGTCTCTTACTATTGGACAGTCGGAGTAGAAAATATATTACAAAAAAAGAAGACATGATACCTTTTAAATATTTTAAAAAAGAATAAGTCTTCATTTTAGTTGGTCTTAATGTAAATGGTCGCATTCTACAGCGTATTCCTTGTTTCCAAAGAATAACCCATATTTTATGAAGGATCGCCTTTCTCACGACAAACCTTTCCACTTGGTATTAGAACAGGTTTTTTCATTGGTAATCCCGAAATTGTTTATATTTCAGCTAATTTGCTTGTTAGTTAAACATACAAAATTGTGTTTTGATGTATGTTTCATATTTCCTTCTTCATTTTACCAGTTAATCAACACAAATATTTACCAGTTCTTTATATAATGCCACCATAGCTTCTTGCGAACTCCTAAAAAATTTCTTTCTTTCTTTCTTTCCTTTCTTTCTTTCTTTCTTAACAGAATTAATATACCACGGTGACCATAGCTTCTTGCGAATTCCTTAAAATCGACGGGTATTTAGGATAACTTTATTTCCATCACCGAACAGGTTAGTGTAATGAACACCCCTTTGTATTCCAGGCATACACAACGAAATTACAATGACGTAGCCACGGATTGTTCGATTGCAATGGTTGATTCGAATTCGTTCTCGGGCCCCAAGAGAGTTTTCCCCAAATTTCGGCTTCATAAAATAAACATCTTGGGATAATTCTGGGAGATTTTGTTGATAAAATGTATTGATAGCATGTATGTTGTGTATATTCATTAGAATCGCCTCATCGAGGCGATTCTAATGAATATACACCAACATACCACTAGTTTACAAATCGAAGTGATATCTCTATAATAAACCCTCCTCTGGCATGGCTTTATGACATATCCTCAGCGGTTCGTTCTACCCCTGCCTGATGCGAGTTTTCATGGTCCCAAAGGTGTTCGAACCATTGAAGTTCGGCCGTTTAAAGAAAGTTAAAGGGAATTGCTGGCATAGTCTTAATCGTGTTCTATATTAACATAGCATTTTGTTTTGGTTTTACGGCCCTTTCAAGATTATTTCACTCATATTGAGCCGATCGTTAATCAAAAGTGAAGTACCCGGAGAAAAAAAAACACCTGACGTTCCGTTGCAGGACTTGGCGTCTCACAAGTGACCCGAGCTAGCCTCGAACCCACAGCGGTGAGAGACCTTTAGATTAAGAGTCAGCGTTCTTATCCACTATAGGCCACGGAGGCCAGTTTTACGTAGTATTTAAATTAGGAAAATTAGACGGGGGATAGTATTTTCTATCTTCTGTAACATGAAGGCACTTGTGTGTTCTCATTAGAATCGCCTCAATTGTGCGATTCTAATGAGTACACACAGCATAAAGTAAAATTCCTATATCAAGAGTAACACTGGGGCCGTTTAAAAGGGTCTAAATTGTATTTAAATACTCTAGTGGCTCAAGAACGAGTTATCCATCGTAAATGAGTCAAAGGTATTCGAGAAATTGACGTTTTACCGCACATGAAATGTCTCAAAGTTTACATTCTAACTACGTTTCAAGTTCCGTGTTTCAAACGTTTGCGTGAACGTCGGCACAATATTACACCAATATGTAATAAATACAACGCCAACAGTTAAAGTGGGAACATAACTTTAACATTGGTCATTGACGCCCATTGACGAGGAACTGGTCATTGACCAAGATACATTATTATCTTCTATTGTTAGCCATCCAAATTTCGGTTGATCAACAAATAATAGCAATCTGATCCACCATAATCAATTTCTCTGTGTTTATTCTCCGCGCGATTAATTACAAGTATTTGTTTTTGCTGACGAAAGCCTCAGTTATCTCCGAGCATCTGTTTGAAGTTCTTTTGTCAATATGTGTTTACTTTTACTCGAATTTCCCCCGCTTTTATTTACCAGAAACTCAGCTTATTACTTAGTGAGCTGCTGTTATTGGTTGAATAAATTATTAAACGTTTCTGTTTGAAACGGTGCTAATTGACAGAGTGCGATCACCTAATCGGAAATCTGTGATCAGACCCACCTGTGCATTCGAGTGGATTCAGTTTCTCTGTTGAGTCTCGAAACATATGTGAATCTTAGCGCATACATAGACTGAAAATGATTTCAATCTGCGCTGGCTACGCATGCCAAATCATAGTTCTGCACAAATATGACGATGGGTGCGTGGCAACTTCAAGACGCATCGCGTTATCAACTGTCGCAAATTCGTTTCTTAAAGATTAATTTCTGTATCTTCAAGGGAGGTAACTTTGAACAAAAAAAATATTGTTCCGTATCATTAGTGGTCTACTCAAGAATTGCCATCAGAAGCCAGTTATTTTCTTTTTTTCCAACGGACATCTGAAACTGCAGGGCCCGAGTTTAGGGACTATGTTATATCCTAGTTATAAGAGTTTTCATGCTGAACTTTGTTGAGCATGGATACGTTCTGTTCATAAATGTTATTTGCCAGTGTTGCCATTTTAATATTTATGAGCAGAACATTATTAGAATCTTACATGGGTGTGAGGGGTGGATGGAACAATCCGTCCCGAGGGTCACTGTCCGGCATCACGAGGCTTGCCGAGTGATGCCGGACAGTGATCCCGAGGGACGGATTTTTCTATTCACCCCTCACACCCATGTAGGATTCTTTTTCTTGCATACCTTCCATTTCTGAGCGTGGGTTTTTAATACTGCAGTCACTTTGGTTGCCAACGTCCGCCATATTGTGATGACACTACATTAATGTATACTGACGTCATGTAATGTGCTGCGACGTCCACCTTAACGACGGATCATACGATGTCGTATTCAACCAGAGGATTTATCAAACACGCGAGAATATTCGATTTTGGGTAAGAACACCAGGGTTAGAACAGAATTTCTATCCCAAGATAAAATTATAGATTTCCTTATTTGGTGTACAAGATATTATTGTCTGCCAGTTTGAACAAGCTGAATATTTATTGTTGGTATGCTGAAATATATGAGCAACTGCAATGCATGCTCAGATGAGTTGAGCAAGAAAACGTTATAACCTCTGGTCTATTTTGAATGGATGGGCAGATTGACAGGAAAGGCGCAGTGTGACAACAGAAAATGTAGAAATATAGATACGTAATGGTGCTTGTGAATTCAAAAGAAACAATACATTCATGTGATTTTTTCGTACTCATAAATGCCACTCTGCAAACAGTTATTGGCGGTCAAATATTTGTGAGCAGGATAATTGTTGCTTTCTACTGATCTTAGCACGTGAAAAAGTATGTAAAATGAACACCTCCCAAAACCACACTTTATATAGAGAAAATTTGCGTTGACGGGGTAAACATTATTTTTCAAATTTCTGCTCCAACACGTAGGTTGTGGGTACTCGTTAGAACTGCCTCATTGAGGCGATTCTAATGAGCACGCACAACCTATGATTGTAGTATAAATAGCAAAACTATCACGGATTTTCATTAGAAAAGTAGCCATTCTGGAGATGTGAGAAAAGCATTATGTCGCACGGGTGTGTGACCAGAAAAAAAGTCTCATGTGTTTGGAGTTAATATTGAACGAGCATTAACATTTCTTGCCCAAGAGAGCTGAGCATGAATGCAAATATGCCCCGAGACAAAGGAGGCTTTGAGCATGGGATTTCAGCGACGATTCAGCTCAGCCTGCGAAACCGTGCATTCTAATGCACTTACGTATGTAACGCGACGTCTGATTGGATAACGTCAAAAATTTGCGACAGTATATTCTACGATATACTGTCGGAAACCCGACGTCATCATGTAACGTCGCTTTTCATTGGCTGGCATTTGGTTTTACGCAGCTCATTGTACTTGCCGGTTTGGGCAAAAACAACATTTTTAAAACAAAATACGTGAATAAGTGCATTAGAATGGGGATAACTGTATTGAAAATTGTCATTTGGGGAGGTAAATCGTCGGTTTTACGGTCGCAAATTACGTTTTACGGCTCCGCTGACGCGTCGCCGTAAAACGAAATTTCCGACCGTAAAACCTCCGATTTACCTCCCCAAATGACAATTTTAAAATACAGTTATCCCCTAAATCTGATCAGAGTATTCGCTGATGGGCAACTTGTCACTGATGGGAGCTGTGGGTAAATTATATCGATTCCTGATCATTGCCACAACTTCTATTTTGAGCATGAAATGAGCCCCGCCAAGCGAATTTGGGTCTTCGAGCATTCCGTCATGACAAGTTTTAACTGCGCATGCCCAGCCATTCAGAAGGGCCAGGGATATGGCTTTTTGTCTGAAGGTTCCTCTTGATTTACTGCTTGTATGAGCGAGCAGCGAAGGTTCTGGCGAGACTGCGCGGATGCGCAGGCTCGCCTGAACCTTCGCTGCTCGCATAGGCGATAAGTACCAAAATCGCTTGACGCGGCCAAAATATGTCCTGTTCATAAAATAAAAATGCCACATGGTTAGCATTTTAAAAATGATAAACAGCACAAATTACATTTTCTACTGATCTGAGCAGAAACATTCCGTGATTTAGTTGTATTTAAAACTTATGGGCATTACAAAGTACGTATACTTAAGTCAGTCAAGAATAGAAAAATGTTTTATTACCTCGTACCCAAATGTAATGTAAAATATTAATTTTTCTCATTCCCACATTCAACCCAGCGGGTTACCTACTATGTAATATTTTGTTGTCTTACTAGTAAAGACCTAGAATATGTGTCGGAGAAATAAAAATAGCTGTTATTCAACTTTTGTTGACCTTAAGGAACAATGCACAAAATTCCTGAGCACATTATTTTAGCATATGAGCAAAATTCTTTCTACAGGTTTCTAGAAGCTTCACTGAATCTATATAAGATGAGGGATTTTCGTGTAGTTCAGTTTAGGTGTTTTAAGAAAATTTCATTCTAAATTCTGTGTTTGATTACTTGAGGATTATTATTTGTTTTTGACATTGTGCTCATAATGTGGGGATTTAAAACAGAGCTAATTAAAGTTGTGTTCATTTCAGTTAAAGGATTTTAAATAACTGAAAGATATAAGCTAAGAGGCGTTTTGAATTAAAATCACAGCAATGTGTTAGCTAAAATTGGACGAATGCGAGAATTACGAGTTCATAATTTTAATGTTTAAAATGTGTCAAAATTCATTTCACCCTGGCTTATTAAGAGATCATGCAACTCTAATAAAGAAAACAAATATTGATATTAAGAAAACTTATTTTATCACATTACTTGTCTCCGCCAGGAAATATCACCGATTATTGGCGCATGTTGTCCAATGACAGACCATGGGAGAATTCCGGAGACACGGGACCAGCAATCCGATAAAGACCAAGAGATTGTTCAGATTTCAACTAAGAACTGAACAGGGAGTGATTTGTTTGTTTGATTTGAGGTTTAACGTCCCTGTCAACACTGTAAAGGTCATTTTGGAGACGTTGCTTCTAATTCTGTGGGACTTTATCCCGGCACTGAGATGAAATGACATCTCAAGCCCTGCCACCCAATGAAACCAATAGGGTTTATAAGCATGGACGGTCCGACTCGCACCGCTTTGCCTGGGCAAGCTTAGATCCTCACCAGTACTCGCTTGCGGGTCGCTTTCAGCTCTGCGTGGAAGCATCATGCAGGCCATATATTTCTTCAAGCCCGGATGAGCGGGGGCCGGAACAGGGAGTGAACTGTTACTGTTATACAGGAGCCTTTGGTCATTACAAAAAACAAAGCCTATACAAATACATGTGCATTGTTAAGTTTACCGCCGAAAAAAACACGAAAATTTTAAGATGAAAAATTGTGATATTTTTCTTATTTCTGCTCAAAACATAGATTGTTGGTACTCGTTAGAACCGCCCCAACGAGGCGGTTCTAAGGAGTACCAACACTCTATGTTTTGAGCAGAAATAAGAAAAATAATGTATACCCCCTTTAATCCCCAGCTTTACTATATAACAACAGCATCAACATCAAACGGGCCCTGTCTAAGAGACTAATTTACAGATTTCAGTAAACTCATTCTCTTGTATCGCCGAAATCTTTAGGATGTGTTGGCTTAATTAACGGATGCAGACGATAAGTTGTGCAATTATGTGCTTTACTGAAAGGAAAGGCTGAGAAATAATGTTTTCATGTCTTCATCAAAGATAAGATATAAATGTTCTTACATTTTGTCTAGAACTTAAGGAAGCCGAAGTATAGATTCTGCAAGCAAATTAACTTTTACCCGGGACTCTCTGGGCTAATTCGGCAGACGATTACTTGATGATATTTTTTGTTACTTTTACTGAAATACTTTTGCACGAAATCTGTTTTATGCCCAGCAGGCACACGTCGTTAGGGCAACGTCAAATCAACGTCGATGCAGTTGATATGACGTTGCATAAATGCCATGAGGTTATACTGGTGTTGATGTGACGTCATTATTACGTCATGTGCCTGCTGGGATGGGACACTTAAGAGAAATATTTTGAAAATGCGGTCTGTTGATTTAGCCCGGACAAACTGTAATGAGGCATTGCTAACAAACACCTTTAATCTATGTTTGAACTAAAAATAACCCAGCAGGCACAAGACGTATTTGCGACGTCACATCAACGCCAGTACAACGCCATGACACGTATACAACGTCACATCTATGTCGGTGCAACGTCATGACGTTGCACCGACGTTGATTTGACGTTGCACTCGCGACGTGTGCCTGCTGGGTAAGAAAGATATCAGATTTTAATCTGAAAAATGTTAGTTCTAGGTAAGAAAGAATGCATTTTAGTAGACGGAATTATCATCGCAATTAAATCAAGTAAACATAAAGGCCCATTGTCGTCGCATTCATTTTAATTTCGTTTGAAAACACAGTTGCAGTGAATTATTCATCAACTAAAGCGTGAAATTAATTAATTGAAACTGAGAGAGAGAAAAAACAAAAATCATTAACCCATATATGCCTAGCGGCCCTTTTCTGGCACATTGGCAAACAGTGTAGATCCAGATCAGACGCCGCAGAACGCGGCGTCTGATCTGGATCTACACTGTTTGCTTAAGGAACATTCGTTTTTGTAAAATTTGCCACAAAGAAAACCAAACATGACACCCCTATAATTGGAAATGGACCACTCCAAAGTAACTAGGTGGAAGATTCCATTGTCATATATGGGTTAAACTGCTTTCAAATCTGCAGCGGACTCAATCATTTCAATATTTACAGGACTGTTAAAGCTTGACACCTGTCGATATATTAGCGTTCGTTATTTATTCGTTCATTGTTCAGCAACTTTCCCAGTATTTTCTCAGAGTCGCTGGTTTGGTGCTTTTGTTTTGTTTGATTTGATGTTTAACGTCCCCGTCAACACTGTAAAGGTCATTTTGGAGAGGTGCTTCCAATTTTGTGGGACTTTTACCCGACATTGAGATGAAATGAGATCTCATGCCCTGTCGCCCAATAAAACCTATAGGGTTTATAAGCATGGACGGTCCGACTCACACCGCTTTGCCTGGGCAGGCTTAGATCCTGTAAGCGGTAGCTTTCCGTGCTTTTGAAATACAATATTTCTCTAACATCTATTAAAAATACTACACGCTTTCTTTCCCTAATACATGTAACTTAATATTACTTTTCTGTGCTTACTGAATTCATTAATGAAGGTTCGAGAAATGATTCATATTTTGGCGTGTGTTTATGCGATCTTGATTTACGTCCCACGAACATTATCACATATACGTTCATCTATATACACCTCGTATCAAATTCTAAGTCCATTTTCGTCGGCTACAAAAAAGGCATTCATTTTTTTTTTTTTTTTTTTTTTTTGCAAACCTAAACGTGGTGATGAGAACCCCAAGAAGATGACGGTTTATACGCAATGCTTTTCTCAAAAAAGATATTTTGAATACGATGCATGTTACATTACGTACGATATAGAATTATTGGAGTGAATTTTTTCATATGATGTCATTATTTCTTTATTTCTTGTCCATCGTTCTTTATGTGACGTCATTGCTTCTTTATATGGTGAGAGTTTGTGCATTTGATTTCATATTACAGTAAAGTTCCGCTATTAAGATCACCTAAAATTAAGATTAATTCTGCTTTAAAATACTTATTTGGAAGGGTTAAGTTATTCTTTCTTCGTGTTTTCTGCACCCAATGTTCTCTGATCAGGGACCACCTTTGAGACTGTTCAAAAGTGGTCTTAAAGACCACTTTTGAACAGTCCCAAAGGTGGTCTTAATATATGAACTTTAATGTATATCAGTTCGTAACCATGTGTTATATTTTTTGTTTATATTATGTTCATCTGCTTCACACTACTTTTAATATTATGTCATGTCTACAATGCCTAAAATTTCCGCAAAAGAAATGTTGCCGACACGGCAGGTATCGTACCCGAGACTTCCTAATCACCAGTCAGACGCGCATCTGACTCAGTTACCGAGGCCGGCAAGCCCGTGAATCTATTTTGCATTTCTTATTATTCAAATAATTTTTCTAAGCATGAGAGAAATGTTTGTATATTTCCTACAGCAAGAAATGTCGCGCTGAAGTCGCCAACATAATGAAGTTTACACACCATATAAAGAAGTAACGACAACTCGTAGGTCGTAAATTAATCGAAAAAAATAGAAGTGAAGGCAATGATCAGGAATTGATACAATTAACCCACAGGCCCCATCAGAGACACCAAAGGGCAAGAAACACAGACATGAAATAACTAGACCCTAATGGAAACACTGACAGCGGAAAGCCAAAAGGACAGTCACTTTCCCACAAAATGGCCAATTGGCTATCCAAAACAAAATAATATAAGCGATGCACACATTCAAAGACATAAACCCCGACAGAAGAACCGCCTTGGAACAGACAGTGAAACGAATTCCACTGGGGGGGGGGGGGGGGGGGGGGTGTGCTTAAATCGATTTTACGCGGCCGCAATCCTCGCCCTTACTTCCGATTTAGACCAATAATTTATTCAGTCCGCATGAAGGCTTCCTAACTCATCAGTGCAACATCTCCGAGAACACAAAAATCAATCAACCACATAGATTAAACAACAGTGAGGATTCGACAGCAAGTAACCACTGAAATGCTGGAGCAAAAGAAAACCAACAGTTAGACTCCGTTGGGCCCGACCAGAGTCAGAGCATCAGGCACCAACCAACATATCTAAAAATTAAATTCTCTCCAATTCTCAGTCATAGAATCTGATGCATTACTAACAACTCGCAGGTTGTAAACATAATCGCGCATACCAAAACGGAATAGTTGACATAATGATACAACAGTAACGTTCTTTGACAATGTAATGTTTGTTTGTTTGTCTGCTTTGTGGTTTAACGCCCCCGTCAACACTGTATAGGTCATTTTGGAGACGTTGCTTCCAATTTCGTTGGACTTTTACCCGACATTGAGATGAAATGACATTTCAAGCCCTGTCGCCCAATGAAACCAATAATGTTTATAAGCATGGACGGTCCGATTCGCACCACTTTGCCTGGACAGGCTTAGATCCTCTAAGCGGTTTACCAGTACCCTTGTGCGGTCTGTTTCAGCTCTGCGTGGAAGCATCATGCCCCGATGAGCGGGGGGCCGAACGACAACTCGTAGGTTGTAAACATCAGCGGACACGAGATAAAGACGTTGATTTCCGCACCATATTATGAAGATCGCACATACCAAAATGGTATGGTAGACATAATGACACACAACAGAAACATTCTATGATAGAATGTAATGATAAATGCACACAACATAAACGGTTACGAATTGACATCACATGAAATAAACAGCACAAATGCCATCATCATTGCGAAACACGCCTATACAAATACATGTCTTTGAGTATGTGTATCGCTCATACCTATTGGATAGCCTATTGGCCATTTTGTGGGAAAGTAACTATCCTTTTGGCTTTCCGCTGTTGATGTTTCCATTAGGGCTATATTGTTTCATGTCTGTGTTTTTATCCCTTTGGTGTCTCTGATGGGAGCCGTGGGTTAATTTTATCGATTCCTGATCATTGCCTTCACTTCTATTTTTATCTCGTGTCTGATTATGTTTACGACCTACGAGTTGTCGTTACTTCTTTATATGGTGTGTAAACTTCATTATGTTGACGACTTCAGCGCGACATTTCTTGCTGTAGGAAATATATAGTTCGCCAAAAAATAGATGGCAGTGACGTAGCTGACTATTTGAGCTATTTTACCGTTAGCCCTATAAGCTTTGCATTGTTCAGAACAAAAACAAGTCGTGACGTCACTGTCAACTATTCCTCGACGGACAGTACAAACATTTCTCTCACACTTTGAAAAATATATTTGAATATTAATAAATGCAAAATAGATTCGACACTTGCAGGCCTCGGCAACTCAGTGTGATGCGCGTCTGACTGATCAGGACGCGGGTACGATACCTGCCGGGTTGGCAACATTTCTTTCGTGGAGATTGATCATGGGAATTTTGGTCATTGTAGATATTCACCATGTTTGCATTATTTGCTGGCTCCCAGCTTGCACATTGTCAATATTGGAAAAACAGGTAACCAGACCCCCCTGACCTTTTAAGGTCAGGGGGGTCTGGTTATCTGTTTTTCCCACACTGATAACCTTCAGACTAGGAACCAGCAGATAATGCAAATAAGGTGAATGACATAATATTAAAAGTGCTTTGCAGCAGATGAACATAATATAAACAAAAAATACAAAACATGGTTACGAACTGATTAACAGAAAAATTCCTATATTAAGACCACCTTTAGGACAAACACCAGCTCTGCGTGGAAGCATCATGCAGCCCATCTATTTTTTCAAGCCCCGATGAGCGGGGGCCGAACGACAACTCGTAGGTTGTAAACATCATCGGACACGAGATAAAGACGTTGATTTTCCGCACCATATTATGAAGATCGCACATAACAAAATGGAATGGTAGACATAATGACACACAACAATATGTGATAGTGTTGGTGGGACGTGAATCAACATCACAGAAACACACGCCAAAATAGGAATCATTTCTCGACCCTTCATTAATGAATTCAGTAAGCACAGAAAAGTAATATTAAGTTAAATGTATTAGGGAAAGAAAGCGTGGAGTATTTTTTAATAGATGTTAGAGAAATATTGTATTTCAAAAGCACGAAAAGCTACCGCTTAGAGGATCTAAGCCTGCCCAGGCAAAGCGGTGTGAGTCGGACCGTCAATGCTTATAAACCCTATTGGTTTCATTGGGCGACAGGGCTTGAGATGTCATTTCATCTCAATGTCGGGTAAAAGTCCCACAAAATTGGAAGCAACGTCTCCAAAATGACCTATACAGTGTTGACGGGGACGATAAACCTCAAATCAAACAAACGACACCATGTATTATTTGCTCCACATCAGACAGCAATGGTGTTTGTTATCCCAGACAGGGAAGCGTACGGGTACCCAGAGTTATATCCAAGGGACAGTTTTATTGTCCCAGCACGCGCCCAGCCCTGAACCATTTTTAAACAATGTTGTTCCAGCATTGATTCAACGTTGAATCAACACTTTGTGTCTGCCGAGTAATCTCCTTTACGGAAAAAGGGTAGTTGGCAAACAGTGCAGGCCCAGATCAGACGCCGCAGAACGCGGCGTCTGATCAGGGCCTACACTGTTTGCAAAACTTTCAGCCAATTTCGAAAAAGTTTTTGAAGAAAACACAACCTGACACCCCTAAATTTTGAAATGGACTCCTATATATTTAGTGGAAGATTCCATTTGGTACAAAAAAGGTTAATCAAATTTTTCTTCAAAATGTGTGTATTTTTACAAGAGGCTGCTGTAGACCCACCAAGAGACTAAATATGTTCTAGAATGGGTTATCCCTTGGAAGCAAGAAATACACCATAGAACTGGAAAATATGGAGTGTAAATGTTTTCTGGGCCAGAGTAGCTAGTTTCAGCCATTTAGGCCTCATCAGTGACCCTCAAATAGTTTCAAAATTCCACAATGGAATCATTGATCTCAAAGGACAAGAAAATATAAACTACACCATGATGTAGGTTTACGGCCGCCACATATTCCCAGACACCAGCTATAGTGACGTTAAATATGATCTAGAAAGGGTTATCCTTTGGAAGCAAGCAATACACCATAAAATTGGAAAATATGGAGTGTACATGTTTTCTGGGCCAGAGTAGCTAGTTTCAGCCATTTAGGCCTCATCAGTGACCCTTAAATATTTTCAAAATTCCACAATGGAATCAATGAACAAGAAAATATAAACTGCTTTCTATGGTTAGGTTTTTATTTTATTGTATTTATTTTTTAAATGTCTTACATTAAACGGGCCTTTAAACGGGCCTCCGTGGCCTAATGGATAAGAGCGCTGACTCTTAGTCATTAGGTCTCTCACCGCCGTGGGTTCGAGCCTCGCTCGGGTCACGTGTGAGACGCCAAGTTCTGCAACGGAAGGTCAGGTGGTTTTTCTCCGGGTACTCCGGTTTTCGCCCACCTATGATTAACGATCGGCTCGATATGAGTGAAATAATCTTGAAAGGGCCGTAAAACCCAAACCAAAAAATGTCTTACATCCATGCTATAGTCAGGGCTTTGGTTATTACAGTAAAATTCCTATATAAAGACCACCTTTGGGACTGTTTAAAAGTGGTCTTAAAGACCACTTCTGAACAGTCCCAAAGGTGGTCCCTGACCCGAGAATATTGTAGGCAGAATACGCAAAGAAAAATAAGCTTTTTATAGCAGAATGAGTCCTAATTTTAGGTGGTCTTAATAGCGGAATTCACTGTATATGTTTCAGATCATAGGTGCCGTGCTGAGTTACAAAAGGTTGCTGAGAAACACAGGAAACTTCTTTGTGGTGAACCTTGCCATTGCGGACCTTCTGATCACATCAGTGGTGGGACCGTTTAACATGATAGGTAATATTTATCTCATGTGTATTATTGTTTTTATCTGGGTGCATTTGTCCATTTGTTTTGTTTGTTTGTTTGATTTGAGGTTTAACGTCCCCGTCAACACTGTAAAGGTCATTTTGGAGCCGCTGCTTCCAATTTTGTGGGACTTTTACCCGACATTGAGATGAAATGACATCTCAAGCCTTGCCGCCCAAATGAACCCAAAAGGGTTTATAAGCATGGACGGTCGACTCGCATCGTTTTTCTTGGGCAGGCTTAGATCCTCTAAGTGGCTTTACCAGTACTTCTGTGCGGTCGGATTCAGCTCTGCGTGGAAGCATCATGCAGCCCATTTATTTCTTCAAGTCCCAATGGGCGGGGGCCTTTGTCCATTTGTAAAGCCGGCGAGTGAGTGTTTGAATTTTACGTCCCACAAACAGCTAAGGTCATACGGAGACGGGACCCCGGTTTAAAGACTCATCCGAAAGTCTGGAGAAGCCCGGGATCGATACTGCGACCCCTGGTTTACAAGGCGAGTAGCGTAACCACTACACCAGGAAGGCTTCTTTGTCAATTTGTATGTCTGTTACCAGAACCACGCAACGTTCTTCGATGCCTTCGTAACCAATGTTTAACACTTGTCTCGCCTAGTAAATGAGTTTAACCCATTTTGTACCGGAAACCCCAAAACGGGTAGTTGGCAAACAGTGCAGGCCCAGATCAGACGCCGCAGAACGCGGCGTCTGATCTAGGTCTACACTGTTTCAAATTTTCAGCCAATTTCAAAATAGTTTTTGGAAAAAAAAAACCTGACATCCCTAATTTTTGAAATGGACTCCAGCTTTATATAAGATGGAAGATTCCATTTGGTACAAAAATGGTTAAACACACCCATTTCTGACTGTCAACTAATCAAACTACACAATATAGTATGTATTCATTCAAGTTTACAATCTAAATGACAAACAGTGCAGATGACTTCTTCAGAAGCTATCAGGTTCTGTATGTCGGTCGGTAGGACAGTCGGTCCATCCATCTCTCTATCCGTCCGTCTGTCTTTCAAAGTATTTCATAGGTGTAGGTGATGATAATGATTATAAAACTATTTTCAAATTTGTCTGCCAGCATGTCCACCTGCTTGTCTGTCTTACTGAGCATTTCACAGATGATGACTTATTAAATGTTCTAATAATATGAAAACTACTATCAAACTGGCCTGCCTGTCGGCCTGCCCGAAAGCCCGCATCCCGCTCGTCTGTCCGTCTGTCTGTCTTATACAATGAATAACAGATGATTTATCATATGACGTTGCGTCTGAGAGTGTAATAATGCCATGTGATAAATTGCATAATCCACTAGTGGACTAAATATGCAAATTAGTTAGATAGACCCGTAACGTAACACGTACGACGTCGCGTTTACTAATGGCGCAATAGTGACATTTTTGTAAATAAATCGTGAATAAAATGCATTTTAAATGCCATATGATAAACAGAATCTTGCATTCGTGCTCATGTATTATTGAGTTTATTAAACTTGTTGAGGAAAAGTGATAAAATCCTCGCATTTTATCCCTTTCCTCATCTCGTTTAATAAATTCAATAATACATGAACACTCATGCAAGATCCTCTTATTTATTAAATATCCAAATGAATGGATATGAAACCTATTACCGAATTGGCCGCCTGCATGTCTGTCTGTCTTATACAGAAGTTCACTGCCCTCCTTGTTCTCATGTAAATGCAGTTTTCGGGAAAGCTTACAGTATGGTCATGCTCCGTCCTTCCTCTTCCGTAGTTGTACACAATCCATTTTAAACATCTCCCGAATCATAGGTCTGTTTGAAGCTAAATAACTGATGAAGACTCCAGGGGATATGGGAATCAAAGTTTAATCATGTGGGTGACCAAGATGGCTTTCCCTCTTGGTGACCAATATGGCCTCCCACTTGGTGACCAAGATGGCCTCCCTACTTTGTGGCCAAGACGGCCTCCCCACTTGGTGACCAAGACGGCCTCCCCACTTGGTGACCAAGATGGCCTCCCCACTTGGTGACCAAGGTGCCCCCACTTGGTGACCAAGATGGCCTCCCCTATTGGTGACCAAGATGGCCTCCCCACTTGGTGACCAAGACGGCCTCCCCATTTGGTGACCAAGGTGGCCTCCCCACTTGGTGACCAAAATGGCCTCCCCACTTGGTGACCAAGGTGGCCTCCCCACTTGGTGACCAAGATGGCCTCCCCACTTGGTGACCAAGACGGCCTCCCACTTGGTGACCAAGATGGCCTCCCACTCGGTGACCAAGATGACTTCCCCACTTGGGGGCCAAGATGGCCTACCCACTTGGTGACCAAGATGACCTCCCCACTTGTTGACCGAGATGACCTCCCCACTTGGTGACCAAGATGGCCTCCCACTTGGTGACCAAGATGGCCTCCCACCTGGTGACCAAGATGACCTCCCCACTTGGTGACCAAGATGATATCCCCACTTGGTTACCAAGATGGCCTCCTCACTTGGTGACCAAGACGACCTCCCCACTTGGTGACCAAGATGGCTGTCCCCACTTGGTGACCAAGATGGCCTCCCCACTTGAAGACCAAGATGGCCCTCCCCACTTGATGACCAAGATGGCCCTCCCCACTTGGTGACCAAGATGGCCTCCCAACTTATGTGTGATACTGCACCGAAACTGAGGACAAGGGTTGAAATATGCTTGAAACTCCGTAGTTAGAGCCCCAACCCCACCCACCCCACCCCGTTAGTTTTACTACTTACTGTCCCAAGGTGGTCGTTCATTTGCAGTGTCTTATTTGTTTATGGACTTTATGCCGTTGGTTCGTGTTTCGTCTGATGTTTTGGTGGTGTGTGTCTCTATGTCACTTACTTTCTTTGGCTGCTTTGTGATGGCTGCGTTCTTTGATTGTGGCCTTTCCTGAACGCCCTTTTCTTACTAATTTGCTAAGCCCTTGCAAATCGTTCTCTCTTGAAGCAAACGGCCACTAACCTTGACACTTGGTTTATCAGTTACCCCCTTTATATATTACATTGTAACGCATTGACCTGATAAAGATATGCTATCTCAGGACAAGTGAGCTTTATCACGTCAACGTGACATCGCACTTAATGGCTAAAAAGTTATAATTACTAGAAAGATTGGAACAATTACATTTAAAATGATTAAAAAATAGATAAATAAAACTAACAGTCAGCTGATAGTAAATATACTGTCCCATTATATATTCCGCGCCGGAATGTTGGGACGCAATGACTGATCGTAAATTGCCGTTTTTAAAGAGTTTAGAAGGGGATAAACTGATAAATAGAATACCAGATTCGTGCCTTTTGATATCATGTTTATCAGGCTGGGCTTCGAGAACGCATGCAGAATCGCTCGGCAAGCCTCGCGATTCTACAAGCGTTCTCGAAGCCTTGCCTGATAAACTTGATATCAAAAGACGCGAACCTGGTATTCTCTATATATGCAGCCGCGAGGACTCTGACCCTGTAAAGGCGTTCATCTTTTAGATAAAAAAATCAACATTCCCTAAATTATCACTAACAGTTTCCATTTCGATAAAAGTACAGTCTTTCATGATGAAAATGTGTGATATTTTTTTCTTATTTATACTCCAAACATAGTATGTGGGTGCTCGTTTGAACCGCCTCATTGAGGTGGTTCAAACGAGTACCAACAAACTATGTCTTGGAGCAGAAATAACAAAAATATTATATACCGCAGTAAACCATTTTTTTACTATAAAGCTATGAAGTAGGGGTTTTAGGGCTGTTCATCACAAGGGCGTCTTAGGGAGTCTAGAAATAGTTTGAAGTAGTCGTCTAGGTCTCGTAATCGGTTTGCGAGTCATCGAAGTTCCTGTATATTTAGGAGTATGAAATGACGGTTTGTCTGAAATTTGCTGTGTGCGTTTGGTTAACAAGAACACTTGTTGGACGTAAAAATAGAAATGCAGTTATAAAAGTGTGTGGTATTTTGCTTTTGTCTGATTCAAGCCTAGATTGTGGGTGCTCGTCAGAATCACCTCACTGAGTACCCATAATCAATCATCGGTTTGGAGTAAACATAATGTTTTATCTTAGTTTATTCCAATATTTTCTATATAAAATGTGGATTACTAGGGTGTTAAATACATGGATCCGAATTAAGGTTATGTCGTTCTGTCTTATGAAGCCATATACATGTATTTTGTAACTCACATTTGCTGATTATTATTATTATTATTATTATCATTATCATCATCATCACTATTTCATTTTGTTTTTACGTAAGAATGTTTTACTAACATGGTCATTTTGGCGAAGACCGGCCGTGACTATTCCGAGAGAAAAAAATACCAACAAGCAGATCTGGACTTTTTTAACACTCAGAGTTGACGTATTCGTATTCAAACATAGTATGAAGGTTCTCGCAGGGTACCAAAGAGGCAAAAAATAAAAATAAATAAAATGAAAACAAACTACGGCAAAAAAAAACCCAAAAAAAACAGTAGCGTTTTGTGGAAAGAATGATATTATTCAGTCTCATCGCTACATGCACCTTTCCTTTACAGGTGTAGTACGAGGACCAAGATTTTACTTAGACAAAGTGTTCCTGTGTGAGTTACTGGGCAGTATCTGTACTGTGAGTTGTATAACATCCATGTTGTCAATAGCCGCAGTGGCTGTGAATAGGTATGTACAATAACATGAACAAGTCCCTGAAATGAACACCCCAAACCCCCACTTTATATAGGTGAAACTGGGTTTTACGGGGGTATACATTATTTTTTGTTATATTTCTGCTCCAAGAGATAGGTTGTGGGTACTCGTTAGAACCGCCTCTATGAGGCGGCTCTAACGAGCATCCACAACCTATGTTTGCAGTAAGAAACATATCATGTCTTTTCATCCGAAAAGTAGCCACAGTTTGGAGATGTGAAAACATGCACTTTATCGCTCGGTTGTGTTTTCGTTATGAAAAACCATGGACTATTCCACCTTTGTTCTTTCTTTCTTTCTTTTTTTCTTTTTTTTTTTTTTTTTAGTTTACCATACATCACGTTAAGTAAGTGCAATACATAGCTTTATATGGAAAAAAGAGTGGGGTTTCTGATGTACACTTTTTCCCCTTATATAACTCAAAAATATGTAATAGAATTATTATAAGCATCAATGTATTTAAGAAATTAATTTATCATATGACGTCGTGTCTGAGAGTGTAATAACGCCATGTAATAATTTCGATAATCCACTAGTGGGTTAAATATGCAAATTAGTTAGAAACACTCCGTAACGTTACACGCAAGGCGTTTTTTTAATGGCTCCGCGTTTACTAATGGCGGGATATTGCCATTTTTGTACAAAAATTGTGGATTAAATTCGTTTTAAATATCATATGATAAATAGAATCTTGCATTCGTGTTCATGTATTATTGAATTTATTAAACTCGTTGAGGAAAAGGGATAAAATGCTCGACAAAGCCTCGCATTTATCCCTTTTCCTCAACTAGTTTAATAAATTCAGTAATACATGACCACTCATTTAAGATCCTCTATGTAGCTTACTCAACATTCACTGAAGTATGACAACATCGGTTCGGGATTCACTTAAATCATATATGACAATAGAATCGTCCACCTAGTAAGTTTGGAAAGGTCCATTTCCAATTATATTGGTGTCAGGGTTTTGTGTGTGTGTGTGTGTGTGTGTGTGTGTGTGTGTGTGTGTGTGTGTGTGTGTGTGTGTGTGTGTGTTATAAATTACCTTTATAACTTATATTATTTTCTATTCATTATTTGACGAAAAAAGGTCTGTTTTATTGGCTAAAATCAGTTGCACGCATTTGTCCTGTTGACGACGGAACAGCGTGATTGGCACCATAGCGTCTCCATCGTCCAATCATATTTGAGGGAACCATTGTTTATTTTTACATCTCCGACGTCGCGTATAAAGGGGGATTGATATACCTTCAGGGGAGGCAACTCCTCCAAAAGTATTTTTGCCTCCCATGTCAGTAAAGGAAAGAATTTTGCTCAGCAAATTCTTTCCATTAAGAGTTGAGTTCCAAAAGCTGTCTTCCTTTGCAAAATGGCGGACAAATCTGTCAGGTGTTCCCATTTCCCTTAATAAAAGTATGAACAACATTACGTCCAAATATACCCGGCAAAAAAGTTCTGCATAACTGTTTTTTTTTTTTTCGACCTATGCTAAAACATACAGAAAAAATAATTACACCACAAGAAAATCTAATTCAATCCTGATAATGAACAGAAATCAAAACAAGAATATCATCACTGAGTCATGAATAATGCTTCTCCGAAGGCACATGGGGTAGGTTGTCAAAAATGACAAAATCACAGTTTCTGAACTGTTACTCAATAATCAATAATGGGTATAGCCACCAAGATTAACACGACAATCGTCAAGTCTCCTCCCCATGGAATTCACCAGTCTCTGTATACGATGTTGAGGAATCGCAGCCCATTCTTGGAGTAGAGGTCTCTGCAAGTCCGGAAGTCTTGTGTGTTGATTGACCCGTTTGTTTACAGCCCGACCAAGAATATCCCACAAATGTTCAATGCACGCCAAGTCAGGGGACATCGGTGGCCACTCAAGTTTCTGCACACCATTCTGCTGCAGGAAAGCATCGACAATCCTGGCACGATGTGGTCTCGCATTGTCGTCCTGGAAGATGGAGTTTTGGCCCAGCTGTCTGAGATACGGTACAACATGAGGTCTTACAATTTCTTCAATGTACCGACGACCATTCAAGTTTCCGGGCAATACGACAAGAGCGGTTCTGCCATTAGAACTGATACCTGCCCAAACCATTACACCGCCGCCGTTGTAAGCTGTTGTTGGTAGGACATTAGGCTCAAGGTGCCTCTCCCCAGTGCGACGCAAACTCTGATTCGACCATCAATCTTCCGAAGACAAAATTTCGACTCGTCGGAAAAAAGAACTTCCGACCACTGCCATCGGTTCCGTCTGCCATGTCGTGCACAAAACTGGCGCCGTAGAGCCCTGTGCCGTTGAGAAAGCTGGGGCTTCCTAGCCGGTTTTCTGGATTTGAACCCCGAGCCTCGAACTCTATTCCTGACTGTCTGTACCAGACTGTGACCATCAACAAAACGCCGCCTTGCTACAGTTATCGCAATGTATCGGTCTTCACGATGGGTGGTAACTCTCGGTCGTCCGGATCTGGGTAGGTCGGAAACAGTCCCCGTTGCTTGATGACGCTGACGAACGCGAACAATAGTGCTGCGATGTACATTGAACTGATTAGCAACATCTTGCGGATGAGCTCCCGCCTCTAAGCGCCCAAGCGCCCGGGCTTTTTCTTCATCAGTTAGCTTTCTCAAAGCTCGGAAAGGTCTAGCATTCGCCATTGTTGTAACCAGACGCTTAATAATGGGCAATTAAAATTCATGTAATGAAATGATTAACATCTTTAAAAAAAAACATGTAAAAATGCAGTTGGATATGTAGCCTGGTGAGCACTTTTAATTCCATGCATGTTATTGGATAAGAAATTTGATGGTGACTTTTGACAAAAATGTTCACTCTTAAAATCGCACGCAGCACCAATATACAAAAGCCAGGTAACAGAACATCACAAGCCAACGTCTGCCGCAGCAGTAACAGCAACAACAAGAGCAGCATTTTACCAAAATTAACCAAAGACCTATTCAAATAATGCCTTTCGTCCTATACGCGTTTAAACGTCTTAAGCCAACAGGCGGACAGGTAATAAACGATCGCATTGAAAATCGATAATTTTGTCATTTTTGACTGCCGACCCCTGGTGCCTTGTCAAGTCAAAATCTCCAGCATTTCTTGTGCGATTTTGATTCTGTTTAAGCAAACTGTTTCCAAAAGGGTAAGCTAAAAGCCGATATGTAACATGTAAACAGATACTACATGTGAGTAAAATAAATTGGCAAAAACCCCAGTTGTGCAGAACTTTTTTTGCCGGGTATAAATAACTATAGGGGTTTTGTGTATATGCACTGAGAATGTAATTATCGACTATTCTTTTTTCATTTTTCAGGGTTGTTTGCATCACAAAATTTTTTTTGTATCGTACAGTATATTCAAGGAGAAAAACTCTCATCTACTGTATTGGACTGTGGGTTACCGCCCTTTTATTGGACTTGCCAAACTGGATTGGTTGGGGAGGACATACATTCGGTCTCAAAGAAATGGGCTGTACCTTTGACAGAGTGAAGAATCATTCATACACTATCTTTCTAGCGACTACGTCAATATTCATCCCAATAGCGATCGTTCTTACGTCATATCTGTGCTTGTTTCTGTACGTACGTCATTCACGTGCGACGCTAGAGAAGGTGTCCGGCCGTAAACATAGTATTATAAAAGGTAATCTCATAGACAACAGACAGTCAGCCAAATCTAACGCAAGAAAAGAGGACCTGCAATTGGCGTTTACTTTATTTTTGACGTTTCTTGCCTTCGTCGTGTGCTGGACACCATATATGGTTGGTTTGATATTCGACTATAAAGATGAATGGCCAAAGGAATTGTACGCATTCGGAACGCTTCTAGGACATAGCAACAGTTGTTTAAATTCGATCATCTATGCCATGTGTAACAAACGATTTCGAATGGGCTACCACATTTTCTTTCATAGAATATTCTGCATGAAAATTACCAAAGAAAGTTTACTGAAGGATTCAAGGCGTGGGTTTACGTCTCTTAAATATACTAGTCATATGAACAGTAAATTGACGTCATCACCCAGTCATTTACGCAGCTACCAGCTTGTGTGATATACAGTGTAACCTCCATTAAACAGCCACCCTGGGAAAACTCCAAAACTGGCTGTTTAAGGGGGTGGCTGTACAACAGAGGGAAATGTCTGAGATGATGTACGGCTTTTTATCAACAGACAAAAAAGACAGCTCAATATGGATGTACTAAAAGAAAAATAAATGATGGAGAGGTGTCATCTGACACTTCTCCATCATTTATGTTTCTTTTCACATGCTTATATTGTATTTATACATATATCACAATGGAAGTTTTGAGAAAAATAAATTTTGAAATAAATAAATAAATAGACCAGAAGAGAAATTCCTATTTTTACATTCAATTTTATGCTATTGAGTTAACTCTGGCTGTTTAATAGAGGGAATTTAGATTTGGTAAAGTGGCTGCTGGCTGGAGGAGAGAGGTGGCTGCTGAGCAGAGGTTAAATGTATAGTAAAATGCTATGGGAGGAATTATTGTGGCTGCTGAAGAGAGGTGGCTGCTAAACAGAGGTGACCATTAGTGGAGGTTTTACTGTACAGTGAACTTTCACTTTAATGAACTGGCGTGTGTAACACGACGTCTGATTGGATAACGTCAAAAACGGTTGCGACAGTATACGAGGAGTCTGGCCTCGTAATTAAGAAATGAAATTTATTTTTCTGCAGTTCATGGAAGTATGAACGCAGTGGGTCGCGTGCAAAGTAAATGAACCCCAAATTTTGCTGGCGACCCGCTGTCATTCATACACCCTGTCGTTTATACATTTGTGAACAGCTGATAAATTAAGTTTATTTTTTACATTTACATTCTCTGCTCCTGGGCGAATAAAATGCTTACATAGGGCAAACTCTTAAAGCTGAAAACATTTGCACGCTGTTTTTCTTTAAAGAGCGGAACAGCGTTGACGTCGCCAACGCCTAATCAGATCGTAGAGAACCATGGTTTATAGTGACGTCACTTGACGGCACTGAAAATCATGTGACTCGATGCGTTCATGAAAGTATAAATTACATTGTTTTCTATAGGTTTACATTAGGCGTTACACTGGAAATGTACATATTCTGCGATATACTGTCGTAAACCCGACGTCATCACGTAAGGTCGCTTTTCATTGGCTGGCAATGGGTTTTACGCAGCTCCCAGCGCTTGCGTTTTAAAAGAAATAGTACTGTTTGTAACAAAACATCCGAATAAGTGCGTTAGAATGGGGATAACTGTATTGAAAAAATTTCATTTTTGGAGGTAAATCGTCGGTTTAACCGTCGCAAATTCCGGGCCCGTTTTACGGCTCCGCTGACGCGTCGCCGTGAAAAGAAATTTCCGACTGTAAAACAGCCGATTTAACTCAATAAGGGGAATGGCAACACATTCAGGGGAGGCAACTCTTGCAAAAGAATTTTTGCATCCCATGTCAATAGGGATCAACTCTTAAAGAAAAGAATTTGCTCCTGAGTCGCAAATCCTCCTTTAAGAGTAGACCCCTTTTTCAGTGGGACAGGGCTTACAGAAAAGCAAACAGGAAATCCGAAAAGTTGTCTCTCTCTGAAAAGTGGCGGGAAAATGCGCCAGGTGTTCCCATACCCTTTAAATTTTTGAATACCGTTATCCCCTAAATAACTCGAGCACCGATGGCTAGTTTAACATCGTTAATTCCAACTCCTTCCTGAGTTCCTGACGCATCGCCGTGAATAGAAATTTCCGACCGTAAAACCGCCGAGCGTTTTAGGCCTTTTTCTAAACGAGTCTCACCCCTGCGGTTCTTTGATTATTTGTGTTCACGGAGATGTTGCACTGATGAGTTGGGAGGCCTTCATGCGGACTGAACAAATTATTTGTCTCAATCGCGACGGAAGTAAGGGCGAGGAGTGTGGCCACGTAAAATCGATTTAAGCCCCCCAGTGGAAATCTTTCCACTGACCGTTCCAAGGCGGTTCTTCTGTGGCGGTTTATTTATGCTGTTGTTTGTTACTTACTGTGTGTATCACTTGTGTCTTTTCATTTTGGCTGACCATATGGCCATTTTGTGGGAAAGTAACTGTCCTTATGGCCTTCCTTTGTTTAGGTTTCCATTATGGTCTGGTCGCTTCATGTTTGTGTTTCTTTCCCTTTGGTGTCTTTGATGGGTGGAGTAAGTTAATTGTATCGATTCCTGATCTTTGTTTTGCTTCTACTTTAATAAGTTTAAGAATACATGAAAACGTTTATCATATGATTTAAAATGCATTTTAAACAAAAAGACACTATTCGGCCATTAGTAAACGCGACGTCGTTAAGGACGTCGTACGTGTAACGTTGCGGTGCGTATCTAACTGATTTGCATATTTAATCTGCGAGTGGATTTGGTTTGTCAGTGCTTCGAGTGACTCTTCTGTGTCCATTTTGAAGCTTGTGGAACACGAGCTAAACATTGTATTTCAAAAGAGTGAAGCGGTGCCAATACTTAAAGGCAGTGCCAAAAAAATAATAAAATAATAATAATAATAATAATAAAAAACATATTCACACACAGTCACGTGTTAGCGAAAAATGAGTCAATATTGAAAGATTCTAATGTGATTTTCCTATGTATGTAATAAATGGTTGTTTCGTGTCTGTGTTTCTTTCCCTTTGGTGTCTCTGGTGGGGGCTGTGGGTTGGTTGTGTCGGTTCCTGATCGTTGCCTTAGCTTCTGTTTTTAACAGGCCCATCGGAGTCTAACTATTGGTGTTTCTTTGCTCCAGCATTTCAGTGGTTTCTTGTTGTCGAGTCCTCTCTGTAGTTGTTTGATTTTTGTGTTCACGGAGATGTTGCACTGATGAGTTAGGAGGCCTTCCATCTGGAACAATCTTCGTCAGATAAGTATGGGAGACAAATTTGCATTAAGCCGAAATAAGCCGCTGGCAAACAAATGAAGTTATTTCCCTTAGAGTCACTTTCGCAGTTATCGGATTCTCTCTATCTCCTACCTGTCCAGCGTGTCACCAACTGATTATTTGTTCGTTAATGTTCAGGGGTGCCTTGCCTTAAATCGGTTTAATTTAGTGACAAAATTCATATCAGGGCGCAAAATACATGCATTTACTCAAATCGTGGGTCGTGATATTGAAACTAATTTTTGCATTACGCAACTGGGCATGTAATTTATCCCGCTACTTAAAGATAAGATACCAACAATTTCAACATTTCAACATTATTTAGCATTACGAAAACACCCCTTTGTAATTTTGACTCCATTAAACCCCACTTTTAGATAGTAAAACTTGGGTTTAAAGGGGTATACATTTTTTTCTTATTCTGCGCACCCAACCCCCCCCCCCCCACCACCACCATCACAGGCACACACAAAAAGATTACGGTATAGTACTCATTGGAACTGCCTCAATTTTGTAACGAGTTCCCACAATCTATGTTTTAAGTAGATGTGTGAAAAATATCAGAATATTTTATCAGAAAAGTTGAAAAATATCACTAATATATGAATAGGGGTGTTTTCATAATGGGAGGATAGACAACTTCAGCCCATACAAAACTTTTAGCATTTATAAACACTATTAATTTCATGCTCAGATGTGTCGAACATGAAAAAGTGTCATAAGCTCAGATCAGAAGTTAAGAAGAGCAATTATTGATAATTATATGATAATTATTATTTTCTCACTATTCAAACAATCATCAGCGGCCGATTCAACCACCTAGTATTTTCATCATTCGTGTAGACTTTGATCGGACTGCTATATTGTCTAATCTGCCTCTGCACGTATTCCTCTATCATCTTAGAGAAGAATCACAGCACAATTGGGCCCCGCCCATCAGGACTTGAAGAAATAGAAATAGATGGGCTGCATGAGTTTTCCATGCAGAGCTGAAACCAACCGCACACGAGTATCGGTAAACCGCTTTGAGGGTCCAAGCCTGTCCAGAAAGAGCGTGCTTGCAGATCGAATATGTGTACTAGTAAACAGTGTAGATCGTGATCAGATTAATCGGGACCTACACTGTTTGTTAATGTTGGGGCGGTCGTGTTCTGCAGGATCAGGGTTAAAATGGGCACACGTCACACAATCATGCCTATATAATTTTGACCCCAATAAACCCCAATTTTATATAGTAAAACTTGGGTTTACAGGGTATGCATTATTTTTCTTATTTCTGCTTCAAAACAGATTGTGGGTACTCGTTAGAACTACGAGTGTTAAGTTGGTTCCTTATTCCTTATTCCTTGTTCCTTATTCCTTATTCCTTGTTCCTTATTCCTTATTCCTTATTCCTTGTTCCTTATTCCTTATTCCTTATTCCTTATTCGATTTTCAACTTCATAGTACTTTGCCACGCGGTGTAACAGAACATTTGCGTATGTCCTAATCATCATCATTTTTACTTCTAAGCATGATGGTATAGGTTTCGAAATCCAGCAGGTATCAACGGCGAATAAGGAATAAGGAACAAATCCAAATTTTCCTTATTCCTTATTCGATTTTCAACTTCATAGTACTTTGCCACGCGGTGTAACAGAACATTTGCGTATGTCCTAATCATCATCATTTTTACTTCTAAGCATGATGGTATAGGTTTCGAAATCCAGCAGGTATCAACGGCGAATAAGGAATAAGGAACAAATCCAAATTTTCCTTATTCCTTATTCGATTTTCAACTTCACAGTACTTTGCCACGCGGTGTAACAGAACATTTGCGTATGTCCTAATCATCATCATTTTTACTTCTAAGCATGATGGTATAGGTTTCGAAATCCAGCAGGTATCAACGGCGAATAAGGAATAAGGAACAAATCCAAATTTTCCTTATTCCTTATTCGATTTTCAACTTCATAGTACTTTGCCACGCGGTGTAACAGAACATTTGCGTATGTCCTAATCATCATCATTTTTACTTCTAAGCATGATGGTATAGGTTTCGAAATCCAGCAGGTATCAACGGCGAATAAGGAATAAGGAACAAATCCAAATTTTCCTTATTCCTTATTCGATTTTCAACTTCACAGTACTTTGCCACGCGGTGTAACAGAACATTTGCGTATGTCCTAATCATCATCATTTTTACTTCTAAGCATGATGGTATAGGTTTCGAAATCCAGCAGGTATCAACGGCGAATAAGGAATAAGGAACAAATCCAAATTTTCCTTATTCCTTATTCGATTTTCAACTTCACAGTACTTTGCCACGCGGTGTAACAGAACATTTGCGTATGTCCTAATCATCATCATTTTTACTTCTAAGCATGATGGTATAGGTTTCAAAATCCAGCAGATATAAACTGCGAATAAGGAATAAGGAACAAATCCAAATTTTCCTTATTCCATATTCGATTTTCAACTTCATAGTACTTTGCCACGCGGTGTAACAGGACATTTGCGTATGTCCTAATCATCATCATTTTCACTTCTAAGCATGATGGTATAGGTTTCGAAATCCAACAAGTATCAACTGCGAATAAGGAATAAGGAGCAAATCCAAATTTTCCTTATTCCTTATTCGATTTTCAACTTCATAGTACTTTGCCACGCGGTGTAACAGAACATTTGCGTATGTCCTAATCATCATCATTTTTACTTCTAAGCATGATGGTATAGGTTTCGAAATCCAGCAGGTATCAACGGCGAATAAGGAATAAGGAACAAATCCAAATTTTCCTTATTCCTTATTCGATTTTCAACTTCACAGTACTTTGCCACGCGGTGTAACAGAACATTTGCGTATGTCCTTATCATCATCATTTTTACTTCTAAGCATGATGGTATAGGTTTTAAAATCCAGCAGATATAAACTGCGAATAAGGAATAAGGAACAAATCCAAATTTTCCTTATTCCTTATTCGATTTTCAACTTCATAGTACTTTGCCACGCGGTGTAACAGGACATTTGCGTATGTCCTAATCATCATCATTTTTACTTCTAAGCATGATGGTATACGTTTCGAAATCCAGCAAGTATCAACTGCGAATAAGGAATAAGGAACAAATCCAAATTTTCCTTATTCCTTATTCGATTTTCAACTTCATAGTACTTTGCCACGCGGTGTAACAGAACATTTGCGTATGTCCTAATCATCATCATTTTTACTTCTAAGCATGATTGTATAGGTTTCGAAATCCAGCAGGTATCAACGGCGAATAAGGAATAAGGAACAAATCCAAATTTTCCTTATTCCTTATTCGATTTTCAACTTCATAGTACTTTGCCACGCGGTGTAACAGAACATTTGCGTATGTCCTAATCATCATCATTTTTACTTCTAAGCATGATGGTATAGGTTTCGAAATCCAGCAGGTATCAACGGCGAATAAGGAATAAGGAACAAATCCAAATTTTCCTTATTCCTTATTCGATTTTCAACTTCATAGTACTTTGCCACGCGGTGTAACAGAACATTTGCGTATGTCCTAATCATCATAATTTTTACTTCTAAGCATGATGGTATAGGTTTCGAAATCCAGCAGGTATCAACGGCGAATAAGGAATAAGGAACAAATCCAAATTTTCCTTTCTTATTCGATTTTCAACTTCATAGTACTTTGCCACGCGGTGTAACAGAACATTTGCGTATGTCCTAATCATCATCATTTTTACTTCTAAGCATGATGGTATAGATTTCGAAACCCAGCAGGTATCAACGGCGAATAAGGAACAAATCCAAATTTTCCTTATTCCTTATTCGATTTTCAACTTCACAGTACTTTGCCACGCGGTGTAACAGAACATTTGCGTATGTCCTAATTATCATCATATTTACTTCTAAGCATGATGGTATAGGTTTCGAAATCCAGCAGGTATCAACGGCGAATAAGGAATAAGGAACAAATCCAAATTTTCCTTATTCATTATTCGATTTTCAACTTCACAGTACTTTGCCACGCGGTGTAACAGGACATTTGCGTATGTCCTAATCATCATCATTTTTACTTCTAAGCATGATGGTATAGGTTTCGAAATCCAGCAGGTATCAACGGCGAATAAGGAATAAGGAACAAATCCCAATTTTCCTTATTCCTTATTCGATTTTCAACTTCACAGTACTTTTCCACGCGGTGTAACAGAACATTTGCGTATGTCCTAATCATCATCATTTTTACTTCTAAGCATGATGGTATAGGTTTTAAAATCCAGCAGATATAAACTGCGAATAAGGAATAAGGAACAAATCCAAATTTTCCTTATTCCTTATTCGATTTTCAACTTCATAGTACTTTGCCACGCGGTGTAACAGGACATTTGCGTATGTCCTAATCATCATCATTTTTACTTCTAAGCATGATGGTATACGTTTCGAAATCCAGCAAGTATCAACTGCGAATAAGGAATAAGGAACAAATCCAAATTTTCCTTATTCCTTATTCGATTTTCAACTTCATAGTACTTTGCCACGCGGTGTAACAGAACATTTGCGTATGTCCTAATCATCATCATTTTTACTTCTAAGCATGATGGTATAGCTTTCGAAATCCAGCAGGTATCAACGGCGAATAAGGAATAAGGAACAAATCCAAATTTTCCTTATTCCTTATTCGATTTTCAACTTCATAGTACTTTGCCACGCGGTGTAACAGAACATTTGCGTATGTCCTAATCATCATCATTTTTACTTCTAAGCATGATGGTATAGGTTTCGAAATCCAGCAGGTATCAACGGCGAATAAGGAATAAGGAACAAATCCAAATTTTCCTTATTCCTTATTCGATTTTCAACTTCATAGTACTTTGCCACGCGGTGTAACAGAACATTTGCGTATGTCCTAATCATCATAATTTTTACTTCTAAACATGATGGTATAGGTTTCGAAATCCAGCAGGTATCAACGGCGAATAAGGAATAAGGAACAAATCCAAATTTTACTTATTCCTTATTCGATTTTCAACTTCACAGTACTTTGCCACGCGGTGTACCAGAACATTTGCGTATGTCCTAATCATCATCATTTTTACTTCTAAGCATGATGGTATAGGTTTCGAAATCCAGCAGGTATCAACGGCGAATAAGGAATAAGGTACAAATCCAATTTTTCCTTATTCCTTATTCGATTTTCAACCTCATAGTACTTTGCCACGCGGTGTAACAGAACATTTGCGTATGTCCTAATCATCATCTTTTTTACTTCTAAGCATGATGGTATAGGTTTCGAAATCCAGCAGCTATCAACGGCGAATAAGGAATAAGGAACAGATCCAAAATAGATCTGTTCCTTATTCCTTATTCGCCGTTGATAGCTGCTGGATTTCGAAACCTATACCATCATGCTTAGAAGTAAAAAAGATGATGATTAGGACATACGCAAATGTTCTGTTACACCGCGTGGCAAAGTACTATGAGGTTGAAAATCGAATAAGGAATAAGGAAAATTTGGATTTGTTCCTTATTCCTTATTCGCCGTTGATACCTGCTGGATTTCGAAACCTATACCATCATGCTTAGAAGTAAAAATGATGATGATTAGGACATACGCAAATGTTCTGTTACACCGCGTGGCAAAGTACTGTGAAGTTGAAAATCGAATAAGGAATAAGGAAAATTTGGATTTGTTCCTTATTCCTTATTCGCCGTTGATACCTGCTGGGTTTCGAAACCTATACCATCATGCTTAGAAGTAAAAATGATGATGATTAGGACATACGCAAATGTTCTGTTACACCGCGTGGCAAAGTACTATGAAGTTGAAAATCGAATAAGGAATAAGGAAAATTTGGATTTGTTCCTTATTCCTTATTCGCCGTTGATACCTGCTGGATTTCGAAACCTATACCATCATGCTTAGAAGTAAAAATGATGATGATTAGGACATACGCAAATGTTCTGGTACACCGCGTGGCAAAGTACTGTGAAGTTGAAAATCGAATAAGGAATAAGGAAAATTTGGATTTGTTCCTTATTCCTTATTCGCCGTTGATACCTGCTGGATTTCGAAACCTATACCATCATGCTTAGAAGTAAAAATGATGATGATTAGGACATACGCAAATGTTCTGTTACACCGCGTGGCAAAGTACTATGAAGTTGAAAATCGAATAAGGAATAAGGAAAATTTTAATTTGTTCCTTATTCCTTATTCGCCGTTGATACCTGCTGGATTTCGAAACCTATACCATCATGCTTAGAAGTAAAAATGATGATGATTAGGACATACGCAAATGTTCTGTTACACCGCGTGGCAAAGTACTATGAAGTTGAAAATCGAATAAGGAATAAGGAAAATTTGGATTTGTTCCTTATTCCTTATTCGCAGTTTATATCTGCTGGATTTTGAAACCTATACCATCATGCTTAGAAGTAAAAATGATGATGATTAGGACATACGCAAATGTTCTGTTACACCGCGTGGCAAAGAACTGTGAAGTTGAAAATCGAATAAGGAATAAGGAAAATTTGGATTTGTTCCTTATTCCTTATTCGCAGTTGATACTTGCTGGATTTCGAAACCTATACCATCATGCTTAGAAGTAAAAATGATGATGATTAGGACATACGTAAATGTCCTGTTACACCGCGTGGCAAAGTACTATGAAGTTGAAAATCGAATAAGGAATAAGGAAAATTTGGATTTGTTCCTTATTCCTTATTCGCAGTTTATATCTGCTGGATTTTGAAACCTATACCATCATGCTTAGAAGTAAAAATGATGATGATTAGGACATACGCAAATGTTCTGTTACACCGCGTGGCAAAGTACTGTGAAGTTGAAAATCGAATAAGGAATAAGGAAAATTTGGATTTGTTCCTTATTCCTTATTCGCCGTTGATACCTGCTGGATTTCGAAACCTATACCATCATGCTTAGAAGTAAAAATGATGATGATTAGGACATACGCAAATGTTCTGTTACACCGCGTGGCAAAGTACTATGAAGTTGAAAATCGAATAAGGAATAAGGAAAATTTGGATTTGTTCCTTATTCCTTATTCGCAGTTGAATCTTGCTGGATTTCGAAACCTATACCATCATGCTTAGAAGTAAAAATGATGATGATTAGGACATACGCAAATGTCCTGTTACACCGCGTGGCAAAGTACTATGAAGTTGAAAATCGAATAAGGAATAAGGAAAATTTGGATTTGTTCCTTATTCCTTATTCGCAGTTTATATCTGCTGGATTTTAAAACCTATACCATCATGCTTAGAAGTAAAAATGATGATGATTAGGACATACGCAAATGTTCTGTTACACCGCGTGGCAAAGTACTGTGAAGTTGAAAATCGAATAAGGAATAAGGAAAATTTGGATTTGTTCCTTATTCCTTATTCGCCGTTGATACCTGCTGGATTTCGAAACCTATACCATCATGCTTAGAAGTAAAAATGATGATGATTAGGACATACGCAAATGTTCTGTTACACCGCGTGGCAAAGTACTATGAAGTTGAAAATCGAATAAGGAATAAGGAAAATTTGGATTTGCTCCTTATTCCTTATTCGCAGTTGATACTTGCTGGATTTCGAAACCTATACCACCATGCTTAGAAGTGAAAATGATGATGATTAGGACATACGCAAATGTCCTGTTACACCGCGTGGCAAAGTACTATGAAGTTGAAAATCGAATAAGGAATAAGGAAAATTTGGATTTGTTCCTTATTCCTTATTCGCCGTTGATACCTGCTGGATTTCGAAACCTATACCATCATGCTTAGAAGTAAAAATGATGATGATTAGGACATACGCAAATGTTCTGTTACACCGCGTGGCAAAGTACTATGAAGTTGAAAATCGAATAAGGAATAAGGAAAATTTGGATTTGTTCCTTATTCCTTATTCGCCGTTGATACCTGCTGGATTTCGAAACCTATACCACCATGCTTAGAAGTAAAAATGATGATGATTAGGACATACGCAAATGTTCTGTTACACCGCGTGGCAAAGTACTATGAAGTTGAAAATCGAATAAGGAATAAGGAACAAGGAATAAGGAATAAGGAACACGGAATAAGGAATAAGGAACAAGGAATAAGGAATAAGGAACAAGGAATAAGGAATAAGGAATAAGGAACCAACTTAACACTCGTGTTAGAACTGCCTTGCCGTATATATGAAAAAAAAAATATGAAAAATATCACGATTTTTATCTGAAAAAAAAAATCGTTTTTGGTGGATTAAGAGTGCACACAATATACTTTTTGAAAAGAATTAGGAAAACGTCCCATCAGGGAAATCCTGAAAAATGGTCTATAATCTAACATAGGTAGGTTATCCCAAATACCGCAAAAATACGGAATCGTGGGATAGCATTTCCTTAGCGACCGGTGGCGTCCTAAACTCATCTATTAGTGATATTTTATGACTGTGTCGTCTACTGTCTTATTTGCTGTAAGCTATTTAACTAACATGTTTTGACCCATATATGCCAAGCGTCCCTTTTGGGAGGCATTCGCAAGCAGTGTAAACCATAAAATGCACCACAGAAGTTGGTGTCTGATCTAGTCTACACTGGTTGCTTATTCTACATATTTTTGTGAAACTTTTGACAAAGAAAAGAAATCGTTTTAACACCCCAAACATTGTAAATGGACCACTATAAACTTTATACCTGGATGGATTCCTTTGCCATTGATGGGTTAAGATATTCGGTCGCCTGACCATAAACTGTTTATTGCGGAATTATTGGTTCTATTTCAAGGTGTGAAATCAATTTTTCGCGTATTCTTAATTTTGTTACAATCCAAAGAGTCTTATTTTTTGGTTTTAATTCTGAAATTGTCATAACCTTAGATTTCTCATTTTCTTATAGTAATTGCTGATATTTGTGGTGTGCAGTATTTATTTCATTTGTTATTCTGCTTTTTTCAGTTTTGATTTTCAGCCTTTTATTTCTTTTTTTTTTTTTTTTTTTTTCTTTTTTTTTTCAGTTTTAATTTTCAGCCTTTTGTTTCTCCCAAAAGTCTGCAATTTCTTTTGCAGATTACACCGAAAAAAAAACCGAAACGTTTAGGATGATAAATTTGGTTATTTTCTTATTTCTGCTCAAAATAAAGACTGTGTGTACTCGTTAGAACTGGTTGTAACGAGTACCCACAATATGTTCTAGTTTAGAGAAGAAATGAGAAAAAAATAAGTTTTACCCCTTTTTAAACCCAGTTTTTATAGTAAAACTGGGGTTTGAAGGGTTAACCTTATTTTTCTTAATTCTGCTCTAAAATATAGATTGTGGGTACTCATGTACGCACAATTTATATTTTGAAAATTAGTAAAATATCACAATTTTTCATCTTAAATTTTTCCTTTTTCGGCGGTAAAATTTACAATGTATTTGTATAGATGTGTTTTCATTATGTTAAAGTTTTTGAATTCATGTCTGCAACTTTGGGTCAACAAATTGTTAATGAGCCAATATGTCAATTAATGATGTTCTTCATGTGATAAGTCCGCCCGCCGGGCAAAGCGGCAAACAAAGTTCGGCTCTGCGAAGATCTACTAAAAATGATTGCAATAAAACTGTCTTTCTTTCTTTTTCTTGCTTTCTACCAAAACTGGGATCGGTCACATTTGACCATCCATTATGCAAACACGCCTATACAAATACATTGCCACCTTTATCGCCGACAAAATTTCTGCTCCAAATATAGATTGTGGGCACTCGTTAGAACCGCCTCATCGAGGCGGTTCTAACGAGTACCAACAATATATATTTTAGAGCAGAAATAAGAAAAATAAGGTATACCCCCGGAAACCCCAGTTTTGCTATATAAAAGTGGGGCTCAAGGGGGTCAAAATTATATAGGCGTGTTTTCGTGATGACTCGCAGGTGTACATTACATACAAACCAGGTTTGCAGGATTGAAAGCCTACACAGTAATCATGTAATTACGGTAGGGGTCGTTAACCCCATTTGTACCAAATGAAATCTTCTACCTTATAAATGGCAGGAGTCCATTTCGAAATTTAGGGGTGTCAGGTTGTGTTTTCTACAAAATTGATTCGGGAAATGGCTGAACTTTTTGCAAGCAGTGAAGGCCCTGATCAGACGCCGCATTCTGTGGCGTCTGATCTGGGCCTGCACTGTTTGCCAAGGTACCCCTTTAGGGGTTTCTGGTACTTATGGGTTTACCTGCACAAGAGATTGCACAGGGGGCCTCCAGTTAACGTCCCGATCCGAAGGACGGCGTACTTTTTGGCATTCATCCCTGCAAATGATGCCAATGGAGCGTGTTCGGACACCGAAATAACCCACGCTTCCGGGGATCGAACCGGGGGCCTCTAGCATCAGAGGCAAGAGCACTTGACTTGATAGATTTTGTAAGGTAACCGGGCGCTAAAAGCACATAGGGGCTACCCCCATCTCGCTAAATGGGATTAGTTTATGAACTGCTCTTCCCAGGGCCTCCAATGTGCTGGCACTTGTCAATTCGACAGGTGTCAGCTGACCAATGGGAATATACTGAACTCTTAATCGGAGGAAGGCACAAATCGCACCCAAGGTACAGCGTTTGTCTTAAGAAACACAGTTCTATAGCGATTTTAGAATTTTGAGTGCAGGAATCAGACCAAAGACGGGCTCTAGTATGTGATGACGTGTTGCCAATTTCGACTGCCAAATGTGTCAGAGCACAGCCCTGTTTTCGAATGTCTGGCCGAGGAAAAAAAGCTAACATACATTATCAGTTCTGGCTTCCATTATTCTCTGCCTCCACCCCTGACATGGCAAAGAAAACGCCTTCGGTCACGATGCTTGTTAAAGGGTGATAACGCATGAAATTTTTGAATTTGGAACAGGCATCTAAAGTGAGCCAGGATGGGTGACTAATAGACCAGCCAATTCCGGCTATTGCGAAAAGTCCTAGTACCCGTGCTCTCATCACGGAGACCTGCCTATGCAAGTGGGGTTCAAGATTGGACAGGTGTGTCTTCGTGATGTGTTTGGAGGTATGTGTTTGTTTGGGAAAGGCAGTGATGAGGCTAATCAGCCGTTTTGCAATCCCGCTAATTTTTATTTTTGAATGGTCTTCCAAAAGGCATTTTTAAGGGACTTCCTATTTCCAAATACCTAGCAAACGGTGGATATTGCCGTTGCCCCGCCTATAAAGATATTTAGCGTGTGACCTGTCCCCGTTTGTATGCTCTGTTCCGGCAGTATTTATGCCTTCGCTTTGCCTACTTCAGGGGACTTCATTCTGTTGGTACCTAGGGGGAGCCCAGTACGGGCTTTCTCCCAGGTGCCCTCAGGATGTTGTCCTGACGGGCTCCGTCGAGCCTCCTCTCGTTCCTGAAATAGAAAAGTCGGATTAGTGCTTTGGGACCCCATGTGTGTGCTCGGATCAGTGTAGTTGTGTCCAGTTTCTTGTCCCCCGGGGTCCCACCTGTACCTGTAATACAAACAAAAGTCATTAGTGCATATTGTGCTTGTGCTAATATGACCCCGCCATCCGTCACATATTTTGGCTTCCCATTCTGTGCACAGGGCGGGCCGGGCTTGTGAGGGGGGTCCCCCCACAAAGGCACGGTCCGGCTCTTAGGGTAACTTGTTCAAAACCAAGTTAACGGGTGGCGCGGTTATTGTTAAGAATTACCTTCCCATGGGGGCTGCCTGTCCTGCCGCGGCATGTTACCTCACCGGGACACTCATAAGTGCAAAGCACATGAGCCGCAACCACAGTGTCCCGAATCGGCTTGTCGCCGCAGGTTCAAGCATGTCCGTGGGAGTTTTCGGGCTATGGGATTTTCTTATAATGCACCCTTGCCCGTGGTCTGTTATGATGTTGAAGGTATGGGAGGGTCATTGGTTTGTCCTTTGACGGGGGGTAGCCTCGGCGGGGCACCCATAAGTGCAAAGCAAATGAGCCGCAACCACAGTGTCTCGCTTTGACGCCCCCGTCTCAGGTCCAAGTGCAGACTGACGGTAGGTGATGGTTGCCTAAGCGCGGTGTGTGGGTAACAAAAGCTGTTTTTCTTATATTACTTCCCAGTAATTTGTGTCTTTAAGGAATTTCTTAACCACCTCGGCTATGGCCGAGCAGTGTTTTTCGGGGGGAGCGAGGAGATCTTGTAGGTGTACCGATTCATATCCTAATTTGAACATTTCAGATTTTATCTCTTCTCGTGCATGGGCATTTGTTACACATTCAAACAAGATGTGTTGTGTTGTTTCTAGTTCATAGTTATCGCATTTTCTGCATAGACCCGTTGTGTTTCCTAGTTGAGTGAGGTTGGCATTTAGGCCGTTATGGTTAAATCTCAAACGGGAAATTACCACGTCTAATTTTCTGTTGTTGCTAAATTGGTGGGCAGATTTACCTACTGTGGGCTGGAGGAGTTGGTAATGCCTCCCGGTGTTGGTTGGGTTTCTATCCCATAGAGCTTGCCATTTTCTCGTTATGGCGGTGTCTATGATTGTATAGATCTCCCGTTTTGAAGGGAGAGTATAATCTTTAATACCTATATCTAGTGCTAATCTGGCTGTTTCGTCGGCCGCCTCATTACCGGGGATGCCGACGTGGGATGGGATCCAGTCGATTTCAATGTCTTGCCCTTCTCTTTTTGCCTTATCTAGTTTAGACAGGATTGAGTCAATTTGGTCAGGTCGTGTTTTGGATTTTCCTGACTGTAGGGCCTGGATAGCGCTAAGGCTGTCCGTGAGTACTGTGGCTTTGGGTGTCTTAACTGTGATGGCCCAGGAGATGGCCCAGTGAATGGCAATCAGTTCAGTTGTGAATACTGAGAGGTGTTGGTTTGTTTTAATCGGTACGTGAAGATTTCTCTCTGGGACAACGAATGCGGAGCCGGTTTTTCCTGTTGTGGGGTCCTTACTGCCATCTGTGTAGATTAGAGTTTTCCCAGCATGGCTGGTGCGAACATAAGAGAGGCTTTTATTTTTCATGTATTCATTTGTGTTTTCTTCTTTCCTCCCCAGGACCTGATGGAGGTAACAGGAGGGTGTGTTGTGTTTGAGATCCCATTTGGATCTGTACTTGGGTGCCTGGATCTTATCGGGTATGTTGTGCTCTTTCAGGAGGGCACAGACTTTCTTACAATATGGGTTGTAGTTCTTGGCTCTCTTACATGAATAGCAACCATGATCTGTTAATAGATCATTCACTGGGAGGGATTTGCCAAGTGGGGAGGATCTAGCCCAGTATTTAAGTATGAGTTCTTCCCTTCGTAGATGTAGTGGTTTAAGTCCACATTCTACCTCTAGTGCGTTGATTGGGGTAGATCGGTATGCTCTTGTTGCTATCCTGAGGGCGTGGTTTTGAATAATATTCAGAGTTTTAAGGATATTCTCTGACGCGGAGTTGTAAGCCTGGGCTCCATAGTCTAGCTTACTAAGAATAAGGGCTTTGTATAGGATCAGGAGTGTCTTTTTATCAGCTCCAAAGGTGGTACCTGACACTACTCGTAGTAGGTTCAGGTCTTTTTCACATCTTTCTTTGAGATCTTTAATGTGATCTCTCCAAGTCAGATGTTTGTCGAGGATCATGCCCAGAAATTTGATGTTCTGGGCCCATTCTATTTCCCTACCAAAGAGGTATAGTTTGTTTTGAGTGGTCTTCAGATTTCGTCGTTTGCTGAATATGATTGCTTTCGTCTTTAGGTTTGATACTTTGAATCCCCATCTTAGTGCCCAGGTTTCGATTTCTCTTAGAACTAATTGTAGGTCTTTGACCGCCAGTTCTAGAGTAGAGCGTTTCCCCCACACCGCGCTATCATCGGCAAACTGTGACAGGCCTATATTATTATGTGGTTTCAGGGCCTCGTGAAGGGTGTTAACAATTACGTTAAAGAGTATGGGACTTAGTACTGAGCCTTGGGGGCAGCCGTTTTCCAGGATTAGTTCCTCTGAGGTATTGTCCCCAACTCGGGTTTGAATTTTTCTATCCTTGAGAAAGCTATGGATCCACTTTAGCATGTTTCCGCTTATTCCGTATTCCTTTAGTTTGGTTATGGTGCCGGTTGACCACATGAGGTCAAAGGCCTTTTCAAGATCGAGGGCTACCGCTACTAGGATTTTGTGTTCCATGAAAGCCATGTTTATTTCTGATTCCAGTCGGACAAGTTGATCAGTTGTGGATCTGTTAGGCCTGAAGCCTGATTGGTTGTCTGAGATGATATTATTAGCTTCTAGATAGTTGGAGAGGCGTTTGGCGATCATGGTTTCCATAGTTTTACATGTGCATGAGGTGAGGGAGATGGGTCGATATGATTGTGGATCCAGCTTATCCTTGAGTGGTTTTTTATTGGGATTGTTGTGGCTAGTTTCCATTGTGTGGGGACTTCTCCTCTACGCCAGGAAGTGTTTATGAGGTCTAAGAGTTTTTGTTTGCTATCTGGTGGGAGCTGTTTCAGCATTTCATAATGAATTTTGTCCGCTCCTGGAGCTGTGCTGCGTTTACTCTGCAGAGCCTCATTAAGTTCAAATAGGGTGAAGTCGCAGTTCAGGTTACTGCTTCTTCGGTCATGGTTGAAGAGGTCAGGGAGAGATTGGTTGAAGGTTCTCTCCTCGGTCTCTTTTATTGTTTGGAAGGCAGGATCTTGGTTGGAGGTTTTCGACATATTATGGTAGTGGTTGGCAAGGGCGTCTGCTTTCTCTCTATCATTAGTTATGGTCTGGCCGTTAATTTTGAGACAGTTTATCTTTTCAGTAGGTTTACCCCTAAATTTATTAAGAGTAGACCACATTTTCTTACTAGTGGTCTTATGGTTAAGTTTGTTGACTATTTCTTGCCACCCTTGTTTTTGTGCTATTTGTAGGGTGGTTCTAGCGTGTGCCTTAGTTTTATTGTAGTTATTCTTAAGCTCGGAAGTTCTATTTTTCAAGTATTTCTTCCTCGCTTGCTCGCGTTGATTTATGGCTTTCCTACAATCTTGATTCCACCAGGGTGGGAGTAGTTTTTTATGTTTAACTGAGGTCGTTGGAATTGTACTGTCACAGATCTCTTTTAGGGTGGACGTAAACTGGTTGGCAATTTCGTCTATGTTTTGGTTGTCACTAATTTCTAATTTTTGTGAGCAGAGATTTTTAAAGAGATCCCAGTCGGCCTTGTTTAGGTTCCATTTTTGGGAAACGGCTGCTCCCGTGGTGTTGTATTTGGCATTATATTTGGACAAAATGGGGAGATGGTCACTACCACAGGAATTGTCAAGGGTATACCATTCTGAGCGGGCTGAGAGGTTTGGGGTGGCTATGGTGATGTCAGGTGAAGATTCAGTTTCTGCCATGGTTGGTGCCCCATCATTGAGGATGGTAGCCCCGTATTCAAGTAATAACTCTGATAGTGCCTTCCCCCTTGGGTTCTGCTTTGGGCTCCATAGCGTGTCATGGGCGTTTAAGTCACCTACAAGTATGTAGCTTTGGTGCGGGATATGGTCGAAAAGTTTTCTTAGTCTATCTAGTTCTTTTGTTGCGTTTTTATTGCTGGGCGGGTCGTAACAGTTTATCAAGGCTACTTTACAGTTTTTCAGATGGATGGTGACAGCGCACGATTCAAAAGTGGGGTCATTGATATTTAGGTCTAGCTTTTCGAATGGGATGTTATCTTTCATATAAATGGCTACGCCACCTCCTCCTTTTTCCTGTCTGTTGGAGATGGCGGCAAGTTTGAATGTCGGTATCGTAGGGGTTCTTTTATTATCTTTGAACCAGGTTTCTTGTAGGCATATAGCGTGGGGGGATATTGTTTTTTCATCTAGAAAGGCTCTAAGTTGATGTAAATTGACAGCGCTACGGGAGTTCCACTGCAGAACGTCAAGTCGGGAGGCTGGTGGAGGGGGTGGTTTTGCAGTGGAGTCCGCCATTATATATCCTTATAGGGTCGGGTGGGTGGGGGTCGGAATGTCTATGGGCTTGGGGTCGGGTTTGTTGGGTTGGGTGTTGAGGTATCCATGGGAGTTGGGTTGTCTGCTCTTAGTGCTGCTATACGCCTGTTGGTGGCATTTGTATGGCAGTGCGTTTTTTGTCTAGCCGGGGTGTCTGTTATGTTTGTACTCAGGTGTGGGTTTATGTGGGTGTGGGTTCTGACGATATTTCCCACTGCTTTCGCTTTGTCTTTTGGGGCTAGGGTCAATTTATCCAATTTCATCACCTCAACGAGGATGGTGATGAGTTGTTCTGTTGTAACATACGTTTGGTTATGGCTGGGTGTATGGCTAGGGTTAGGATTAGGGTTAGGTATGGGATAATTTGGTTCTGATGGGCTGGCTATGGGCCGTGTCTGCATCTGGGTTATAGTGGGAGGTGTTTGGGTGGGGTTATGAGTGGGGGCATCGTCTAATGGGTGTGCAACATGAACGACGGACTCCTGTATACGCCTAATGTTCCATTCCTCCCTGGTTATTCTGTTAAGGGTATCTACCTTCCTTTTGTATGTGAGGAAGGTAGGGCACTGGGGGTGAGCTGCACCGTGTGGCCCCCCGCAGTTTGGGCATTTCCTGTATCTATAGTTGACTTGGCATTGGTGATGGGAGTGCCACATGCTACAGTGGGGGCAGACTTTTATTTTGTTTGGGCACTTCCCTGCAGAATGACCATGAGACTGGCAGGAGTTGCACCGTATGTACGGTACCCTGCACGGTTGGATTAAGTAGGTCCTATCAGCTGTTTTAATAATGCTGGGCGCGACCTTTTCTTGAAAGGTCACTTTCACTACCCTGGTTGGTTTTTTGTTTCTTGTGAGCACACGTTTTGTTTTTATTATGTTGTGCCCACTTGTGTTGAGTTTGACCTTCAGCTCTTGTAGGTCAGTGGCTATGGGGACATTTTCGATGACGCCTGTGCTTTTGAGAATGCCAGTATTGGAGTTTATTGGAGGGTCGGGTTTTTGAGTCTTTGGACCCCTTTTTCTGCCAACTGGGGGGCTGCTTGACAGCTGAACTTTTGGCTCGAAGGACAGCCTGTGGTTTGTTGTGTACTGTTTTGCTTTATGGGTGGCCTGGCTTATTATTTTGAAGGTGACCCCGGGGTTACCTTCTGGTCCAAGGGTGTATTTGATATTGTAAGAGCACTATCAATGCCTTTTAATTTAAATTCTACATAATGGTAGCCAATTGTAGTTTTTCTACGTATTATATTCAGCCTATATAAATAAGAGTCTTCTTTCATCCGTCCTTTCGTCTGTGCGCCTGTCTGTCTCACAGTCAGTCATTCGATCTTATTTCATATTTAAGACATGATACCATGCATTACCAAGAATTAAGGAAAATCACGCATTCATTCATCCATTCATTCATTCATTCATTCATTTCTTTCTTTCCTAAGTTTTACAGCTTTTCGTCATATATTATCATGCAGATCCCGAGTTCTTTCTACAGATGTAATAAATTAATTAATAAATCTACATATAATTAAATAAATAAATAAATGAATAAATAAATAAATGCATTAATTAATAAATAAACATTATGAGACTGTGCTAAAGTAAATTTCTACCCATGACTATCTTGTCCTGCTGGCGCTCGTGGACTTAGCCATTTTCACGAGAGAAAATGCAGGTGCCGAAAAGCTGACTTCCTTATTTTCAAATCAAAATGGAAGAACTATGTTTTTAATTGAGTATAAAATTGTATATATCATTGCAAACTTTGAGGAATTTTCTTTCTAGTCATGACTTATAAAAAAATCAATGAGAAAGTAATAAGTTTTAAATTAGCATTGGAATGTAGGTTCAGGAGCATTTTGCCAAAAGATATAAAGGATGAATAGGAATACGACTTCCACTCTTCAAAGTAAAATGGAAGAACTAAGTCGTTAATTTATTTTTACAAATTTTATATCTAATTCCTCATCAATAACAGAACTTTTTGAAAATAACTTATAATTTTTTGTCGCATTCTTCTAAAATTGTAATTTAATCAATTTAATACGACTTTCCTATTAGTTTCTATATAATTTTTGGTGGTGATGTTTACAGGTAAGTCTGCGGCGACTGTCGCAAATCGATATCGGATATTTTTGTGAAACTACGAGGATTGTTCCCTATGATACGGACTAGACAAATTCTAGTCTAAATCGCGACGGAAATAAGGGCGAGGATTGTGGTCATGTAAAATCGATTTAAGCCCCCCAGTGGAATTCCTTTCACTGACCGTTGCAAGGCGGTTCTTCTGTTGCGGTTTATTTTTGTTATTGTCTTTGAGTGAGTGTATCGGTTATATTATTTTGTTTTGGATAGCCTGTTAGCCATTTTGTGGGAAAGTGACTGTCCTTTTGGCGTTCCGCTATTGATGTTCCCATTAGGGTCTAGTTGTTCCATGTCTGTGCTTCTTTCTTCTTTCCCTTTATTGTATCGATTCCTGATCATTCCCTTCACTTCTATTTATTACATTCTCAGACGCGATATCATATGATAGATAGAGAATATTTTCTATTTTGAAAATAGTTCATCGAGTGTCCTGAAAACATTCTAATTTGCACGAGTGCGAAGCACGAGTGAAAATTCGGATGTTTCAGCACGCAGTATGTTGGGTATTCGCCATTATTTTGTTTGATTTGAGGTTTAACGTCCCCGTCAACACTGTAAAGGTCATTTTGGAGCAGTATTTTTTGTTTTATAGCAGAACGCAATATTTATAGCAGAACGCAAACCAAACAAAGTTGTGCAGGCTCGCTAAAGTGAATGGTATGAGTCACTAGCGAAATGATATGATATCATTTCATTAGTGTTTGATATCATTTTTATTTGGAAGCCTCTGTGGTGTACTGGTCATGCTACTCGCCTGATAAACCAGGGATTGCAGGATCGATCCCGGGCTTCTCCAGACTTTCGGATGAGTCTTTAAACCGTGGCTTATTTACACTCTGAAAACAATAAAATAAAAAAGTATTGATTTCGGGTTTATTTTTCAATGACCCGCATTGTATTAACCCTTGTTCTGCTGAGCCCGGATATGCCTTTTCTTTGAAACAATGTAGATCCAGATCAGATGGCTTCTGAAGAAGCCATCTGATCAGGATCTACATTGTTTGTCATTCAGAGTGTGAATTTGTTGTAATAATTTGTTACACGTAATCTGATTGGTTGATAATCGGTAGTAGGTGTGGCATATATGAATATTCAGCAGGACAAGGGTTAACTTTGTGCCGCACGTTTTAGTAGTCGTGCTTTTAGAGCATTCCCGTTTTCAGGTTGACTTGATGTTAACCATTATCTTTAGGGCTGGCTAATCGGAGCTGAAAAGATAATCGATTATCAGTCCTGCCATTGCGATCGATAATCGATTAGTAATCGCTAAGGTTTTTGTCATTATTTTACCTGTCTGGCTTTCTGTCTGGGCATGACTCTTACCATATGTTGCACTTTACCATATGTATATAACAGACAGGCCCGAGCAAACAGTGTAGACCCAGATGAGACGCCGCATAATGCGGCGTCTCATCAGGGTCTGCACTGTTTGCCACTCATCCAGCTATTTTTGGCATCACTTTGTGTAGTAAATTGTTCGTATAAAGTAATCGATTAAAAGCAAATCAGAAATGATAATCATTTTTGTGGTATTTATCGATCGATTAATCGATTATACGATTAATCGTGTCAGCCTTACTTATCTTACTGTTCACGACAACCCCTATCTTTGCAAACAGTGTAGATCCAGATCAGATGGCTTCTGATCAGGATCTACACTATTTGGCATTCAGTTTATGAATTTGTAGCAATAAATTACATTGAAGTAATTTGATTGGTTGATAGACAGAAATGGACGTGACTTAAATGAATATTCAGCAAGAGAAGCAAACAGATCGTGCCAAACATTACAGAATGGTTCAAATTATCTGAAGAGAAAACAGAAGTAAAGTTGTCCGTTGTTGCGGTGGTGGTGTTTAACGACAGATCAACTTTTTGCGTTTAGCCTTTATTTCAGATGGGCTTGATGTTTAGAGATGCAAACAGGGCGTACCAAACATTACAAAATATGGCAGACAATTACCTGAGGTTGATCCTGTTATCTGAGGAGAAAACAGACCAGTGTTGTAGTGGTGTTTTTAACGAAATATCAACCAATTTGCGTCGTCTGTTTGTTTGTGTTGAGGTTTGACCCCTCAACACTATTTGGGTCATTTTGGAGACGTTAGTGTTTAAGGTGTGGTCATGTCATACTCGCTCCACTTTCCTGCAGGCTTAGACCTTCTTTGCGGTTTACTACTACTCATGTTCGGTCGGTTTCAGCTCTGCCCGGACAATCTAATTTTCTAAGCCCCGATGGGTGGGGCGCTTTTTACGTCGTACTTGGACAGTAGGCTTGCCTGTGTGAAACAGAGGTCATGTTTATCTGCGTGTTTTATATATCCCGTCAAATATTTCGGTGCTGTCCTGTTCCGTCCTTCCATCCTTCCATCATTCTGTAAATCCAAAATTCACGTCATAATCGCGTGTCTGGGCCATATCTCTTGAATTACAAAAGTAACTGCTTCAAAAGTATTTTTGTCTCCCATGTCAATAGGGGTCAACTCCCAAAGGAAAGAATTTAATCCTGAGGAGGGGCAGAGTTTATAGAAAAGCGAACAGGAAGTCCCGAAAGTTTTTCTCCCTTTGAAACATGGCGGAAAATCTGTCAGGCGTTCCCTTTCCCCTTAAATACGAAACTTGGTATGTGAACACATCTTTGTGAGATTGAGCGTCAGATACAAATTTGGTGCTAATAGGACTTAAGCCATTGGCCTTAAATTTATATATGTAAGCCATTGTCGGGAGTATATCTCCTGAACTATGCACATTTACAAATTTGGTAAGAGTAGGTGAATTCACATTGCTGAGTGAAGGTGTCACGTTCATGTTTGGTATCAATGGGACCTTGACCTTCGACCTCAAGTATAGATCACTTTGTTGGTGAGATTTAATCTCTTTTCTGAGGCTCCAGAACTTTAAAACCTTTCATTACCAAACCTGGTCGGTGAATTCATCATATTGACAAACCCCGCCCATTGGTGCTTGCAGAAATAGATTGGGATGCATGGTGCTACCGCGCAGAGCTGAAACGACCGTTCTTGTTTTTCAGCTTAAACACCGAGACAATCGACTCAAAAGTCGGCTGTCAATGCTTTAAATGTCAAAGTCCAGGATAAATTTTTGTCAGCATATACTCCCTGTCAATCGACTCAACAGTCGGCTGTCAATGCGTTAATTGTCCAAGTTCAGTACCATTTTTTCAGCTTAACCTCTGGGACAATCGACTCAACAGTCGGCTGTCAATGCGTTAATTGTCCAAGTTTAGTACCATTTTTTTCAGCTTAACCTCTGGGACAATCGACTCAACAGTCAGCTGTCAATGCGTTAATTGTCCAAATTCAGTACCATGTTTTCAGCTTAACCTCTGGGACAATCGACTCAACAGTCAGCTGTCAATGCGTTAATTGTCCGAGTTCAGTACCATTTTTTCAGCTTAACCTCTGGGACAATCGACTCAACAGTCGGCTGTCAATGCGTTAATTGTCCAAGTTTAGTACCATTTTTTTCAGCTTAACCTCTGAGACAATCGACTCACCAGTCGGCTGTCAATGCTTTAAATGTCAAATTCCAGGACAATTTTTGTCAGCATATACTCCATGTCAATCGACTCAACAGTCAGCTATCAATGCGTTAATTGTCCAAGTTCAGTACCATTTTTTTCAGCTTAACCTCAGAGACAATCGACTCAAAAGTCAGCTGTCAATGCATTAATTGTCCAAGTTCAGTACCATATTTTCAGCTTAACCTCTGAGACAATCGACTCAAAAGAGAGCTGTCAATGCATTAATTGTCCAAGTTCAGTACCATTTTTCAGCTTAACCTCTGAGACAATCGACTCAACAGTCGGCTGTCAATGCATTAATTGTCCAAGTTCAGTACCATTTTTTCATCTTAACCTCTGAGACAATCGACTCAACCTCTGAGACAATCGGCTGTCAATGCATTAATTGTCCAAGTTCAGTACCATTTTTTCATCTTAACCCATGAGACAATCGACTCAACAGTCAGCTGTCAATACGTTAATTGTCCAAGTTCAGTGCCATTGTTTCCGCTTAACCTCTGGGACAATCGACTCAACAGTCGGCTGTCAATGCGTTAATTGTCCAAGTTCAGTACCATTTTTTTCAGCTTAACCTCTGGGACAATCGACTCAACAGTCGGCTGTCAATGCGTTAATTGTCCAAGTTCAGTACCATTTTTTCAGCTTAACCTCTGGGACAATCGACTCAACAGTCGGCTGTCAATGCGTTAATTGTCCAAGTTTAGTACCAGTTTTTCAGCTTAACCTCTGAGACAATCGACTCAACAGTCGGCTGTCAATGCATTAATTGTCCAAGTTCAGTACCATTTTTCATCTTAACCTCTGAGAAAATCGACTCAACAGTCAGCTGTCAATACGTTAATTGTCCAAGTTCAGTGCCATTGTTTCAGCTTAACCTCTGGGACAATCGACTCAACAGTCGGCTGTCAATGCGTTAATTGTCCAAGTTCAGTACCATTTTTTCAGCTTAACCTCTGGGACAATCGACTCAACAGTCAGCTGTCAATGCGTTAATTGTCCGAGTTCAGTACCATTTTTTCAGCTTAACCTCTGGGACAATCGACTCAACAGTCAGCTGTCAATGCGTTAATTGCCCAAATTCAGTACCATTTTTTCAGCTTAACCTCTGAGACAATCGACTCAACAGTCGGCTGTCAATGCGTTAATTGTCCAAGTTCAGTACCATTTCTTCAGCTTAACCTCTGGGACAATCGACTCAAAAGTCGGCTGTCAATGCATTAATTGTCCAAGTTCAGTGCCATTTTTCAGCTTAAACTCCGAGACAATCGACTCACCAGTCGGCTGTCAATGCTTTAAATGTCAAATTCCAGGACAATTTTTGTCAGCATATACTCCATGTCAATCGACTCAACAGTCAGCTATCAATGCGTTAATTGTCCAAGTTCAGTACCATTTTTTTCAGCTTAACCTGTGAGACAATCGACTCAAAAGTCAGCTGTCAATGCATTAATAGTCCAAGTTCAGTACCATCTTTTCAGCTTAACCTCTGAGACAATCGACTCAACAGTCGGCTGTCAATGCATTAATTGTCCAAGTTCAGTACCATTTTTTCATCTTAACCTCTGAGACAATCGACTCAACAGTCAGCTGTCAAAACGTTAATTGTCCAAGTTCAGTGCCATTGTTTCAGCTTAACCTCTGGGACAATCGACTCAACAGTCGGCTGTCAATTCGTTAATTGTCCGAGTTCAGTACCATTTTTTCAGCTTAACCTCTGGGACAATCGACTCAACAGTCGGCTGTCAATGCGTTAATTGTCCAAGTTTAGTACCATTTTTTTCAGCTTAACCTCTGGGACAATCGACTCAACAGTCAGCTGTCAATGCGTTAATTGTCCAAATTCAGTACCATTTTTTTCAACTTAACCTCTGGGACAATCGACTCAACAGTCGGCTGTCAATGCGTTAATTGTCAAAGTTCAGTACCATTTTTTTCAGCTTAACCTCTGGGACAATCGACTCAACAGTCAGCTGTCAATGCGTTAATTGTCCGAGTTCAGTACCATTTTTTCAGCTTAACCTCTGGGACAATCGACTCAACAGTCAGCTGTCAATGCGTTAATTGTCCGAGTTCAGTACCATTTTTTCAGCTTAACCTCTGGGACAATCGACTCAACAGTCAGCTGTCAATGCGTTAATTGTCCGAGTTCAGTACCATTTTTTCAGCTTAACCTCTGGGACACTCGACTCAACAGTCAGCTGTTAATGCGTTAATTGTCCAAGTTCAGTACCATTTTTTCAGCTTAACATCTGAGACAATTGACTCAACAGTCGGCTGTCAATGCGTTAATTGTCCAAGTTCAGTGCCATTTTTCAGCTTAACCTCTGGGACAATCGACTCAACAGTAAGCTGTCAATGCGTTAATTATCCAAGTTCAGTACCATTTTTTCAGCTTAACATCTGAGACAATTAACTCAACAGTCGGCTGTCAATGCGTTAATTGTCCAAGTTCAGTGCCATTTTTCAGCTTAACCTCTGGGACAATCGACTCAACAGTAAGCTGTCAATGCGTTAATTATCCAAGTTCAGTACCATTTTTTCAGCTTAACCTCTGGGACAATCGATTCAACAGTCAGCTGTCAATGCGTTAATTTTCCAAGTTCATTACCATTTTGTCAGCTTAACCTCTGGGAAAATCGACTCAACAGTCGGCTGTCAATGCGTTAATTGTCCAAGTTCAGTGCCATTTTTTCAACTTAACCTCTGGGACAATCGACTCAACAGTCAGCTGTCAATGCGTTAATTGTCCAATTTCAGTACCATTTTTTCAGCTTAACCTCTGGGACAATCGACTCAACAGTCAGCTGTTAATGCGTTAATTGTCCAAGTTCAGTACCATTTTTTCAGCTTAACCTTTGGGACAACCGACTCAACAGTCGGCTGTCAATGCGTGAATTGTCCAAGTTCAGTTCCATTTTTTCAGCTTAACATCTGGGACAATCGACTCAACAGTCAGCTGTCAATGCGTTAATTGTCCAAGTTCAGTACCATTTTTTCAGCTTAACCTCTGGGACAATCCACTCAACAGTCAGCTGTTAATGCGTTAATTGTCCAAGTTCAGTACCATTTTTTCAGCTTAACCTCTGGGACAATCCACTCAACAGTCAGCTGTTAATGCGTTAATTGTCCAAGTTCAGTACCATTTTTTCAGCTTAACCTCTTGGACATTCGACTCAACAGTCAGCTGTTAATGCGTTAATTGTCCAAGTTCAGTGCCATTTTTTCAGCTTAACCTCTGGGACAATCGACTCAACAGTCAGCTGTTAATGCGTTAATTGTCCAAGTTCAGTACCATTTTTTCAGCTTAACCTCTAGGACAATCGACCCAACAGTCAGCTGTCAATGCGTTAATTGTCCAAGTTCAGTGCCATTTTTCAGCTTAACCTCTGGGACAATCGACTCAACAGTCAGCTGTCAATGCGTTAATTGTCCAAGTTCAGTACCATTTTTCAGCTTAACCTCTGGGACAATCGACTCAACAGTCAGCTGTTAATGCGTTAATTGTCCAAGTTCAGTACCATTTTTTCAGCTTAACCTCTGGGACAATCGACACAACAGTCAGCTGTCAATGCGTTAATTGTCCGAGTTCAGTACCATTTTTTCAGCTTAACCTCTGGGACAATCGACCCAACAGTCGGCTGTCAATGCGTTAATTGTCCAAGTTCAGTGCCATTTTTCAGCTTAACCTCTGGGACAATCGACTCAACAGTCAGCTGTCAATGCGTTAATTGTCCAAGTTCAGTACCATTTTTTCAGCTTAGCCTCTCGGACAATCGACTCAACAGTCAGCTGTCAATGCGTTAATTGTCCAAGTTCAGTACCATTTTTTCCGCTTTACCTCTGGGACAATCGACTCAGCAGTCGGCTGTCAATGCGTTAATTTTCCAAGTTCAGTACCATTTTTTTCAGCTTAACCTCTGGGACAATCGACTCAACAGTCAGATGTTAATGCGTTAATTGTCCAAGTTCAGTACCATTTTTTCAGCTTAACTTCTGGGACAATCGACTCAACAGTCAGCTGTCAATGCGTTAATTGTCCGAGTTCAGTGCCATTTTTTCAGCTTAACCTCTGGGACAATCGACTCAACAGTCAGCTGTTAATGCGTTAATTGTCCAAGTTCAGTACCATTTTTTCAGCTTAACCTCTGGGACAATCGACTCAACAGTCAGCTGTCAATGCGTTAATTGTCCAAGTTCAGTACCATTTTTTCAGCTTAACCTCTGGGACAATCGACTCAGCAGTCGGCTGTCAATGCGTTAATTGTCCAAGTTCAGTACCATTTTTTTTCAGCTTAACCTCTGGGACAATCGACTCAACAGTCAGCTGTTAATGTGTTAATTGTCCAAGTTCAGTACCATTTTTTCAGCTTAACTTCTGGGACAATCGACTCAACAGTCAGCTGTCAATGCGTTAATTGTCCGAGTTCAGTGCCATTTTTTCAGCTTAACCTCTGGGACAATCGACTCAACAGTCAGCTGTTAATGCGTTAATTGTTCAAGTTCAGTACCATTTTTTCAGCTTAACCTCTCGGACAATCGACTCAACAGTCAGCTGTCAATGCGTTAATTGTCCAAGTTCAGTGCCATTTTTTCAGCTTAATCCATTTAGTATCGGAAACCCCAAAACGTGTACCCTGGCAAACAGTGCAGGTCCAGATCAGACGCCGCAGAACGCGGCGTCTGATCAGGGCCTCCACTGTCTGCTAAACGTTCAGTGATTTTCCAAATAAATTTTGATGAAAAACACAACCTGACACCGCTAAATATTGAAATGAACTCCTGCTATACATGTATATTAGAAGGAAGATTCCATTTGGTACAAAAAGGGTTAAATGTCAAAGTGTAGGACCATTTTTTTTTTCAGCTTAAACTCTGAGACAATCGACTCAACAGTCAGCTGTCAATGTTATAATTGTTCAAGTTCATGGCCATTTTTCAGCTTAAACTACGAGACAATCGACCCAACAGTCAGCTGTCAATGCTTAAATTGTTCAAGTTCATGGCCATTTTTCAGCTTAAACTCCGAAACAATCGACCCAACAGTACTATCAGTGCTTTGATTGGATTACACTAATTTTGCAAGAATCGATGGAGCCTTTCAAGGACAAATTAGTTCTTGATAGCAATCAAAACACAGAAACAGAAGTCTCTCTCTAAGCATATTGTGCAGGGCTCAGGGGAGCACTTTTTTGATCGAACAGATCATTTATTATACTATTCAGGCTTTGATACGAGAAAAATTACTTGGGTCAAGTCCGTAAAAAGGTGCCGTCATGCAGCTTCGGAGTTTTGATCTATAACGTCCCCATCAACACCAGGTCATTTCGGAGACGTGGCTTGCAACTTTCTGGGACTTTTACCCGACACTGAGATGTAAAGACATTTCTAGCCCTGTCATAAAATCAATAGGGTTTATATACACGGACAATTAGACTCGCGCCCATTTGCCTTTGCAAGATTAGACCTTCTTAGTTGGTTTACCAGTAGGGCTGGCTAATCGGAGCTGAAAGATAATCGATTATCAGTCTTGTCATTGTGATCGATAATCGATTAGTAATCGCTAAGGTTTTTGTCATAATTTTACCTGTCTGGCTTTCTTCTGAGACTGACTCTTACCATATGTTGCACTTTATCATATGTATATGTATATTTGAACAGACAGGCCTGAGCAAACAGTGTAGACCCAGATGAGACGCCGCAAAATGCGGCGTCTCATCAGGGTCTGCACTGTTTGCCACTCATCCAGCTATTTTAGGCGTAACTTTGGGTAGTAAATTGTACCTATCAAGTAATCGATTAAAAGCAAATCAGAAATGATAATCATTTTTGTGGAATTAATCGATCGATTAATCGATTATACTATTAATCGTGTCAGCCTTATTTACCAGTACCCATCACTGCTCATATGCGGTCGTTTTCAGCTCTGCGTGGAAGGATCATGCAGTCCAATCTATTTCTCCAAGCCCCGATAGGCGAGGGCCTATATCAGCTTCTCTGTAAGCCTGAAGAGACGTTTGGTCAACGATTATCCAAATGGCTCACAGCGAAGACTCTGATCAGCAGGCTGATGTGAGTCTTCGCTGGGCGCACGGGTAAAAAAAACACCTTTTCGCTTGTCGCAGTCCACATGTGAGGTATACTTACGAACAAAGGCCCAAGCCAGTTCTGGTCTGTGCTGTATCAATTTGGACAGTGAAAACAATCAAAACACTGTCAGTACGGGTGGGTCCATTGTCTCTGAATGTAGACGGGAAAAACGTTCCTTAACGGGGACGTAGACTATTTCGTTTAACCAATAAATTTCTGTACTTGAGGCAAACAGTGTAGGTCATGATGAAAGCATTTATCTGGGTCTACAACGTTTGACAAGCCTAACACGAGACCAGTCCAGATCGATTCTGCAGGAAAAAGTCAAATACAATGTACCGTTTCCGGGATTTCATACAAGTCAGTCATTCAAGCTGTCAAGCGCTTAGTAACTTTGGGTCGAGGGGTGGTTGGATGAGGCAAAGGTGACGTGTATCTTGCGTCACCGGGGCGTCCAACTGATATTGGCTTACAGTTGGGCATGGCCTCCTGTCCTCAGGGATGGGTAGAGGGGTGTTGTTATAAGAATCTTATATGGGTGTGAGGGGTGGATGGAAAAATCCGTCCCGAGGGACACTGTTCGGTATCACGAGGCTTGCCGAGTGATGCCGGACAGTGATCCCGAGGGACGGATTTTTCTATCCACCCCTCACACCCATATTGGATTCTTTTTCTTGCATACCTTCCATTTCTATTGCGATTTTTAATGCTGTTGTAACTTCGGTTACCGACGTCCGCCATTTTGTGATGACACAACAGGAATGTTTAGTGACGTCACGCATGACGACGCCGCACATGACGTTGTAATCAACCAGTGCATTTATCAAACATGCGATTATATTCGATTTGGGGTCGGAACACCAGGGTCGGAACATAATTTCTATCCCAGGGTAAAATCACGGAATTTCTTGTCTGGTGTGCAAGAATATTTCTTCTGTTTCCGAACTTCCTGTCATTTTTCTCTTTCCCATATGTCCTTCACTTTGACCGTCTCTACTATCTCTGCTATCTCTTTTCTCCCTTTCTCTGGGAGACGACACGTGTCGATAAGCCTAAATCAATGAATCAAAAACTTTGGCAATCGACCCAAAAACCAGTCTTGGCATCCGCTTATTCAGAACAGCCTTAAGAAGTCTTCGGTCGACTGCCATACATTCAGCGCACAGCAAAGACTTTGATCAAACTGTGCGGATGCGCATGTTGATCTGAGTCTTAAGTGTGCTCGCATTATATAAGAACAAATTCACTTGATGAGCTGTGACAATTCTAGAGCTTAATCTGCGTATGACAAAGGCTGGCCCAGTGTTGTACCATGCTGAAAAGGTATATTCAGGCTTTGCTCTGCAGGGACTATGCGAACTTGATGGAATTATTGTTTTCTGTTTGAATGGCGATGATTAACCCATTTAGTACCAGAAACCCCAAAACGGGTACCCTAGCAAGCAGTGCAGGCACAGATCAGACGCCGCAGAATGCGGCGTCTGATCAGGGCCTACACTGTTTGCGAAAAAGTTAAGCCATTTTCCAATTCAATTTTGAAAAAAAACACAACCCGACACCCCTTAATTTTGAAATGGACTCCTACTATATATAAGGAGGAAGATTCCATTTGGTACAAAAAGGGTTAAGCTTGTTTGAATGGTGATAGTCTAGGATTTTATGTACCATTAGCACTCTGCATTTTACACCTGGGGACATTACATGGGCCCTATCGCAAGTAAACCTGCCTTTGGGGTTTGTGACGAGGTAAGACATAGGCTGGCAAGCTCACATACACAAGTTAGCATAAGTTTTGATATTTTAGATACAGAAACTAGAGTAATTGTACTTTGTTTGATTTGAGGTTTAACGTCCCCGTCAACACTGTAAAGGTCATTTTGGAGACGCTGCTTCCAATTTTGTGGGACTTTTGCCCGACATTGAGATGAAATGACATCTCAAGCCCTGTCGCCCAATGAAACCAATAGGGTTTATAAGCATGGGCGGTCCGACTCGCACAGGCTTAGATCCTCTAAGCGGTTTACCAGTGCCCCTGTGCGGGTCGGTTTCAGCTCTGCGAGGAAGAATTATGCAGTCCATTTATTTCTTCAAGTCCTGATGGTAGGGGGGCGTGAAATTGTATATGTACAAAGTAGAACCTATTAAAGCAGAGAACAATAAACGTCTGATTTGCACCTTTGTTGTTCACAAATTTTAAAAACTGGATTTTCTTGTGACGTGGTTCATATTAAGAATCTCATGTTACTCTGTATATAACGCTATATTTTATGGCATGAGGAATTGAAGATAACATTGTACTTTTCAGGTTCCCACCCATCGGGGCTTAGAGAAATAGATTGGGCTGCATGGTGCGTCCACGCAGAGCTAATGAGTACTGGTAAACCGCTCAGAGAGTCTAAGCCTGCCCAGGCAAAAAGGTCCATGCATGTACCAAATGGAATCTTCCTCCTTATATATAGCATAAGTCCATTTCAAAATTTAGGAGTGTCAGGTTGTGTTTTTTTTTTTCAAAATTTAATAGGAAAATGGCTGAACGTTTTGCAAACAGCGTTCTGCGGCGTCTGATATGGGCCTGCACTGTTTGCCAGGGTACCCGTTTGGGGTTTCTGGTACTAAATGGATAAAGTACACTCTTGGTTTTGGTTTGAACTGAGGTTTAATTCCCCGTCAACACTATCTAGGTCATTTTGGAGACGTTGCTTCCATTTTTTGTATGGGAGTTTTACCCGACATTGAGATCAAATTACATCTTAAGCCCTACCGTCTATTGAAACCAATAAGGTTCGACTCGCACTACTTTGCCTGGGCTGGCTTTGACCTTCTATAGTACTCATGTTCGGTCGGGCTCAGCTCTGCGTGGAAGCACCGTGCAGGTCAATCTATTTCTCCAAGCCTCGATGGGCGGGGGCCCACGTGCACTCTTGCTGAGCATACTTTTGAGGTTTTCCAGGCTAGTTAAAGCTAGGTTTACACTATGTTCCCGGCAGCCCCGTTTGCCCGAAACGTAGTTCGCTGTGAGACTTTTGACATTATCCCCCGCATTTGCAAGTTCCGATAAGTTTACTGTCTGTAAGGTATCCAGAATTGAGATGAGCTGTCGATTCCCGCTGGCAAAAAGGCGAACTACGGTTTGCCCTCGATCTGCCACGAACCTTCAGGTAGATGCATGTTGCGTTTTGAAGGAACCACTTACGTTTCCGCTGCTGCGTTTTTCACGTTCTATCAAGGTTTTACACACATGAAACGTGGCACCAGTGCAATTTAGAAACAGGTTTGAGCCTTCGGCATGCATAAAAGAATGCATCCATAGCAAAAGCAATCATTTTTCTCTGAAACTTTAAAGAGACAACATCGTTTCATGAATGCCCAAGACGATGAAGATTTCGTGTTTGGATTTTTGCTTGGTGCATATCCAGAGCAGGGAGGAGCCGTCACGGTACAACAGACCAGAAGCAGCAGATGACGGACAAGAAGGCAAAGATCTATGTGGGTGCGCGCATGGTTGTCGGAAGACAGAAGGGGGATGGGCCATTACTCTACGTTCTACGTTCATCATTAGAGAGCTCCGCGCCGAAGATGTGAGCACCTTCACGGACTATCTTAGAATGCCCCCAGAGCCTTGAAAGGATAACGACAGAACACAGAATTCCGATCCTTTTCAGCATCTCGGGGCTTGAAGAAATATATGGGCTGCATGATGCATCCACGCAGAGCTAAAACCCACCGCACACGAGTACTGGTAAACCGCTTAGAGGATCTAAGCCTGTCCAGACAAAGCGGTGAGTCAGCCACCCATGCTTATAAACCCTATTGGTTTCATTGGGCGACAGGGCTTCAGATGTCATTTCATCTCAGTGTCGGGTAAAAGTCCCCCAAAAAAATTGAGGCAACGTCTCCAAAATGACCTATACAGTGTTGACGGGGACGTTAAACCTCAAATCAAACAAACAAACAAACAAAGAAAGCCTCTTTAAATTTGGACAAGCCCGATCTTGTAAATTTAAAGTATAGTTGAAATCACCAACAGGCAGGCAAAAAGTGTAGATTCTGATGAGACGGCCCATTAGGGCCGTCTCATCAGAATCTACACTTTTTGCATAGGAATCTGTTCCAGTCTACAGGTCGGACTGCTTATATGAGTATTTGAGGTTTTGCTTGTAGGGAGCTTACCACTAAATATTTTCCATAGGCGACAATAGTAACATTTTACATGCTCCCACAAAAACTACACATACAAAACTTTTCAAACCTTACTTATTTATAGAGCCATCCTAGCTCAACAAGTTGATGAGAAAAAATCCACATGTTGCCCGTCTCCTTTTCAAGTTATGGTCCGCCATGTTTGTTTACATGCAGATTCGCAGTGAATACAAGCCGGCTTTTTAACGGGGAGGTGACAATATAAAATCAGCCACAATTTCTTTGAGTTTGCAGATATAATTATAAAACACACATCATTTTATTGACTTATAACTATTCTTTTCTCACATTGAAATGAAACATGGGATATTTATCCAATGAAGGCCTGTCTGGTATTTAGACTGCAACTAAAAGCTCTGTCCCAAAATGATAAAACCCGGCACCTCCAGTATTTAGTGCAAAGCTACCTGTACAGTTTACTTTGTTTTGCAGTATACTGGCTTGATATAGCAGAAATTCAGACATCAGTACGTGTGGATAATATCAGATGCGTTTTTAAATTGCTGGTTCTTGAACAAATAATATCAGATCTCTGCGATATGAATTCAAAGGAAAATTCCATTTTGTAAATTGATCTATTGTTGCAAACAATTTACCCATATATGCCTAGCCTTAGATAGGAGTCTATTAAGAAAAGGTGAAGAGATAGTAGACTCGTGTCTAAAGGTGCTGTCAGCATTTTAAAAGATGGCCTGGTCCCTCCGCTGGGTACTGTAGAAATCCTGTCATTGGCGTTTCATACCCCTACTGCAAAAACTAACATTTACAAAGAATCGTTCTTCCCTCGAACCACTAGAGATTTGAATGGCCATTTCGACAGCTGAAGGTGCTGAGGATTGTGTAGCTAAGTTTACCTCTTTGGTGAGAGCTAGGGACTAACTTCCCATATCACAGGTCCTGGTGTATGAATGTCATTTAACGTGTCACCAGTAGCTGTTCTGATTCTGACCCACCAGTGCTGACTGTACTTTGGCAGCTTGTTCGCTTGAAGGAGGAAAGATTCTTCTTAGAGAAAATTATACTGCTTTTTCTTCTACTGGTAACCCCATAGATTAACACAAATATGCCTACAGCAGTCCATTTTTGGGACCTTGGCAAACAATGTAGATCCGTGGCAACTGATCTGTCTACACTGTTTGCTTAAAGTACCTATATTTATTTTTGTAAAACTTACCACAAAAAAAAACACACAAAAAAACACCAAAATAACTAAACTAACCTGCATTTTATGATGATATACATGTGTATGAACTCTGAATTCAATCCACCAAGGTTTTAAAAAGATATTCCACGGAAACCATTTTCAAGTAAAAATGAAGTTGAAAAGGGGTCATAACTCTCATAATAATTGGCGGATTTTACCTGAAATCAAACCTGACCTGTATTTTATGAGTATATACCTGTGTAAGAAATATTGATCCAATCCACCAATATTTTCAAAAGATATCGCACAGAAACCATTTTTTTTTTTTCAAGTAAAAAATGAAGTTGAAAAAGGGCCATAGCTTATAATAATTGGCAGATTTTACCTGAAATCCAATTTACTTGACTGTATTTTATGATTATATACCTGTGTATAAAATATGAATCCAATCCATCAAGGTTTTCAAAAGATGTCGCATGGAAACCATTTTCCATGTAAAATTTAAATTGGAAAAGGGCCATAACTCTCATAATATTTAGCGGATTTTACCTAAAATCGAACTCGACCTGTATTTTATGATTATATACCAGTGTATGAAATTTGATCGTTTCTAAAGATATCGCACGGAAACCATTTCGTACGGGACATACGGGATGTACGGATACGGACAGCGGTGATACTATATGCACCCCCACCCCCATTTAAAATAACGGGGGCATAAAAAACATTACACTACAAGGATGCGCAAAATCTCTCCCTTGAGTTTATACAAGATGGTCCGATACCTTTGGACTGTGTTGGCTCTTTGTTGCAGAGAAAAACATATTTGCAGGTAATGCATATTTCATTTCAAAATTGCAGATTATCCATATATCACTCAGCTATAAAATATTTCAAAGGAAAACTATATTTTAGTGGGACCATGAGAAAAAGTTCCTTATTCGTGAATGATTCTCTATTACAGGGGTAAACACTATTTTTTCTTATTTCTGCTTCAAAACATATCCCAGCAGGCATATGACGTAATTGTGACGTCACATCGACGTCGGTACAACGTCATGGCGTTTATGCAACGTCACATCAACGTCGGTGCAACTTCATGACGTTGCACCGACGTTGATTTGACGTTGCCCTAGCCGGACGTGTGCCTGCTTGGATTGGTTGTGGGTAGTCGTTATAACCGCCTAAGCACAATCTATGTTTTTGAGCAAGTACAGTAAAATTCTTATGTTAAGACCACCTTTGGGAATGTTCAAAAGTGGTCTTTAAGACCACTTTTGAACAGTCTAAAAGATGGTCCCTGACCAGGGAACATTGTGTGCAGAAAACACAAAGAAAGAATAACTGCACCCTTCCAAATAAGCTTTTTAAAACAGAAATAGGCTTCATTTTAGGTGGTCTTAATAGCGGAGTCTTACTGTATTTGGAAGATATCACATTTTTTTTTCTTTTAAAAAAATGCCATTTTACAAAACATTAATCTACATGGAGAAACGTGAAGTCTCCTCCTTGAATTGATACATGCCAGCCTTTTGTTACTTTTGGATAATACCAGCTTGTTGTTGCAGAGAAAGAACATATTTGCAGGAAATGCCAGACATATTTTAATTGAAAATTGCAGATTATCCATGTGATATCATTCAACTACAAAAGATATCAAAAGAAAAGTACATTTTAGCGGATCTATGAGAAAATGGTTCTTAGTTGTCTCAAGTGCGCATGCACAACCATTGAACTAGTAGAGGTGCATAATATCTAAAAGTCTCCTCTACATCACGTTGAACAGCCCTGTAAACCCCACTTTATATACAGGAAAACTTAGGTTTACAGGGGTATACACTATTTTTCTTATTTCTGCTCCTAAACATAGGTTTTGAGCACTCGTTAGAACTGCTCAATGAGGCGGTTCTAACGAGTACTTACAATCTTGGGTTTGGATAAGAGTGAGTGAGTTTTTTAATTTTACGTCCCACCAACAGCTAAGGTCATACGGAGACGGGACCTCGGTTTAAAGACTCATCCGGAAGTCTGGAGAAGCCCGGGATCGATCCTGCGATCCCTGGTTTACAAGGCGAGTAGCATAACCACTGCGCCACAGGGGCTTCTAGGGTTTGGATAAGAAAAATATCTTGAGACAGTTCTAGTGAGCACCCACAATCTTTGTTTGGAGCAGAAATAAGAGAAATATCACTTTTTTCATGAGAAAAATGTGATTTTCACAACCATTGATGAAAACATTACACTACACAAGTAAAATATGTTCTATATAAGGGTTATCCTTTGGAAGCAAGGAAAACACCACAAAACTAGACAAGAGGCTCAATGAGCCTAAACCGCTCACCTGAGGAACTTAAGTTTTAACAATTCACAGACTTGACTACTAAATCTGCTAATAGAATCCAGCCCATTGACCCTTACAGGATATAAGTCATCATTATTGCATTGCATTCCAAGTTTGAGACTTCTAGCTTCTATAGTTCCTGAGAAATCTTTGACGAAAATTTAACATTGGTCAAAATGGAGAGAAAGAAGAATGAAAGAACAGATGAACAAATAAGCTGAGAAAGCCCAATGTCTCTTACACAAAATAAGTCATCATTATTCTATTGAATACCAAATTTGATGCTTCTAGCTTTTATAGTTCCTGAGAAATCTTTGATTAAAAATTTAACATTGGTCTATTATCTCTATATGGAGAGAAAGAAGAATGAAGGAACAAATGAACCAGACTAGCTCCAAAACCTAATGCAGCCTTTCCCCTTGCCCAATGGTGCTACACATAAAATTTAAACAAGATTGGTCGACTGCCTTCTGAGATATGCTTCATTGAAAGTGTGGACGACGGATGGACGGACGACAGACGACGGACTCCGGAGCCTTGGTATACTATCAGCTCACTGGAGCCTTTGGCTCAGGTGAGCTAAAAATTCAAGTCGCTATTTCTGTCACAACATTTTCCCTACGTTAAGTCTATGGGCAATTTTTTTTTGTCTCTCAAGGTCACGTAACTCCGAGGTCAATATTCCGATTCGGCCCAAAATCGAACTTAACCGAGATTTTATGCCTGTCCTCGTTACCTGCAAGTTTGAAGCTGATCTGAATAAAAATAAAGTTGCTATCGTGGTCACAACGTATTTTTTTATGCTCAAGGGCAGGTAACTCCAAGGCAAATATTCTGATTCGGCCCAAAATCGAACTTAACCGAGATTTTATGTCTGTCCTCGTTACCTGCAAGTTTGAAGCTGATCTGAAAAAAATTCAAGTCGCTATCGTAGTCGCAACATTTTCCCTAATTAAGTCTATGGGCAAATTTTTTGTCGCTCAAGGTCACGTAACTCCGAGGTCAATATTCCGATTCGGCCAAAATTGAACTTAACCGAGATTTTATGCCTGTCCTCGTTACCTGCAAGTTTGAAGCTGATATGAATAAAAATAAAGTTGCTATCGTGGTCACAACGTATTTTTTTATTCTCAAGGGCAGGTAACTCCAAGGCAAATAATCCGATTCGGCCCCAAATCGAACTTAACCGAGATTTTATGTCTGTCCTCGTTACCTGCAAGTTTGAAGCTGATCTGAAAAAAATTCAAGTCGCTATCGTAGTCACAACATTTTCCCTATGTAAAGTCTATGGGCAAATTTTTTGTCGCTCAAGGTCATGTAAATCCGAGGTCAATATTCCGATTCGAACTTAACTGAGATTTTATGCCTGTCCACGTTACCTGCAAGTTTGAAGCTGATCTGAATAAAAATAAAGTTGCTATCGTGGTCACAACGTATTTTTTTATGCTCAAGGGCAGGTAACTCCAAGGCAAATAATCCGATTCGGCCCAAAATCTAACTTAACCGAGATTTTATGTCTGTCCTCGTTACCTGCAAGTTTGAAGCTGATCTGAAAAAAATTCAAGTCGCTATCGTAGTCACAACATTTTCCCTATGTAGTCTATGGGCAAATTTTTTGTCGCTCAAGGTCACGTAACTCCGAGGTCAATATTCCGATTCGGCCCAAAATCGAACTTAACCGGGATTTTATGCCTGTCCTCGTTACCTGCAAGTTTGAAGCTGATCTGAATAAAAATAAAGTTGCTATCGTGGTCACAACGTATTTTTTCATGCTCAATGGCAGGTAACTCCAAGGCAAATAATCCGATTCGGCCCAAAATCGAACTTAACCGCGATTTTATGTCTGTCCTCGTTACCTGCAAGTTTGAAGCTGATCTGAAAAAAAATTCAAGTCGCTATCGTAGTCACAACATTTTCCCTATGTTAAGTCTATGGGCAAATTTTTTGTCGCTCAAGGTCACGTAACTCCGAGGTCAATATTCCGATTCGGCCCAAAATCGAACTTAACCGGGATTTTATGCCTGTCCTCGTTACCTGCAAGTTTGAAGCTGTTCTGAATAAAAATAAAGTTGCTATCGTGGTCACAACGTATTTTTTCATGCTCAAGGGCAGGTAACTCCAAGGCAAATAATCCGATTCGCCCCAAAATCGAACTTAACCGCGATTTTATGTCTGTCCTCGTTACCTGCAAGTTTGAAGCTGATCTGAAAAAAATTCAAGTCGCTATCGTAGTCACAACATTTTCCCTATGTTAAGTCTATGGGCAAATTTTTTGTCGCTCAAGGTCACGTAACTCCGAGGTCAATATTCCGATTCTGCCCAAAATCGAACTTAACCGAGATTTTATGCCTGTCCTTATTATCTGCAAGAATGAAGTCGATCAGAAAAAAATTGACGGAGCTAGAGTGATGACAAGCTTTTTCCTATGTTAAGTCTATCGGAGCTATATGTTGCCATGGTAACCAGAGTTCCACTCAGATCTGCATGAAAACCTTATGCAGTCTTTCCACTTGCCCAATAAGGTTACACATGAAATGTGATCAAAGTCGGCCAAGTAGTCTTCAAGATATACATTTTTGAAATTCACATTAACCCTTATGCAAAAATGCACAAGGGCAGGAAACTCCTAAGTGTATGATCCGATTCTGCCAATTATCGAACTTGACCGAGATTTCATGGCTGTGCTGGTTATCTGTAAGAATGAAGCCAATCCGAACAAAATTGAAGCAGCTACAGTGATGACAACATTTTCCCCATGTTAAGTCGATAGGCAATTTTTCGGGCGCTCAAGGGGACGTAACTCTTGAGTGAAATATCAGATTCGGCCCAAAATCGAACTTGACCGAGATTTTATGCCTGTACTGGTTATCTGCAAGAATGAAGTCGATCAGAAAAAAATTGACGGAGCTAGAGTGATGACAAGCTTTTTCCTATGTGAAGTCTATGGGAGCTAGATGTTGCCATGGCAACCAGAGTTCCACTCAGATCTGCCTGAAAACCTAATGAAGCCTTTCCACTTGCCCAATAATGCGACACATGAAATTTGATCAAAGTTGGCCAAGTAGTCTTTAAGATATACATTTTTGAAATTCCCATTAACCCTAATGCAAAAACACACAAGGGCAGGTAACTCCTAAGTGAATGATCCGATTCTGCCAGTTATCGAACTTGACCGAGATTTCATGGCTGTGCTGGTTATCTGCAAGAATAAAGCCAATCTGAAAATAATTGAAGCAGCTACGGTGATGACAACATTCTCCCCATGTTAAGTCAATAGGCAATTTTTTCAACGCTCAAGGGCACGTAACTCCTGAGTGAATAATCCAATTCAGCCCAAAATCGAACTTGATCGAGATTTCATGCCTGTCCTCGTTATCTGCAAGAATGAAGTCGATCAGAAAAAAATTGACGGAGCTAGAGTGATGACAAGCTTTTTCCTATGTTAAGCCTATGGGAGCTCTTTGTTGCTGTGGCAACCAGAGTTCTCATCCGATCTGCACGAAAACCTAATACAGCCTTTCCCCCTACCTGATGATGGTTCATATGAAATTTGATCAAGGCCGGCCCACTGGTTCCAGAGATATACTTCGTTGAAAGTGTGGACGACGGACGACGGACGCCGGCTCGTGGTATACTAATACCTCACATGAGCCTTCGGCTCAGGTGAGCTAAAAATGTGGTGTACTTGTTTTCTGGGCCAGACTAGCTAGTTTTTGGCCAATTAGGCCTCGTCAGTGACCCTCAAAATATTTTCCAAATTCCACAATGGAATCAATGATCCCAAAGGACAAGAAAATATAAAGTAGGGCAAGGAGACTTTCAGTAAGTTGTCCTAATTAAAAGAGCCCAGTAGGCACATGACTTAATTATGACGTCACATCAACGTCGGTACAACGTCATGACGTTTATGCAACGTCATATCAACGTCGGTGCAACGTCATGACGTTGCACCGACGTTGATATGACGTTGCACTAGCGACGTGTGCCTGCTGGGAGGTGTCTCCCTTGAATCTTATGCAAGATGGACATTATGATAAAAAAAAACAAACTTTGAGCGAAAATGGTGCCACTCCTATCTCTAAAGATGAAACTATTTGATATTTTCCTTATTTCTGGTTCAAATATATTGTGGGTGCTCCTTGGAACTGCCTCAATGAGAAAAAGGACTTATGTCATGAATGATTCTCCAATGAGCTGGAGCAACCATCGAACTGATAGTGCTAGATTCATGACGTCATCTCACGGTCTCGTTTACATCATGTTATTAAGCCCATGTAATATATACCCTTTTATCATATGACGTCGTGTCTGAGAATGTAATAACGTCATGTAATAAATTTGATAATCCACTAGTGGATTAAATATGCAAATTAGTTAGATAAGCCCCGTAACGTTACATGTACGATGTCCTTAACGACGTCGCGTTTACAAATGGTGGAATATTGACATTTTTGTTAAACAATTGTGAATAAAATTCGTTTTAAATGTCATATGATAAATAGAATCTTGCATTCGTGCTCATGTATTATTGAATTTATTAAACTTGTTGAAAAAAAAGGGATAAAATGCTCGGCATAGCCTCGCATTTTATCCTTTTCCTCAACTCGTTTAATAAATTCAATAATACACGAACACTCATGTAAGATCTTCTATTTAACCCCTCTTTATATAGAAAAAAACTTAGGTTTACAAGGGTTTTCACTATTTTTATATTTTTCTTAATTCTGCTCAGACATAGGTTGTGGGTACTCGTTATAAGTGCTTCAATGAGGCAAAAAGGCGTGGATGAAGTATCTGATTCCCCGATAGCTCGGTAGTTAGTGTGTTCGACTTATGATCGAGAGATTGTGGGTTCGAATCCGGCCACCGGAGCAGAGGTGTGTCCTTGGGCAAGACACATAATGTCACTGCCCTACTCCACCCATGTGTAAATGGGTAGCAGTGGTGTAAAAGTACTTGGCTCTCTCTTGTGTGCGTGATAATACCCGGATTGAGTGTTAGAGCTCGATTCAAATAAGCTTCAAACAAAAACAAATTAGTATAATTATCTGAATCCTGTGACAGCGGACAGATTTCTCCGCCATTTTTCAAAGGGAAACAACCTTTGGGACTTCCTGTTCGCTTTTCTAAAAGCCCTGTCCGACTGAAAAAGGGGCCAACTCTTAAACTCGTTCTTTCCTTTAAGAGTTGACCCCTATTGACATGAGAGACAAAAACACTTTTGAAGGAGTTACCTCCCCTGAAGGTGTTCCCATTCCCCTTAAGACCAACTAAAAGTAAAACTTCTGTTTTTAAAAGCATGTTTTAGAAGTTATTAGCTTTTCTTTCTTTTTATATCCATCTTTGGGACTGTTCAAAAGTGATCTTAAAGACCACTTTTAAACAGTTCCGAAGGTGGTCTTAATATAGGAAATTTACTATACTAAGTACCTTTTTAGCTCACCAGAGCCGAAGGCTCCGGGGGAGCTTATAGGATAGGCAGTTGTCCGTCGTTTGTTTGTTTGTTTGATTTGAGGTTTAATGTCCCCGTCAACACTGTAAAGGTCATTTTGGAGACATTGCTTCCAATTCTGTGGGACTTTTACCCGGCACTGGGATGAAATGACATCTCCAAGTCCTGTCGACCAATGAAACCAATAGAGTTTATAAGCATGGACGGTCGGACTCGCGCACCGCTTTGCCTGGGCAAGCTTAGATCCTCCAAGCGATTTACCAGTACTCATGTGTGGGTCGGTATCAGCTCTGCGTGGAAGCATCATGCAGCCCATATATTTCTTCAAGCCCCGATGGGCGGGGGCGGGGTTGTCCGTCGTCGTCCGTCGTCGTCGTCTGGCGTCTGGCGTCAACACTTTCAAACGACATCTCCTCTGAAGCCACTGGGCCGATTGGGCCCAAATTTTATCTGTAGCATCCTTGGGCTGGGGGATTGAAAGTTTGTGTTTTTTATCAAAACCGGCTCATTAGTTTGGTTGCTATGGCAACTTGTAGTTTCCATAGACTTACAATGGGGAAAATTGAAAAATGGCATTTACTGCCAAGCCTCTGCAGATATTTTGAGAAAACTTTCATAGAAATGTTCCATAGGCAATCTACTATATGCTGTATGATTTTAAGCTTTCTGCTCATTTTTATTGGTTGCCATGGAAACCAAAATGCAAAAAATAGACAAAAAATGCTTAAAAAATCATCTCCTCAGAAACCATATGCTCTAGGAGGCTGAGACTTTATGAAAATATTCACCATATTTGCCTTTACAGGTTTTGTGTTTTTTATGAAATTTGGCCGTTTAGTTTTGTTGCTATGGCAACTTAGAGTTTCCATTGACTTATAATGGGGAAAACTGAAAAATGGCATTTACTGCCAAGTCATTGCAGATATTTTTACAAAACTTACATAAACATGTTCCTTGAGTAAACTTCTCTCAGCCATATGCTTTTATGTCAACCTGGGGGTCCCCTAGGTTGTGCCGGGGCCATGCCCCGCCCCCTCCACTTCATAAAATGCCTTATATCTCAGAAACCTTACAGATCCCAACCCCTAAACCATATATATTCTTGTTCCTTATGATAAGATGCATTAAGTGACACCAACCCGGGGGTCCCCCGGGATGTGCCGGGGACATGCCCCACCCCCTCCACTTCATAAAATGCCATTTATCTCAGAAACCATTGAGATCCCCAACCCTAAACCATATATATTCTTGTTCCTTATTATAAGACACATTCAGTGATACCAACATTGGGGTCTCTCTGGGGTGCGCTGGGGCCATGCCCCACCCTTCCACTTCATAAATGCCATATATCTCAGAAACCATTCAGATCCCCACCCCTAAACTATATATATTCTTGCTTCTTATGATAAGACACATTCAGTGACACCAATCTGAGGGTCCCCTAGGATGTGGCGGGGCTTATGCCCCACCCCCTCCACTTCGTAAAAGGCTGAATATCTCAGAAACCGTTCAGATCCCCACCCCTAAACCATTTAAATTCTTGTTCCTTATGATAAGACGCATTCAGTGATACCAATCTTAGGGTCTCCCTTGCCGCACGGGGGCTATGCCCGACCCCTCCACTTCATAAAAGGCCCAATATCTCAGAAACCGTTCAGATCCCCACCCCTAAACCATATAAATTCTTGTTCCTTATGTTAAGATGCATTCAGTGATATCAACCTAAGGATCTCCCAGGCTGCACCAGGGCTATGCCCCAACCTTCCACTTCATAAAAGGTGATATATCTTGGAAACCCTTCAGATCCCCACCCCAAAACCATGTATATTCTTGTTTCTTATGAAAAGACGTATTCATTGACACCAATCTGGGGGTCCCCTAGGATGTGCCAGGGCTATGCCCCACCCCCTGCACTTAGTAAAAGCCCAATATCTCAGAAACCGTTCAGATCCCCACCCCTAAAGCATATAAATTCTTGTTACTTATGATAAGACGCATTCAGTGATACCAATCTAAGGGTCTCCCAGGCCGCACGGGGGGCTGTGCCCCACAACTCCACTTCATAAAAGGTGATACGTCTCGGAAACCATTCAGATCCCCATCCCAAAACCATATATATTCTTGTTTCATATGATAAGACGCATTCATTGAAACAAACCTGGGGGTCCTCTGGGATGTGCCCGGGCCATGCCCAACCCCCTCCACTTCGTTTGTTTGATTTGAGGTTTAACGTCCCCTTCAACACTGTAAAGGTCATTTTGGAGACGTTGCTTCCAATTTTGAGGGAATTTTACCCGACATTGAGATGAAATGACATCTCAACCCCTGTCGCCCAATGAAACCAATAGGGTTTATTAGCATGGACGGTCCGCCTCGCACCGCGGTTCCTGAACAGGCTTAGATCCTCTAAGAGGTTTACCAGTACGAGTGTGCGGGCCGAATTCAGCTCTGCGTGGAAGCATCGTGCAGCCCATATATTTCTTCAAGCCCCTATGGGCGGGGGCGGCCCTCCACTTCGTAAAAGGCTCAATATCTCAGAAACCATTCAGAACCCCCACCCCTAAACCATATATATTCTTGTTCCTTATGATGAGACACATTCAGTGATACCAACCTAGGGGCCTCTGGGGGTGTGCTGGGGCTATGCCCCACCCTTCCACTTCATAAAATGCAATATATCTCAGAAACTGTTCAGATCCCCACCCCTAAAATATGTATATTTGTGTTCCCTATAATAAGACTCATTCACTCACATCAATGCGTCTATGTGCTAGGGCAACATGCTGATGCCATGGCCCACGCCTCTACTTCATAAAAGGCCATATATCTCAGACACCATTAAGATACCCACCTCATAATCATATATATTCTTGTTTCTTATGATTAGACACATTCAGTCACACAAACTTGGTGGTCCACAGGGGCCATTCCTCTCCTCATCATTTCATAAGAGGGCCTGTCTTGGAAACTGTTCATATCCCCACCCCTAAACAATATATTTTCTTGGTCCTTATTATAAGACACATTCAGCGACAACAATCTTGGCTTTCCTGGGGTCTGCCAGGGCTATGCTCCAACCCCTTCGCAGCTTAAAAGGCCTTATATCTCAGGAACAGTACACATCCCAACTCCTAAACCATATATATTCATGTGCCTTATGATAAGATGGATTCAGTGATACCATTCAGGGCTCTGTTGGGTCCATGTCTCATCCTTCCTCCTCATAAAAGGCCTAATATTTCAGATACAGTCCACATGGGTGCTCATTTTGAAATGGGGGTTTGTTTGGGAGACTTTATAATCAATAAATTAAAACCTGAAACCATACATGGCTGCCAGTGAGCAGTGTCCGCCTGAGTTCTGGTGAGCATTGTGGCCCATGGGCCTCTTGTTTATTATCTGGCTCATTGGGTCTCCACGCACTGGGGCTTGGAGAAATAGATTGGGCTGCACGGTGCTTCCACACAGAGCTGAGACTGATCGCTCATGAATACTGGTAAAGCACTTAGACGCACTAAACCTGCCTGGGCAAAGTGGTGCGAGTCTGACCTTCCATGCATATAAACCCTAGTTTTCATTGGGTGGCATGGCTTGAGATGTTATTTCATCTCAATGTCGGGTATTGGAAGCAATGTCTCCAAAATGACCTAAATAGTGTTGACGAGGATGAAACAAACAATTTATCTAGTTAACTTGTAGATCAAAATTCTGGGTCTATGTAAAACAAGTGTTGCCTTGGGTGGGCCATTGTTGACCCCAGAGCTATATTCTGAACAACCTTGATAGAAGTCCATTATATGAAACAACAAACCAAATATCAAAGGCTTGGAACTTGTGATTTCAGACAATATCATTTTTAAAGTATATTTCTACAAGGATCTATGAAAAACAAGTGATCCCTGGGCTGGGAGCCATTTTTGACCCAAGGGCTATTATTTTGATAATCTTGTTAGAGGTCAACTAGAGGAAGTAATGTACCAAATATCAAAGGCCTGTGACTTCTGGTTTCAGACAGACAGATTTTGAACTTTTTTCCTGTATGAATCTATGTAAAACAAATGACCCATAATTTGAGATCCACTAGATAAAGCTACAAGCAAAATATCTAAGACCTGGTCTTCCTTTGGGATCATTGATTCCATTGTAGAACTGGGTCACTTGATCAGGCTTAATTGGCTGAAACTAGGCAGTCTGGCCCAGAAAACTGTACACTCGCTATGTTCAGGCCTCATACTGACCACACTTTTCCATGCCTGAAAGGCCAGTTGGTTGGTTGGTTGATTTGATGTTTAACGTCCCCGTCAACACTGTATAGGTCATTTTGGAGATGTTGCTTCCAATTTTGTGGGACTTTTACCCGACATTGAGATGAAATGACATCTCAAGCCCTGTTGCCCAATGAAACCAATAGGGCTTATAAGCATGGACAGTCCGACTCGCACTGCTTTGCCTGGGCAGGTTAAGATCCTCTAAGCGTTTACCAGTACTAGTGTGCGGACGGTTTCAGCTCTGCGTGAAAGCATCATGCAGCCCATCTATTTCTTCAACCTGAAAAACTGGATTTTGCAGCTTCAACCCTTATCCTGCTGAACAAGACACAACTATTACCTTTGCAAACAGTGTGGATCCAGATCAGATGGCTTCCTCTGATCAGGATCTACTGTTTGTAATGCAGTTTGTGAAAATATCAAGTAATTTGGTTGACATATAGTCAGAAATGGGCGTTGATTAATAAATTTATTCAGCAGGATAAGGGTTAAATAGTTTTTAAACAGACTATAGGCACAAAAACCAAAACCTAAAAAGCCTGAAATCAAGAAAAAAATCAAACTCTAAAAGCCTGGGTTCGTTAACCAGGGGCCAGTTGTTCAAAACTAACGACGTCGTTTGTTAACGTATCGTTAAAACTTTGATCATTAAATATGGCAAATATGCTGAAATTTTTGCTGAAAAAATGTGAGCAGCTTTTGCGGACGCAAAAGCTGCTCACATTTTTGTAGCAAAAATACCAAAATTTACGATATTGTACTTGCTAAAAGAGTTAACAATTTGACCACTAACGAGCTTGTTAAGCTAACGATGCTTTGAACAACTGGCCCCTGATTCTCAACCATTCCTCCAAGTCTGTTGCAGGAATATTGTATGGGATGTCTATAAAGAAAACTTTTACAGCAATTTCATGTAGTTTTAGATTTTTATTCTCATACCAAAGCATGTTTTCATTAAAACTTGCAGCAATATGCCCCAATGAAAATATATATATAGAAAACTACCAACTATAATCTGCTTACATTATAATGAATAACAGTGCTTTAATGCTACCATTGATGGCTTCAAAACCATTTTAGACCCATTTCAGAGGGGTAGCCCTAAATGGGACATTGGCAAATGGTGCAGGCCCAGCTCAGATGCCGCAGAATGCAGTCATTAGGAAACACGCCTATACAAATACATTGTAAACTTTACCACCGAAAAATGAAAATTTTCAGATATTTTTCTTAATTCTGCTTAAAACATAGATTGTGGATACTCATTAGAACCGCCTCATCAAGGTGGTTCTAACGAGTACCAACAATCTATGTTTTTGAGCAGAAATAAGAAAAATAATGTATACCCCTGCAAACCCATTTTTACTATATAAAAGTAGGGTTTTAGGGGCTCAAACTTATATAGGCGTGTTTTCGTGAGGGTCTGCTCAGGGCCTTTGTTGTTTGCAAAAAGTTCAGCCAATAAGGAACAAGTAATAAAAGACCATTTTTCCATAATTACTCCAATATTAAAGAATGTTGTGGAGACTTGCTAGAATCAACTCGCCAAGGCAACAAATGCTGTGGACATTTTTTAGAATTGCCTTGCCAAGGCGATTATAACAAAATATCTACTAAATTTGAATCTTGGGAGATAAATATGAGTCTTGTATATCACCATTAATCCCTCTAACTTGAGCTAAGCATTCGTTCCATTGAAAATGCCTGTTTTATCATGTTTTTCCATTTTAGCAATGACAGTTTAAAGGGGGTTGTCTGTATCGTAAGAAAGGAACAAAGTAAAAGCCCTCCTGTATTTTAGCTAAACTAGGAATGTTTTCAGAGGAAAACAATGTCCCCCAACCAGGAATATAATTTAACACCCATTTGACCTTGAAAACTAGGTTTAGGTCACCAAATCTAAGGTGCATACAAGCCATTTTGGGCCATAAACTGACAGTTTTTGGGAGCTAGTGACCTAAAAAGAGGTCAAGATCACCAAAATCAAAACAAATCTTTGGTAGGCTACCATTTATATTGTACCAAGTTTGACCAAAATTCATCAATTCTAAAATGTAACAGGGTGCAGACAAGCCATTACTTGCCCAAAATTGACAATTTTCTGGAGCCTGTGACCTTAAAATTAAGGTCAAGGTCACCATAATCTAATCAAATCTTTCTTAAATTGCAATGCTATATTGTACCAAGTTTAACCTAATTTCATAGAGCGCAGTCAAGTCAAAATTGAGTTTTGTGGAGCCTGTGCCCTTGAAAATAAGGTCAAGGTCACCAAAATCTACTTGACCACCAAAATCTAATCAAATCTTTGGTAGGTTGTGATGTACCAAAATTGACCAAATTTGAACAATTCGTTCATGCCATAGGGTGCAGACAAGCCAAAATTGCAGTTTTGGGGGGCCCATACCCTTCAAAAAAGGGTCAAGGTCACCAAAATCTAATCAAGTCTTTAGTAGATAGTATTAATATATTGCACCAAGTTTGAGCAAATTTCATCAATTTGTTCATGAGATACAGTGCATCCAGGCAAAAATTGCAATTTTTGGGAGCATGTGACTTAAAAATAAGGTCAAGGTCACCAAAATCTAATCAAACCTTTTGTAGGTTGCAATGATATATTGTACCAAGTTTGACCGAATTTCAACAATTAGTTCATGTGATAGAGAGCCGACAAGCCATTTCTGGCCAAAAATGAGTTTTTTTGGGGGGCTCGTGCCCTTGAACATAAGGTCAAGATCACCAAAATGTAATCAAATCTTTGGCAGGTTGCAATGATATATTGCACCAAGTTTGACCAAATTCCATCAATTTGTTCACAATATAGGGTGCAGACAAGCCAACATTTACAGTTTTGGGGGCCTGTGTCCTTGAAAATAAAGACAAGGTCACCAAAATCTAACCAAATCATTGGTAGGTTGCAATATGTTGTACCAAGTTCTGGGGCGTCGGATCTGGACCTACACCGTTTGACCGGGTACCCATTTTGGGGTTTCCGGTACAAAATGGGTTAATAGTTTTATAAAGGGGTTGTAGAACTTCTTGCAAGGAGCAACTTCAAGTTCTCCTCCGCGTGTCATAGCAAGCCCTGGGCCCAGTTGTTCAAAGCCTCGTTAGCCTAACGAGCTCGTTAGTGGTCATATTGTTAACTGTTCTAGCAAGTTTAATATCTAAAATTTTGTTATTTTTGCTGAAAAAATGTGAGCAGCTTTTGCATATGCAAAAGCTGCTCACATTTTTTCAGCAAAAATTTTAGCATATTTGCCATATTTAATGATCAAAGTTTTAACGATTCGTTAACTAACGACGTCGTTAGTTTTGAACAACTGGCCCAAGGACTCTGGGGAGACTGTGCTTATGGGACGGCTAGTCTGAACCCTTTACTGGTCCCCTATGGGGTAAGAATTCTTTCTCAAAGTTGGTTCCTTTCGGTAATAAGTGGCAACCAGCATACCCTTCTGGGTGTTTTGTGGTGTTTTGTGGTGTTTTGTACTTCACTATCCTTTCTGATGGGAAGTGTCCATAATTTTTTTTTCTGGTTTCGGTCTTTTGGCCTTTTCAAGATTATTTTACTTATTTCGAGCCGATCATTAATCAGATTTGGGCGAAAACCAGATTACCCACGGGAAAACCAACTTTCCTTTACAGAACTTGGCATCTCACGTGCCCAAGCAAGCTCGAACCACAGCAAGCCTTTTCTGGTTGCCTATGGGGTATGCATCATTTTTCCTGAACTGGTTCATTTGAGTTATGAAGTTGCAACCAGCATACCCTTTTTGATGGAGCGAGTCCATAACTAAAAACACCAACAGGGCCTGACAAATCTAAGCTGCAACCATTTGTCCAGGAGTCCAAAACATCTTGAAAATGGCTCGGAATTATCCTATTCATTATATACTTAACATATATGAATATATTTTTCTGGGCCAATTTGGACATGTCCTCGGTAGCTGGGCAAAGGATTTTTCATGCTCTGCACCAGGGTGCAAATAAGTAAGACCAGGATCTATGGATAATGTTGTATTTTATTAACCCTTTTTGTACTGAATGGATATGTAGCAGGAGTCCATTTCGAAATCTGGGGTTAACAGATTGAGTTGATGTTAGAAACTGATTTAACCCTCATCCCACTGAAGAATTAAGTTAGCTACACCCATTTCTGACTTAGAGAGATAATTTATTCTACAAATTCAGAAACTGAACATCAAATAGTGTAGATCCCAATCAGATGGCTTCTTCAGAAGCCATCTGATCTGGATCTACACTGTTTGCAAAGGTAGGGGTTGTCGTGAACAGCAGGATAAGAGTTCTTCAGAAGCCATCTGATCTGGATCTACACTGTTTGCAAAGGTAGGGGGTGTCGTGAACAGCAGGATAAGAGTTCTTCAGAAGCCATCTGATCTGGACCTACACTGTTTGCAAAGGTAAGGGTTGTCGTGAACAGCAGGATAAGGCTTCTTAAGAAGCCATCTGATCTGGATCTACACTGTTTGCAAAGGTAGGGGTTGTCGTGAACAGCAGGATAAGAGTTCTTCAGAAGCCATCTGATCTGGATCTACACTATTTGCAAAGATAAGGGTTGTCGTGAACAGGAGGATAAGGCTTCTTCAGAAGCCATCTGATCTGGATCTACACTCTTTGCAAAGGTAGGGGTTGTCGTGAACAGCAGGATAAGAGTTCTTCAGAAGCCATCTGATCTGGATCAACACTGTTTGCAAGGGTAGGGGTTGTCATGAACAGCAGGATAAGGCTTCTTAGGAAGCCATCTGATCAGGATCTTCACTGTTTGCAAAGGTAGGGGTTGTCATAAAACAGCAGGATAAGGTTTCTTCAGAAGCCATCTGATCAGGATCTACACTGTTTGCAAAGGTAAGCTATGTCGTGAACAGCAGGATAAGGCTTCTTCAGGAGCCATCTGATCAGGATCTTCACTGTTTGCAAAGGTAAGCTATGTCGTGAACAGCAGGATAAGGCTTCTTCAGGAGCCATCTGATCAGGATCTACACTGTTTGCAAAGGTAAGCTATGTCGTGAACAGCAGGATAAGGCTTCTTCAGAAGCCATCTGATCAGGATCTACACTGTTTGCAAAGGTAAGCTATGTTGTGAACAGCAGGATAAGGCTTCTTCAGGAGCCATCTGATCAGGATCTACACTGTTTGCAAAGGTAAGCTATGTCGTGAACAGAAGGATAAGGCTTCTTCAGGAGCCATCTGATCAGGATCTACACTGTTTGCAAAGGTAAGCTATGTCATGTACAGCAGGATAAGGCTTCTTCAGAAGCCATCTGATCAGGATCTACACTGTCTGCAAAGGTAGGGGTTGTCATGAACAGCAAGATAAGGGTTCTTCAGAAGCCATCTGATCTGGATCTACACTGTTTGCAAAGGTAAGCTATGTCGTGAACAGCAGGATAAGGCTTCTTCAGAAGCCATCTGATCAGGATCTACACTGTTTGCAAAGGTAGGGGTTGTCGTGAACAGCAGGATAAGTCTTCTTCAGAAGCCATCTGATCTGGATCTACACTATTTGCAAAGGTAGGGGTTGTCATGAACAGCAGGATAAGAGTTCTACAGAAGCCATCTGATCAGGGTCTACACTATTTGCAAAGGTAGGGGTTGTCGTGAACAGCAAGATAAGACTTCTTCAGAAGCCATCTGATCAGGATCTACACTGTTTGCAAAGGTAGGGGTTGTCATGAACAGCAAGACAAGGGTTAAGAAAGGCTGAATTTTTTGCAAACAGTGAAGCACCTGATAAGACGCTGCTTTTGGCAGCATCTGATATGGGTGCACATTGTTTGCCAGTGATCCATTTTGGGGTTTTCCCGTATAAAATGGGTTTACCTTCAGCATTTTTCTTAACCCATACATGACAATGGAATATTCCACCTAATGAGTTTGGGGTGGTCCATTTCCAATTATAGGGGTGTCAGGTTTGTTTTGCATGTAGTTTTACAAAAATGTACATACTTTAAGCAAACAGTGTAGACTCGAGATCAGATGCCGCTGAATGCGGCATCTGATCTGGGTCTACACTGTTTGCCAATATCCCCAAAATGGACCGCTAGGTATATATGGATTAATAAGGAGTCTGTTTCTCTAAAATACTTCTACAAAATGAGTGACATCCTCAAGGTATTCCGTTATTACTATAATCCTTACTAGAGTAGAAAGTAAATGAGCATGCATGGTAAGCAATAAACTCTACCATATTTCCCCTAAATATCCGAACACTTCAACTCTGTACCAAAACCTGTCCTAAAATTTGACAAGTACAATTTACAACCTGATCTTGTGGCTAAAAATAGCTGGATGAGTGGCAAATGGTGTAGACACTGATGAGATGTCACATGGTATGTCATCTGGGTTTACACTGTTGGCTCAAATACATATGGGCCCCGTCAAGCCATTTTGGTACTTATCGGCTATGCAAGCAGCGAAGGTTCAGGCGAGCCTGCGCAATCTCGCCAGAGCCTTCGCTGCTCGCTCATACAAGCAGTAAATCAAGAGGAACCTTCAGACAGAAAGCCATATCCCTGGCCCCTCTGAATGGCTGGGCATGCACAGTTAAAATTTGTCATGACGGAATGCTCGAAGACACTAATTCGCTTGGCGGGGCTCATATGGTAAATACAGTAATTTAAGAGTTTATAAATAAAATGTATCAGAAAAGGTCAAAGTTTATTGGTCAAGGTTACTTTTAAACTATACATACAATACATGGAAACAACTTCTAAACCATTTTAACAAATCTTATAAATGTACATGAGAAATGTTTAAAACAAAGAAATAAAATAGAGAATATACAAGCTTACAAGCTAAACAATAACTTCCATTACCAAAAAAAAAAACAAAAAAAAAAAAAAAACAAGACCTCAAACCTTTGTTAATTTCACTCATAAGTAAATATTAATCCTTCAGATGCCAATCACAGCTACAGTTGTCTGCTTTGTTGACCACTGGGTACTGTAAAAATAATTGTTGCAAACAATATGGACCTAGATCAGACTGTAGTCTGATCTGGATCCACACTGTTTGCCCGTGTGCTAAAATATTTGAAAAAAAACTAGAGCTGTCAGTGAAACTGACTAGGGCCCCGGCAGCGCTATCAGAGGAGTAGGAAAATTTGTGGACGGACAGACGAACAGACAGACGGACGGACAGAGTGATTACTATAGGGCACCCACACTTTCAGTGCGGGGCCCAGTGCGGGGCCCTAATTATAAAAGGTTATGTTGCGGCAGACGACATAACAGACGTCATATACAGACAATGTTTTTCTTGGCATCTTAACGGCGCACCCTTCGAGCACTACTGAAAATTCTGCAGCAGAAGACTATTTTTTTTTTTTTTTTTTTAATTTTCAGACAAAAAATTAAGCTTGACACTGCAGGTGAATCTTCCGTAAAATAAGGCTTAATATTTCAGATAAATCATTTCCCAGGCAGACCATTCACATGTAATGTCAGACATCATTTCCTGTCAATACCGTAATGATCCTAAATACTGGGACAAACAGGCCTGAGCAAACAGTGCAGACCCAGATCAGACTGCTCCTGAAGGAGCAGTCTGATCAGGGTCTTCACTGTTTGCCATTCCAACCTGCACCTTTCGGAATGCTTGCTGGATCCTGAAACAAATTTGTTCATAATTTTAGGAGAATTACAGCAAGTCCTTAACCTTTACCCTGCTGTAGGCGACAAGTCCTATCTTTGCAAACAGTGTAGATCCAGATCAGATGGCTTCTGAAGAAGCCATCTGATCAGGATCTACACAGTTTGACATTCAGTTTATGAATATGTAGAAATAAGCTGCATCAAGTAATCTGATTGGTTCAAAGTCAGAAATGAGTGTGGCTTAATTGAATATTCAGCAGGTTAAAGGTTAAAGTGTCCGAATTCTAGGGATTTTTACGGTAAGAAAACAAAAATACTCTGGTCATGATTAGTGCTTAACCCTTTTTGTACCAAATGGAATCTTCCTCTTTATATATAGCACGAGTCCACTTCAAAATTTAGGGGTGTCGGTTGTGTTTTCTTCAAAATTTATTTGGAAAATGGCTGAACTTTTAGCAAACAGTGGAGGCCCTGATCAGACGCCGCATTCTGCGGCGTCTGATCTGGGCCTGCACTGTTTGCCAGGGTACCACCCATTTTGGGGTTTCTGAATAGGTTAAAGGGTAAAAGTGAATTGAAATATTTCTGTTTTACCTCTTTTTATTAGACCCTACAGAGAACATTCTTGCATTTAGACACCTTTTAATCCTTACCCTGTTGAATAAATTAATCTAGCCATATCTATGCCTGACTATCAACCAATCAAATTACTTGCATTCATTCAATTCACAAACTGTGCATGACAAACAGTATAGACCCTAATCAGACAGCTTCTTCAGAAGCCATCTGATCTGGATCTACACTGTTTGAAAAGGTAGAGGTTGTCTTGAACAGCAAGATAAGACTTCTTCAGAAGCCATCTGATCTGGATCTACACTGTTTGCAAAGGTAGAGGTTGTTGTGTTCAGCAAGATAAGACTTCTTCAGGAGCCATCTGATCTGTTTCTACACTGTTTGCAAAGGTAGGGGTTGTCGTGTTCAGCAAGATAAGACTTCTTCAGGAGCCATCTGATCTGTTTCTACACTGTTTGCAAAGGTAGGGGTTGTTGTGTTCAGCAAGATAAGACTTCTTCAGGAGCCATCTGATCTGTTTCTACACTGTTTGCAAAGGTAGAGGTTGTTGTGTTCAGCAAGATAAGACTTCTTCAGGAGCCATCTGATCTGTTTCTACACTGTTTGCAAAGGTAGGGGTTGTCGTGTTTAGCAGGATAAAGGAAATGAAGACACACCATTATTTTCATGCCATCGCGTGAACAAGTCTGTGACATGAACAACTCTCTAAACCCCATTTTATACAGACAAAATTGGGTTTACGGGGGTAACCGTATACATTATTTTTCTTATTTTTGCTCTAAGACATAGGTTGTGGGTACTCGTTAGAACCGCCTCAATGAGGCGGTTCTAACGAGCATCCACAACCTATGTTTGCAGTATAAATAAGAAAAATATCACAGATTTTCATCAGAAAAGTAGCCATTTTGGAGATGTGAAAACATGCACTATGTCGCATGGGTGTGTTATCGTAATGCTTAGAGGTATATCATACAGCCATTCACCATAGTTTTGTTAGTCTGTTTAGTTAAATATTACTGCTGTGTTTTTTTTTTGTGTGTTTTTCTTTTTTTTTTTTTTCATACACAAAGAAGGCACATTTATACCAAAAATGGGTCCATCTCCAATAAATAGAGAATCTAACATGAGTGTTCATGTATTATTGAATTGATTAAACGAGTTCAATAAATTCAATAACACATGAGCACGAACGCAAGATTCTATTTATCATATGACATTTAAAACGCATTTTATTCAAGATTGTTTTATAAAAATGACACTATTCTGCCATTAGCAAACGCGATGTCGATAAGGACGTCGAACATGTAACATTACGGGGCATATCTAACTAATTTGCATATTTAATCCACTAGTGGATTATCAAATTTATTACATGGCATTATTACAGTCTCAGACGCGATGTCATATGATAAATATGAGTATCAAATGTAGCATTTTGATTTCATATCAAACAAACAATCACATACTTTCAAAACAAAATATTTTTGAATGAGAGAAAAGAAGAAACATGTATATGAGGGAAAACAGATGGAAAATTTAACCCTTATACTGCTGAATATTCATTTTAGCCACACCCATTTCAGACTTTGAACCAATCAAATTACCTTATGTAATTTATTCCTATAAATTCATAAAGTTAATGTCAAACAGTTTAGATCCTGATCAGATGGCTTCTTCAGAAGCCATCTGATCTGGATCTACACGGTTTGCAAAGATAGGGGTTGTCGGGAACAGCAAGATAAGAGTTAAGACATTATTTTTTATCATTCCCTGAAACATAGCTTAAAAGGGAAAAAAAAAACAAAACTGAAAACATGTTATTTTTTCTTCTGACAAATCGAAAAAATTATCTTGAATTCATCAAATATTCCACTTATCCAGCCCCAATTCTCTGGGCCCAGTTGTTCAAAGCATCACTAGTTGAATATCTCATTAGTGGTTATATCAAGTAGAATATCTGATACTCAGCAGCAAAGCTATTTGCATATTGCCATAGCAACTGAACAGGGCCCAGCTGTTAGAAGCATTGTTAGCTTATTGCTCTGCATGCTGGGAATTTTTCACAGATGACATTTTCAAATATTTTTTCTAATTTTCTCCAAAAAACAGGATTTGGCATCTCATGCAAATTGTCTCCATAGGAGACAATTTGCATGAGATGTCAAATCCTGTTTTCTGGGGAAAATGTCAGAGAAAACTAGAGCTGCCGCCTAACGGGCGCCAATTATACCCCCGCATGCATTGTCAGACAAATTTTTACAAGTATTTGACCTTGAGGAAGGTCAACGTAAAGGTCAAGGTCAGGTTTGTGTATATCAATCTTAAGTACTAGTGGCAAGGTGTGTGGTGTGTGAATATTAAAGAAATCGGTCAAAGAATAAGGAAGTTATGAGCAATGTTAAAGTTTTTTGTAACGGACCGACGACAGACAACAGACGACAAGCTGACTCCTATATACCCCCTTCAAACTTTGTTTGCGGGGGTATAAATATCAAGAATTTGTCATCTGCTGATTTCGCCTAGCGAGTGGTAAAGGTTGACAAGCTTGTTAGTTGCCAAATTATCAACTGTTCTAGCAAATACTATATTCAACATTATTTTTGCTGGAAAAGCTACTCATGTTTTCCAGCAAGAATATTAGCATATTTCCCCTAATTAATCATCCAAGTTTTAACAATATGCTAGCTAATGGTGTCGCTAGTTTTGAACAACAAGCCCTAGTGTTTTAATGATACATTAACCCTTGTCCTGCTAATCCCGGATATGCCTTATCTTTGAAACAATGTAGATCCAGATCAGATGGCTTCTGACGAAGCCATCTGATCAGGATTTACATTGTTTGCCATTCAGATTGTGAATTTGTTGCAATAATTTGCATCAAGTAATCTGATTGGTTGATAATCGGTAGTGGGTGTGGCATATATAAATATTCAGCAGGACAAGGGTTAACTAACAACATTGTTCCAGGAAAAGACTTTCAGACAAGCCAAGCCTTATTGTTCTGGAGTAAAGAAGTGAGTGTGTTTTACGTCCCACCTACAGCTTAGGTCATACGGAGACGGGACCTCGGTTTAAAGACTCATCCGAAAGTCAGGAGAAGCCCGGGATCGAACCCACGGCACCTGGTTTATGAGGCGAGTAGCTTATCCACTACACCACAGAGGCTTCTTTATTGTCCTAGAAAATATTGTTTTGTTGTGCATTGTTGTACATTATTTTTGAATTTGAAGCAATCAAAATAATGCTTAACCCATTGTATGAGGGGAAAGCCCTGAAGGGGTACTGGAGAAAATGGTGCAGGTCCAGATCAGATGCCGCAAACTGCGACATCTGGCCTGCACTATTTGCTAACAGAATTTTCTGTCAAAAATAAAATAAAAACAAACAAGAGCTAACACTATAAGTGAGCAATGCCCCTGTGGGAGCCAATTTGCGGAAAAAAAAAGTGCAGACTAACCCACAAACTCACAAACAAACACACAGTGCAAAAACTATATGCACTCCTACGGGGGCATAAAAATAGGCCTAACACTTCTTATATGACAAGTGGACTTGTCCAATATATAGCAATGGAAGAGTCCACTAGTATACAATGGGTTAGACAAACAAAACCATTTGTTTCTAATAACTGATAACAGCACTTATACAAGAAAAAAGAAAGCACTTGATAACATTTAACGGAAATGGCTATATCTCCCCAGAAGTGGGGCTGTTTATCTTTAAAACCTATTTTTTTTGTTCTCCATATCAGCTGGGGCTCTTCTTAAAGAAAAGAACGGCAAATTCTTTCCTTCAGGAGTAGACCCGTTCCTTTTTTGAAGGGGTTCCTTTCAAGGGGTTCCATTTGCAAGCAAGCAAACAGGAGGTCACAAAAATTGTGTTTTCAAAAAATGCAGAAAAAATGTTGGGCATGACCATTTCCCTTATGTCATTTCAGCTGGGCTTTTCAATCATTATTGACTTAGATTCAGCAAAACACTTATGTTACTTAAGGGAAGTGAGAACACCTTCAGGGGAGGCAACTCCTGCAAAAGTATTTTTGTCTCCCATGTCAATAGGGGTCAACTCTTAAAGGAAAGAATTTGCTCCTAAGGAGCAAATTCTTTCCTTTAAGAGTTGACACCTTTTTTCCATGGGGTAGAGCTTATAGAAAAGGAAGTTCCGAATGTTGTCTCCCTTTGAAAAATGGCAGAAAAATCTGCCAGGTGTTCCCATTCCCCTTAAAACTAGAGCTGTCAGAGGATCTGACTATAGCCCCGCTTCAGCGCTGTCAGAGAAGAAAGTTATTTAAGCTGCAGAGAAAACAGTTATGAACAAGAAATAACTGTTGAAAATTTTACATTATCTGGAAAAACTCTAAGAGTTGTGAGCCCTTGTCCCTCATTTCAATGAGCATGATACATTACCAGAATGTCCATGTTTATACTAAATTTCATCTTCAATTTTTCAATGTTCAAAGGGTAATAACTCCTAAAGTAGGCAAATCAGAGTCAGGGTTCCTGCGCTCTGCACATTGTCTCATGGTGCTTTACACTTGTGTGAAGTGTCATGAAAATATCTCAAATGGTTTGTGAGTTATGGAGCCGACACAGTCAAAATTGCCTTTTTAAATGTTCAAAGGGCAATAACTCCTAAAGTAGGCAAACCAGAGTTATGGTTCCTGCACTCTGCACATCATCTCAAGGTGCTTTTCATTTATTTGAAGTTTCATGAAAATATCAGAAACGGTTATGGAGCGGACATAGTTAAAATTGCCATTTTTTAATATTCAAAAGCCTATAACTGAAAAAGAAGACAATCCAGAATTTGGGTTCCTGCGCTCTGCACACGTAATATGGTGCTTTACATTTGTGTGAAGTTTCATAAAATTATCTCAAACGGTTTTTGAGTTATCGAGCAAAGACGGCTAAAATTGATATTTTTCAATATTCAAAGGGAAATAACTCAAAAATTAGGCAATCCAGAGTTCTGGTTCCTGCACTCTGCACACCATCTCATGGTGTTTAATGTTTGTGTGAAGTTTCATGAAAATATGTGAATGGGTTTTAAAGTTATGGAGCGGACACGAAAATTGTTAACAGACACAGACAGACACACAGACAGACACACAGAAAATACGAAAACCAGAGTTATGGTTCTTGCGCTCTGCACATTGTCTCATAGTGCTTAACATTTGTGTGAAGTTTCATGAAATTATATCAAACGGTTTTCGAGTTATGAAGCGGACACTGTTAAAATTGCCATTTTTCAATGTTCAAAGGGCAATAACTCCAAAAATAAGCAATGCAGAGTTATGGTTCCTGCGCTCTGCACATCATCTCATAGTGCTTAACATTTGTGTGAAGTTTCCTAAAAATATCTCAAACGGTTTTCGAGTTATGAAGCGGACACAATTAAAATTGCCATTTTTCAATGTTCAAAGGGCAATAACTCCAAAAGTAGGCAATCCACAGTTATAATTCATTCGCTCTGCACATTGTCTTATGGTGTTTAACATTTGTGTGAAGTTTCATGAAAATATGTTAAGCAGATACAAAGTTATGGAGCCAACACAAATTAACGGAATCACGGAATTACGGATATGTTCAAAGGGCAATAACTCCAAAAGTAGGCAATCCACAGTTATAATTCCTTCGCTCTGCACATTGTCTTATGGTGTTTAACATTTGTGTGAAGTTTCATGAAAATATGTTAAGCAGATACAAAGTTATGGAGCCAACACAAACTAGAGCTGTCAGAGGATCTGACTATAGCCCCGCTTCAGCGCTGTCAGAGAAGAAAGTTATTTAAGCTGCAGAGAAAACAGTTATGAACAAGAAATAACTGTTGAAAATTTTACATTATCTGGAAAAACTCTAAGAGTTGTGAGCCCTTGTCCCTCATTTCAATGAGCATGATACATTACCAGAATGTCCATGTTTATACTAAATTTCATCTTCCATTTTTCAATGTTCAAAGGGTAATAACTCCTAAAGTAGGCAAATCAGAGTCAGGGTTCCTGCGCTCTGCACATTGTCTCATGGTGCTTTACACTTGTGTGAAGTGTCATGAAAATATCTCAAATGGTTTGTGAGTTATGGAGCCGACACAGTCAAAATTGCCTTTTTAAATGTTCAAAGGGCAATAACTCCTAAAGTAGGCAAACCAGAGTTATGGTTCCTGCACTCTGCACATCATCTCAAGGTGCTTATCATTTATTTGAAGTTTCATGAAAATATCAGAAACGGTTATGGAGCGGACATAGTTAAAATTGCCATTTTTTAATATTCAAAAGCCTATAACTGAAAAAGTAGACAATCCAGAGTTTGGGTTCCTGCGCTCTGCACACGTAATATGGTGCTTTACATTTGTGTGAAGTTTCATAAAATTATCTCAAACGGTTTTTGAGTTATCGAGCAAAGACGGCTAAAATTGATATTTTTCAATATTCAAAGGGAAATAACTCAAAAATTAGGCAATCCAGAGTTATGGTTCCTGCACTCTGCACACCATCTCATGGTGTTTAATAATTGTGTGAAGTTTCATGAAAATATGTGAATGGGTTTTAAAGTTATGGAGCGGACACGAAAATTGTTAACAGACACAGACAGACACACAGACAGACACACAGAAAATACGAAAACCAGAGTTATGGTTCTTGCGCTCTGCACATTGTCTCATAGTGCTTAACATTTGTGTGAAGTTTCATGAAATTATCTCAAACGGTTTTCGAGTTATGAAGCGGACACTGTTAAAATTGCCATTTTTCAATGTTCAAAGGGCAATAACTCCAAAAATAAGCAATGCAGAGTTATGGTTCCTGCGCTCTGCACATCGTCTCATAGTGCTTAACATTTGTGTGAAGTTTCCTAAAAATATCTCAAACGGTTTTCGAGTTATGAAGCGGACACAATTAAAATTGCCATTTTTCAATGTTCAAAGGGCAATAACTCCAAAAGTAGGCAATCCACAGTTATAATTCCTTCGCTCTGCACATTGTCTTACGGTGTTTAACATTTGTGTGAAGTTTCATGAAAATATGTTAAGCAGATACAAAGTTATGGAGCCAACACAAATTAACGGAATCACGGAATTACGGAAAATGTTCAAAGGGCAATAACTCCAAAAGTAGGCAATCCACAGTTATAATTCCTTCGCTCTGCACATTGTCTTATGGTGTTTAACATTTGTGTGAAGTTTCATGAAAATATGTTAAGCAGATACAAAGTTATGGAGCCAACACAAATTAACGGAATCACGGAATGACAGAAGGACATGGCAAATCTAATATAGCCCCACTTTTTCAAAGCGGGGCTATAATTAACGGGATCACGGAATGACAGAAGGACATTGCAAATCCAATAAAGCCCCACTTTTTCAAAGCGGGGCTATAAATAGAGCAAAGAAATCAAGTCTGAAAGTGTTCTCTCATTCCACAAAAGTCATGCATATAAATGATTTTTTAAGAATTAGATTAGCTCAAGCAGTCATTTTTTCAGTCAGTCAGTTGTAAGTATACAAATCAGAGAGTGTAGCGAGAGTGATTTAAAAATCACGAGCGTGTAGCGAGAGTGATTCATCTTCTTGCAACAGACTGACAAACTTATTTCTTACTCAACAATTCACACACCATAGCTGATCTATTTCAATTCTAACACACTAAAAACCAACAACAATTGTATTGTTATCTTCAAATTCTCCCAACCTTTCACCAATGTTAGCAGAAACCACGCAAACACTATTAACCCTTATCCCACTGCTCACAACAACCCCTAAGTTTGCAAACAGTGTAGATCCAGATCAGATGGCTTCTTCAGAAGCCATCTGATCAGGATCTACACTGTTTGTCATTCCCAAACGGTGTAGATACATAGCAGATAGCTTCTGAAGTACCCATCTGATCAGGATCTACACTGTTTGTCATTCGGTTTGCAAATTTCAATGAACAAATTACAACAAGTATTCTGATCGGTTCAAAGTCAGAAATGGGTGTGGCTAAGTTAATTATTTGGCAGGATAAGGGATAACTGTAACAAATCAATTTAAGTCCTGATGTGGGATAATGAGGTTACACCATCTAACAATGTCAAAGAATCTACTAGTGACATTATGAAACATCGGCTTTTCACATCACGCTCTCCCTCTCAGTGATTTATAGCAGAATAAATCACAAGTCCTTTACATTGCCCAGGTGCACAGTTTAACAATGATTAGTTTAATTCTTATCCTGCTGCATAAATTAATTAGGCTCCTCCCATTGCTGATTATCAACCAATCAAATTACTTGATATAATGTAATTGTTCAGTTCATAAACTGCATGACAAATGGTGTAGATCCTGATCTACACTGTTTGCAAAGGTAAGGGGTTGTCTTGAACAGCAGGATGAGGTTAACCAATTATATGTGGGAGACCCCTAAAGGGGTACCTTGGCAAACAGTGCAGTCCCAGATCAGACGCCGCAGAACGCGGCGTCTGATCAGGGCCATGCACTATTTGCTAACAGAATTTTCTGTCAAAAATAGAATAAAAACAAAAAATAGGCCTGGCACCCCTTACATGACAAATGGACTTGCCCAACATATAGCAATGGAAGAGTCCACTAGCATACAAATGGGTTAATGTAACACAAACTGGACTTACATTCATAGAAGCAATAAAATAAGGTGCAAATGAACATAGACAAATGAATAAAAAGCTGGTGAGCTAAACAGAATAAAACTACACTCTTCAACAGACATTTTATGCTTAGCATTTAATTACATAGCTCCCAATTAGAAAGAGTAGCGAGAATAATTAACCCTTATCCTGCTGAATAATTAATTTTGACATGCCTACTTCTGACTATCAACCAATCAGATGCCATCTGACCTGGATCTACACTGTTTGCAAAGGTAGGGGTTGTTGTGTTCAGTGGGATATGGGTTTAGAGATAGTTTTTCTTAGTTCTTCATGGAAACAAATGTTGTGGGCACTTGCTAGAAACATCCTTAAGAGGTGATTGTAACAAGTACCCAGTTGGTCAAACATCAGAGCCATGTTCAAACATCAGGGCCAGTTGGTCAAACAATAAGACACAGTTGTTCAATCAGGATCCAAATGTTCAAATATCAGGACCTGGTTTTTCAAACATCAGGACCTCGTTCAAACATCAGGGCCCAGTTCTTCAAAGCATTGTTAGCTTAACAAGCTCAATAATGGTCAAATTGTTAACTGTTCTTGTAAGTGAAATATAAGCCAGCGCACGACGAAACCTACAATAAGACCTGCACCCAGCGAAGACTCAGATCAGCCTGCACATCCACAGGCTATGAGTTCTAAGGATAGCTAAGGACCCAGCAAGCGAAGTCTCTGGTCAGACTATATTGATGCGCAAGCTGATCTGATTATGACATCTCAAGCCCTGTTGCCCAACGAAATCAATAGGGTTTATAAGCATGGACAGTCCGACTCGCACCACTTTGCCTGGGCAGACTTAGATCCTCTAAGCGGTTTACCAGTACTTGCCTCGGCAGACTTAGATCCTCTAAGCGGTTTACCAGTACTCATGTGCGATCGGTTTCAGCTATGCGTGGAAGCATCATGCAGCCCATCTATTTCTTCAAGCCCCGATGGGCGGGGGCCGTTTAAGTGTGTGTGTGTGTGTGTGTGTGTGTGTGTGTGTGTGTGTGTGTGTACTGTATAGCTGAAGTTCAACATAATGTAAATTAAAGACTTTGTTAGCTTTGAACAACTGCAGCCTCGGCCCAGTTATGAAAAACATTCTTAGCTTAACAAGCCTGTTACTGGTAAGACAACACTGTTCTAGCAAGTACATATAGTGTTATTTTTGCTGAAAAAATGAGAGCAGCTTTTGCATTTGCAAAAGCTGCTCTCATTTTTCAACAAAAATATTTGCAAAAGCTGCTCTCATTTTTCAGCAAAAATATTAGCATATTTGCCCCATTAAATGACCTGTTTTAACAAAACGTTAACTAACCATGTTGTTAGTTTTGAACAACCGTGCCCTGATCAAATAGAAAATTTAAAGCTTATATTAAAGTGATTATGCTTAAAATAAATGATGTTAACAGGACAAACCAATTTTGTAGGATACTGTACAGAGATATTTGTCTGCTTGCGATTGTTTTCTTTAAAACATAAAATCTTTAAGCCAATGACCTTGCCTTTCAGGCAAACATATGAGCACAATTATTCATAAAAAGAAAACAATCTGTATCAGAAACAGACACACTGAACTTAAATTTCATTATAAAACAATCTAAAACAAGAGGGCCATGATGGCCCTGGATCGCTCACCTGATCCATAGTGTAACAAGTGAGCCCCAGAGATGGCCATTATTGGCCCCAGGGCTTTAATGTGCATAATGTTGAGGGAGGTCTTAAAGGTGAAGCTTCATACCAAACATCAACAAAGGCTATAATTAGAACAATCTTGGCAAAGGTCCACTATATGAAGCTACACATCAAATACCAAAGACCTGGGCCTTGCAGTTTCAGAAAAGAAGATTTTTTTTAAAGATATTCCCTACATAAGCCTATGCAAAACCAAATGGCCCCGGGGCTACATAAATCTATGTAAAACCAAAGGGCCCCGGGGTGGGGGCATTTGTGGCCCCAGGGCTATAATTTGAACTATCTTGGAAGAGGTCCACTAGATAAAGCTCCATACTAAATATCAAAGGCCTTGGCCTTGCAGTTTCATAGAGATTTTTAAAGATTTCCCTATATAAGTCTTTGTAAAACCAAAGGGCCCCGGAGCAGGGACATTTTTGGTATCAGGGCTATAATTTGAATAATCTTCATAGAGGTCCACTAGATGCAGCTTCATACCAAATATCAAAGACCCAGGCCTTGTGGTTTCAGAGAAGAAGATTTTTAAAGATTATCCCTATATAAGCCTATGTAAAACCAAAGGGCCCCGGGGCGGGGCCACTTTTGGCCCCAGCACTATAATTTGAATCATCTTGGTAGGGGTCCTTAAGAAGAAGCTTCATACCAAATATAAAAGACCTAGGCCTTGTGGTTTCAGAGAAGAAGATTTTTAAAGATTTTCCCTATATAAGTCTATGTAAAACCAAAGGGCCCCGGAGAGGGGGGCATTTTTGGCCCAAGGGCTATAATTTCAATAATCTTGGTAGGGGTCCACTAGATGAAGCTTCATACCAAATATCAAAGTCCTGGGCCTTGTGGTTTCAGAGAAGAAGATTTTTAAAGATTTTCCCTATATAAGCCAATGTAAAACCAAAGGGGCACGGGGCGGGGGCATTTTTTTGGCCCCAGCACTATAATTTGAACAATCTTGGTAGGGGTCCACTAGATGAAGCTTCATACCAAATATCAAAGACCTGGGCCTTGTGGTTTCAGAGAAGAAGATTTTTAAAGATTTTCCCCATAAAAGCCAATGTAAAATCAAAGGGGCCCGTAGCGGGGGTATTTTTTGTCCCAGCACTATAATTTGAACAATCTTGCTAGGGGTCCACTAGATGAAGCTTCATACCAAATATAAAAGTCCTGGGCCTTGTGGTTTCAGAGAAGAAGAGTTTTAAAGATTTTCCCTATATAAGCCTATGTAAAACCAAAGGGCCCCGGGGCGGGGGCATTTTTGGCCCCATCACTATAATTTGAACAATCTAGGTAGGGGTCCACTAGATGAAGCTTCATAACAAATATCAAAGACCTGGGCCTTGTGGTTTCAGAGAAGAAGATTTTTAAAGATTTTCCCTATATAAGCCTATGTAAAACCAAAGGGCCACAGGGCGGGGGCATTTTTGGCCCCAGCACTACAATTTGAACAATCTTGGTAGGGGTCCACTAGATGAAGCTTCATACCAAATATCAAAGACCTGGGCATTGTGGTTTCAGAGAAGAAGATTTTTAAAGATTTTCCCCATAAAAGCCAATGTAAAACCAAAGGGCCCAGTAGCGGGGGCATTTTTTGTCCCAGCACTATAATTTGGACAATGTTGGTAGGGGTCCACTAGATGAAGCTTCATACCAAATATCAAAGTCCTGGGCCTTGTGGTTTCAGAGAAGAAGATTTTTAAAGATTTTCCCTATATAAGCCTATGTAAAACCAAAGGGCCCCGGGGCGGGGGCATTTTTGGCCCCAGCACTATAATTTGAACAATCTTGGTAGGGGTCCACTAGATGAAGCTTCATACCAAATATCAAAGACCTGGGCCTTGTGGTTTTAGAGAAGAAGATTTTTAAAGATTTTCCCTATATAAGCCTATGTAAAACCAAAGGGCCCCGTGGCGGGGGCATTTTTTGTCCCAGCACTATAATTTGAACAATCTTGGTAGGGGTCCACTAGATGAAGCTTCATACCAACTAGAGCTGCCGCCTAACGGGCGCCAATTATACCCCCGCTACCGACAAATTTTTACAAGTATTTGACCTTGAGGAAGGTCAACGTAAAGGTCAAGGTCAGGTTTGTGTATATCAATCTTAAGTACTAGTGGCAAGGTGTGTGGTGTGTGAATATTATAGAAATCGGTCAAAGAATAAGGAAGTTATGAGCAATGTTAAAGTTTTTTGTAACAGACCGACGACAGACGATTTGTAACGGACCGACGACGACAAGCTGACTCCTATATACCCCCTTCAAACTTCGTTTGCGGGGGTATAAATATCAAAGTCCTGGGCCTTGTGGTTTCAGAGAAGAAGATTTTTAAAGATTTTCCCTATATAAGCCTATGTAAAACCAAAGGGCCCCGGGGCGGGGGCATTTTTGGCCCCAGCACTATAATTTGAACAATCTTGGTAGGGGTCCACTAGATGAAGCTTCATACCAAATATCAAATACCTGGGCCTTGTGGTTTCAGAGAAGAAGATTTTTTAAGTTTTTGGTGAAAAAAATCTATTTTTGGCTCCTGTGACCTAGATGTGCAATGGACCGGAACCATTTGAACAACTTTGAAAGGGGACCACCTAAGGATCATTCCACGAGCGGCAAGTGTTTTTTCCTTGAGCAAGAGACTTTATCCACATTGCTTAGTACTGGTTCTACCCAGGAAAAGAGGGCCACATGGAAGATTAGTACTAGTTTACTAAATGTGTTACCCTCTATAAATAAGGTCGATTATTATTATTATTATTATTATTATTATTATTATTATTATTATTATTATTTATTTATTATATTTATTATTATTATTATTATTATTATTCCTGTGAAGTTTGGTCAAAATCCGATCAGTGGTTTAGGAGGAGATGTCGTTTAAAGAAATTGTTTACGCACGGAAGCATGCACGACGGACAAAAAGTGATCCCAAAAGCTCACCTCGTCACTACGTGACGGTGAGCTAAAAAATGAACATACACATTCTTTTCATACAATAATGCTCTTACGCCATCACAATTATACACTATTCTATGTGCCATGAGACAAATAATAAGAACCACTTTTTAGCTTTTCTCATGACCTTGGTTATCTGAAACTTTTACACCCAAGTCAACACCAGTTAGGTCATTTTGGAGATGTTGCTTCCGATTTTGTCGGACTATATAACAAATCCCAGTTATAACAAACCATATGGGCCGCGTCAAGCGATTTTGGTACTTATCGCCTATGCGAGCAGCGAAGGTTCAGGCGAGCCTGCGCGTCCGCGCAGTCTCGCCAGAACCTTCGCTGCTCGCTCATACAAGCAGTGAATCAAGAGGAACCTTCAGACAGAAAGCCATGTCCCTGGCCCCTCTGAATGGCTGGGCATGCGCAGTTAAAACTTGTCATGACGGAATGCTCGAAGACCCAAATTCGCTCGACGGGGCTCATATTATAATGAGGTTGTGGTGTAGTTCATAGAACTGTTTTCAACAAAATATTTTTCCCCAGCATGCACATGGCGTGTAAACATTGTCCCATCAACATAAGAGTTGTTTTTCTTTCTTTTTTATTTTTTTTCTCTAAGACTTTTAATCCTTCTCTTGCTGAATATTCATTTTAGCCACACCCATTTCTGACTTTGAACCAATCAGATTGTTTGATGTAATTTATTGCTACAAATTCATAAACTGAATGCCAAACAGTGTAGATCCTGATCAGATGGCTTCTGCAGAAGCCATCTGATCTGGATCTACACTGTTTCCAAAGATAGGGGTTGTCGTGAACAGCAAGATAAGGGTTAAAACATTTCCTTAATAATTTGCATATACATTAAATCACGTTGCTGATGGACACAACAAAACTTGTAAATAAAACTGTGATAGTGAAGCCTCATTGGTATTGACTGGCAGATCTAAGAGAAATGCATAGAGGATCTTACAGGAGTGTTCATGTATTATTGAATTTATTAAACTGGTTGAGGAAAAGGGATAAAATGCGAGGCTTAGCCGAGCATTTTATCGCTTTTCTTCAACGAGTTTAATAAATTCAATAATACATGAACAAGAATGCAAGATTCTATTTATCATATGACATTTAAAATGAATTTTATTCACGAAAGGTTAACAAAAATGTCAATATTCCGCCATTAGTGAACTCAAAGTCGTTAAGGACGTCAAACATGTAACGTTATGGGGCGTATCTTACTAATTTGCATATTTAATCCACTAGTGGATTATCGAATTTATTACATGGCGTTATTACATTCTCAGACGCGACGTCATATGATAAATTTTGATAACACACCATTGTTACATAGTACTTTCTTGTATAATGTCTTCAAAATGGTTACTTTTCTGATGAAAATTTGTGATATTTTCTCTTATCAATTTATACTCCATAGGTTGAGGGTGCCACAACCTATGTCCTGAGGGTGCCACAACCTATGTCCTGAGGGTGCCACAACCTATGTCTTGGAGAAGTAATAAGAAATTAAAATTAACCCTTGTCCTGCTGAATATTCATATATGCCACACCCACTACCGATTATCAACCAATCAGATTACTTGATGCAAATTATTGCAACAAATTTTCAATCTGAATGACAAACAATGTAGATCCTGATCAGATGGCTTCTTCAGAAGCCATCTGATCTGGATCTACATTGTTTCAAAGAAAAGGCATATCCGGGCTCAGCAGAACAAGGGTTAATGAATCCCATGTAAACCCAAGTTTTTGCTCTATATAAAGTGGAGTATAGAGGGATGTTCATTACAATGTCTTATTTACATGGAAAGATATGCCATCAAGTAAGGCATGTCCACAGACAGCCATGATGAACTGGATTTGTTTGTTTGCAATTTAGCAGCCCAGTCAACAGTATTTAGGTCATACTGAGCTGGTCAGACTACCTAACAATATTTTTCCTGGACAGGCTTATACATAAGCCATTAAGCAGTAAATTGCAATTTCTTCTGCCAGGAAACTGACAACTGCCCTTCTTGAATCAGCAGAAGGGAGAGAATGATTGATAAAAGATTTCATGATCAATCTCCGCGAGGAAATGTTGCTGGCCCAGCAGGTATTGAACCTGCAACCTCCTGATCACCAGTCAGACCACATCAAATGACGCTACCAAGGTCAGAAATAACACTCCTAACCACAAGGCCATGGAGGCCAGTAATAACAGCTTTCTCTCTTGCAAAATGGCAGAAAAAGCTCCAAAGTATACCCATAGACCTTAACCCATTGTATACTAGTGGACCCTTCCATTGCTAGTCCACTTGTCATTTAAGGGGTGGCAGGCCTATTTTTATTCTATTTTTTGACAGATAATTCTGTAAGCAAATCGTGCAGGCCCTGATCAGACGTCGCATTCTGCAGCATCTGATCTCGGCCTGCACTGTTTGCCAAGTTGCCCCTTTAGGGGTTTCCCGCATGCAATGGGCTATGATAAGCCAACATTTGATCATTAATGCTGTTTTCAACATTTGTTATGTCCTAGTTTATAACAAAGATAATGTTTCTAACAGGAAAACAAGAAAACTGCACATCATCTTAACAAGTCCGTGAAATGAACATCCCCTCTAACCCCAGTTTGTATAAACTGGGGGTTGACACATACCTGTGATACCTCCCTCATCAGGAGGGAGACTCCCTCATTTTGATGCTCATTTTTGCCCAATTTATGCTAAATTTTAGTAAAATTTTGGAGTCTCCCTCATTTGAACTGAGAATTTCCCTATATATTTAAACATCTCCCTCATCACAATGGCAAATCTCCCTCTTACAGCTCAAAAAATTATCACAGGTATGTTGACAAGGGAAAACATTATTTAGTTTATTTCTGTTCCAAGACATAGGTTGTGGGTACCTATGTCGAGGCGGTTCTAATGAGCACCCACAACTTACGTTTTGTGTAAATACATGTACAAGGAAAATATCACAAATTTTCATCGGAAAAGTAGCCATTTTGGAGATAAGAAAGATTACCATATGACGTCGTTGATAAGAAGTGGATAACATTGTGTAATAAAAGTCGTATGACCACACGTGTAATAACACTTGGCGAGATTAAGTAAGGTCATGACGAGGTCCATGTCAATCATGCATTTTTGTTGTCAAATTTAAAGGCAATGGAATCCAATTTAAAGAGGCCATATGATAAACAGAATCTTACACTCATGGTCATTTCATTTGAAATTTATGAAACTCGCTGAAGGCTCGTTTTATAAATTTCATATGAAATGACCACTCATGTAAGATCCTCTATATGCACTATGTCGCATGGATGTACTATCATAATCCTTGAGATTTCTGATAACTTTTCTCATCAGGAGCTATTAAAGATGAAAAACAATGAGTGGTGTATGAAATAAAATATCACTGGATGCTATAACTCGTCCCTCTGTCGTACAAATGTGTATCTGTTTTCTGACGGAGCCAGTTTGATAAATTCGGACTCTGGGGGATTAGTAGGATCCTTGGGTTTTTCACTTGGATCGTGCGGTATATGGCCTTCTTTCTTCTGCAATAGAAATGTAGGAAATTAAGTTAGACTATATTTCAGGACTTGGTCTTTTCACATATATAACACACAGGTTTTTGCATGACATGGCTTACATATGAAAAAGAAAAACTGGGTCAAGCTGTTCAAAGACTCGTTAGCTTAACAAGCTTGTTATTGGTCAAAATGTTAAATGTTATAGCAAGTGCATGTACAATCTCTAAAATTGTGTTATTTTTGCTGAAAAAATGTGAGCAGCTTTTGCATTTGGAAAAGCTGCTCACATTTTTTCTGCAAAAATATTATTTTCGTCATACTGAATGATCAAAGTTTTAATGATAGGTTAGCTAATGACGTTGTTAGTTTTGAACAACTGGCCCTTGGTCTTTTCACGCAAATAACACACGTTTTTGCATGACATGGCTTACATAGGAAAACTGGGTCCAGTTGTTAAAAGCATCATTAGCTTAACTGATTGTTAGTATTAAAAATGTCAACTGTTCTAGCCAGTACAATACATGTATCTATTGTAGATATTTTTGCTGAAAAATATGTGAGCTACTCACGTTTTTTTTTTTCAGCAAAAATTTTAGTTTATTATATGCCATATATAATGATCTAAGTTTTAACAATTTGCTAACTAACGACTTTACGAGTTTTGAACAACTGGCTCTTGAAGATAAAATTTTGTAAGAAATCTAAAGAAGATATAGTAGTCACAGATAAGATTGACTAGGTGGAGCTATTATTTGTACCTGCCTTCGAATGTTCTATTCACAAAAAGGTAAACCAAGTCACCCGATTGTGTGAATTCAACTGTAACACTGGCGTTTAAGCTATATATGGCCATTTGGTCCACTTGCAGAAAGCATGCGAAAGGCACTCTACTGAATCTTCTGGTGGAATCAGCGATTTTGACATTTATTGACAACACCCGCATAGCTCCGCCTAGTCAATCTTATCTGCGGCTACTATAACAAGAGTATAAATAAACATTTTGTGTTGAGGTTTTACACTATTTAGGTCATTTTGGAGATGTCTCTTCCAATTTTAGTTACCTGACATTGAGATGAAATGACATCTCAAGCCCTACCGCCAAGAATAACCACAAGGGTTTAAGGGAAAGTCTGACTGGCCCACTCCCTCCTTCTTAGCAGTTTATCAGAACTCAAAAGTTTGGTCAGTGAGCTCTGCTAGGAAGCATCATGCAAACCATTACACAAACACGCCTATACAAATACATTGCCACCATTATTGCCGAAAAAATGTATTTATGATGAAAAATTGTGATATTTTTCTTATTTCTGCTCCAAATATAAATTGTGGGCACTCATTAGAACCGCCTCATCGAGGTGGTTCTAACGAGTACCCACAATCTATATTTTAGAGCAGAAATAAGAAAAGGTATACCGCCGAAACCCCAGTTTTACTATATAAAAGTGGGGTTCAAGGGGGTCAAAATTATATAGGCGTGTTTTCGTGATGCAATCTAGCTCTCCAAGCCATGGTGGGCAGGGGCACATTAAAATGTAAGAAAACTAAAGCAGATAACAACAGAGACAAGGAGAACAAAACTTAAGTATAAAACTAAAACTAAAGTATAAGACTACAGATAACAATAGCAAAGAGGAATGATGTCAGGAGAATACAAATCAATGGAGAGAATCCCAGTTACCTTATTTACACTAAATTGTCAAACACTTTAACTTCTTAACCGTACATGCTCTTATAGTTATTGAGTGAGTGAGTGTGTTTCAGTTTTACATCCCACCAACAGCTAAGGTCATACGGAGATGGGACCTCGGTTTAAAGACTCATCTGAAAGTCTGGTGAAGCCCGGGATGGATCATGCAATCCCTGGTTTATCAGGCGAGTAGCATAACCACTACACCACAGAGGCTTCTATTATAGTTCTTGAGAAATGGACTAAGACATTTGGGTGAAAGTGAGGGTGGTCGTAAATGTTGACAGCCTGACGAACAGAGGGATAAAGAAATGAACAAACGGCTGTAATGGGTCAGATATGGACTAGTTGAGTGGAAAACAGAGTCTGATCTAGGATTTGCTAAGATATGTTCCAAATCTCGGCCAGATTGTGGTACAAATTTTTAAGGCTCTTTCATGATTATTTCACTTACACTGAGCTCGTTAACAAACAGAGTACCTGGAGAAAAACCACCTGCCCTTTCCTAGCAGAACTTTGCCCCTCACATGACTTGAACCAACAGCGGTGTGAGACCTAATGATAAAGGGGAATAGGAACACCTTCAGGGGAGGCAACTCCACCAGAAGTATTTTTGTCTCCCATCTCAAAAGGGGTCAACTCTGAAAGGAAAGAATTTGCTCCTGAGGAGCAAATTCTTTACTTTAAGAGTTGACCCCTTTTTCAGTGGGACAGGGCTTATAGAAAAGCAAACAGCAAGTCCCGTAAGTTGCCTTACTTTGAAAAATGGCGGACAATATCTGTCAGGTGTTCCCATTGCCCTTTAGACAGCTCTCTTGCCCATTGGGCCTGTCATAGCTTATCACGGCCTAATTAGTAACTGACGAATCTACACTCTTAACTAATGTCTAACAACAATGTCAATGGGGTCCAAAGCAGACACTGTGTTACCAGTAGTTAAAAAACAAATTATATTTTAACAAAAAAAAATACAGACTATATAGAACAAGATGGCCCTGAATTGCTCACCTGATCCATATTGTACAAATGAAACATTAGGCAATATGAGGTGGATTGGAGGATTTGAGTAATTTTAGCTGATGCGAATCCAAGTGTCATTTCTGTGAAATTATCTCAAAATAAGCCCAGCTGTTTAGGAGTAGAAGTCATTTTAAGATTTTTATACTTTTAGCTCTGGTGGCCATCATGTCTAGTGAAGCAGAAGTATTTTGATCAATTTTGTTAGAGGGTGGTCACCTATGGAACATTCCTATGACATTGTTTCCTATTGGGGAAAAAGTCTTTTTCCAGTTCAGTCTGAGCTGAATGGTTAAAGTATTTTTGTAGATTCACACTCAAGGAACATTCCTGAAAAATTACATGTATTTCAAAATCCATCCACTTGTTCAGGACGGGAGGTCATTGAAAGGATTTTCCTTTTTTTAGCTCTGGTGCCAGTTGTTCAAAACTGATGACATGGTTAGTTAACATATCATTAAAATTTTGTTTGTTTGTTTGATTGTGGTTTAATGTCCCCGTCAACACTATTTAGGTCATTCTGGAGACGTCGCTTCCAATTTTGTGGGACTTTTACCCGATATTGAGATGAAATGACATCTCAAGCCCTACCCCCCAATGAAACCAATAGTTCTTGCACACCAGACAAGGAAATCTGTGATTTTACCCTGGGATAGAAATTTATGTTCTGACCCTGGTGTTCCGACCCCAAATCGAATATAATTGCGTGTTTGATAAATGCACTGGTTGATTACAACCTAATGTGCAGCATCGTCATGCGTGACGTCACTAAACATTCCTGTTGTGTCATCACAAAATGGCAGACGTCGGTAACCGAAGTGACAGCAGCATTAAAAATTCGCAATAGAAATGGAAGGTATGCAAGAAAAAGAATCCAATATGGGTGTGAGGGGTGGATAGAAAAATCCGTCCCTCAGGATCACTGTCCGGCATCACTCGGCAAGCCTCGTGATGCCGGACAGTGTCCCTCAGGACGGATTTTTCAATCCACCCCTCACACCCATATAAGATTCTTATAGGCTTATATGTACTGGACAGTCTGACTCTCCCCAATTTGCCTGGGCAGGCTTAGTCCGTCTAAGCTCTTAGCCAGTACTCATGTGCGGGCAGTTTCAGCTCAGCGTGAAAGCATTGTGCAGCAGGGCTCGAGAAAATGCCGGTTTGTCGGTTCCAAACCGATTTTGGTTTCCTTAAACCGATTTTGACATCAGAAGCAGATTAAAAAATCGGTCCATAATTCAATAACGTTTTTAAAAAATCGGTTCGAAAATTTTCTCTAAATCATTGTTGTAAAAACAAGCTGACCTTTTGCCACTGATAATCCAAGCAATAAACAATACACGCCTGGAGCCGAAGGTGTTAGACTGGTTCATTATCTAACTAGGTGAAAATTGGACAAGTCCACATCGGGTTCTTTGATCTCATCGCAGCGAAATTTGACCCGTGTCAAAATTATTCAACCATGAACACTTGCCTCAGGCGTTGTCGGTAAGCTGGTAAACAATGTGACAAGGTGAGAAAATCAGGTCAATCAATGCAGGACATACGCTAGTTTGTTTACGCAAAGTCATTAATTTATGGCTTACTATCGAACCGGTATCTGAATATAAAATCGTGAAATATGTATTTATATTCTTAAGTACAAGGTTCGGCCATGTAAGATTTTCAATGACTCTCGTTCGGCAATGTTTTAGTTCGAGAGCAAAGAAATGTTTTTCGATTTTGTTTAACTCGTTCAAAACGATTTTTTTTGTTTTGAGAAATACGCTCTATTAAAATCAATGACATGAAACAGGCATGTGTTTCGTCTGTAACTGCATTATTGTGTATTGTGTAAACGGAAACCGTAATGACGTCATTTTCCGACCACGTGGCTGCAATATCGGTCGCAATTTGTAAACAAAGCAGTTTAGACAAATATGCGTGAAATAAGAGAAATATTTTAAAGGTTTTAAAACGGAAAAAATATAGTGACCATCGAACTGGTCTATTACTGCACCACGCCTGTTGTTTCCCTTTAGCGGTCTTCAGGTACAGAGTGACCCAGATATTGGGAAAATGAAAGTAGATGAAACCTGGCACAGAAAATGAAAGTAGATAAAATCTGAACGATGCGAGCAATGATTGCTATTTATAATCGAGATACTGGTGTTTATATTCGTTGAACAAGTGTAAGAGCAATATTGGTATGTCATTCGTTGTTGATAACACATTTTGAAATTACAAATCGGCAAGGAGGTTTACGGAAATTACCGAACCGGTTCAACATTTTCTGTAATTTTTGGCGAAATCTGGCTGGACCGATTCTGATTCTTCAGTTTCTCGAGCCCTGTTGTGCAGCCCAATCTATTTCTCTGAGTCCCTATCGACTGGGGCCGTCATTAAAATTTTGATCATTAAATATGGCAAATATACTAATATTTTTGCTGAAAAAATGCGAGCAGCTTTTGCATACACAAAAGCTACTCATATTTTTTTCAGCAAAAAATAAAATTTTAGATATTGTACTTGCTAGAACAACTAGAGAAAGTGACCAGTGGGTCACGTATACCCCCGGCCAGCATCACCCTCTGATATATCTTTTGAGCTTGTATGTAATATGAATGAAGTCAAGAAGCTATAAGAATCTATAAATGTGCTTGTAAAAGCTAAACCAAACATAAAATTTCTAAATGTACCAAGGGAGTGAGGGCATCAAATAGAACACAGAGGCATCTATAAATTTTGACATAAAACTTTAACCAAATGTAAAATTTCTAAGTCCGTGACCTTGAGGTCAAGGTCACCATGACCTTGAGGTCAAGGTCACCATGGGTGGGGGAATGGACATGCATCATGAAATCATTTATCAAACATGAAGAGAATCTAAGATGTGGTTACAGAGATATCAGCCATGAAAAAGGTTTAACACAAAACTTTGACGTAAAAGTAGATGAACAGACAGACAGACAGCCCACCCAGGGGCTTGACCCAGAGGCTTAGATATTCCATATGAAAGGTAATGCTATAGAGATATCCTTTACCAAACATGAAGAGAATCTAACATGTGGTTACAGAGATATCAGCAATGAAAAAGGTTTAACACAAAACTTTGACGTAAAATTAGATGAACAGACAGACAGACAGCCCACCTAGGGGCTTGACCCAGGGGCTTAGATATTCCATATGAAAGGTAATGCTATAGATATATCCTATACCAAATATGAAGAGAATCTAACATGTGGTTACAGAGATATCAGCAATGAAAAAGGTTTAACACAAAACTTTGACGTAAAATTAGATGAACAGACAGACAGACAGCCCACCAAGGGGCTTGACCCAGGGGCTTAGATATTCCATATGAAAGGTAATGCTATAGAGATATCCTATACCAAATATGAAGAGAATCTAACATGTGGTTACAGAGATATCAGCAATGAAAAAGGTTTAACACAAAACTTTGACGTAAAAGTAGATGAGCAGACAGACGGACAGACAGACAACCCACCCAGGGGCTTAGATATTCCATATGAAAGGTAATGCTATAGAGATATCCTGTACCAAATATGAAGAGAATCCAACCTGTGGTTACAGAGATATGAGCAATCAAAAAGGTTTAACGCAAAAATTTGACGTAAAGGTTGACGAACGAACGTACGAACGAACGAACGAACTAACGAACGAACGAACGAACAAACGAACGAACGAACAAACAAACGAACATACGAACGAACCAACCAACGGACGAACGGACGGAAAGACGAAAACTATATACCCCCTGACATACTTCGTATGCCGGGGGTATAATTAACAATATGACCACTAACGAGCTCATTAAGCTAACAGATTTTCAACAACTGGCCCCTGGTGGCTATCTTATTCAATGGAGCAGAATAATAATAATAATAATAATAAATATTAATAATAATAATAATACACTAATCTTCAATGTGGCCCTCTTTTTCTGGGAAGGAACCAGTACTTAGTAATGGGGATGAAGTTTCTTGCTCAAGGAAACAACAAGTGCCGCTTGTGGGGATCGAACCTGCTACCTCTCGATCTCAAATCCGATGCTTTACCACTGCACCACAGCTCTCCAGAATAGGTTCTGCAATTTTTTAAAGGGTCATCCAAAGAACATTCCTCAGAAATTATTTCAAAATCCATCTGGTTTCTGAGTAGAAGTCGTATAAAGGTTTTTTTTCTATATTTAGCTCTGGCGGCCATCTTGTTCATCCAAGTGAAATGGTTTAACCAATTTTGATAGAGGGTCACTCAAGAAACTTTCATGCAAAATTATTTCAAAATCATTCCATTGGTTGAGATCTTGAAATTGTTTGAAGGTCTTTCTATTTTCAGCTCTGTTGGCCATTTTTTATCCATGTGGTACCGTTTTAGCTCTGGCAGCCAAGGTGGCTGCCAGAGCTAAAACGGTACCACATTTGTTCATCAGAGCAAATTTAGTAGAAGATTATCCAAGGAACATTCATGTGAAATTATTTCAAATTGAATCTGTTCATTGGCTCGTTGAAAGGTTTTTCTATTTTTATCTCTGGAGGCCATGTTGTTTCTATGAGGAAATGGTTTGAGCAATTTTGGTAGAATGTCACCCAAGTAACATTCCTGTAAAATTCCTGAAAATTATTTCGAAATCCATCCACTGGTTAAGTTCAGACGTTTAAAGATTTTCCTTTTTTTTAGCTCTGGCTGCCAGCTTGTTCGTCAAAGCATAACAGTTTGAGCAAATTTGGAAGAGTGTCACCACAGGAACATTAATGTGAAATTATTTCAAAATCTGTTCACTGGTTAAGGAGAAGTCGCTGAAAAGGTTTTTTCTATTTTAAGCTGTAGTGACTTATCTTGTTCATCAGGGCCAAATGGTTTGAGCAATTTTGGAAGAAAGTTACTCAAGGAATATTCCTTTGAAATTATATTGAAATTGGAGAAGTTGTCAGTTTAAGATTTTTCTATTTTTAGCTCTGGTGGCCATTTTGATCAGCAGAGCATCACAATTTAGGCAATTTTAGTAGAGGGTCCTCCAAGGTACATTCATGTAAAATTATTTCAAAAGCTGTTCACTGGCTTAGACGCCTTTCAAGTAAATTGTTGACAGACAAGAGGATGTTTTCTGTTTTTAGTTCTGGTGACCATCTTGTTCACCTGAGCGGAATGGTTTGAGTAATTTTGGTAGAGGGTCAACCAAAGAATATTCCTGCGAAATTATTTTGCAATTGGGCTAGTGGCGCTGGAGATGTCACTAAGATTTTTCTATTTTAAGCTATGGTGGGCATTTTGTTTAGCGGAGTGAAACCATTTAGGCAATTTTGGTAGACTCCTGTACACTCCTGTAAAAAATATTTTCAAAATCTATTCAGCAGTTTTGGAGAAGATGAGACGAGAAGACATTTAAGGTTTTTCTATCTTTAGCTCTGGCTCTTGTTAACCCGAGTGCAACTGTTTGAACAATTTTGGTAGAGGGTCAACCAGGGAATATTCCTCTGAAATTATTTTGAAATTGGGCCATTTGCCTCGGAGAAGATGGCGTTTTAATGTTTTTCTATTTTTTTCTATTTTTATCTCTGGTGGTCATCTTGTTTATTGGAGCAGAACCACTTAGACAAATTTTGGTAGAGGGTCACCCAAGGAGCATTCCTGTAAAACTATTTCAAAATCCATTCACCAGTTTAGGAGATGTCTTCAGTAAATTGTTGACAGACACATGACACAAGATGGACATCGAGCAGTCACAAAAGCTCACCCTGAGCCTAGAGCTAAAAATGCCCATAATGTTCATTTTCCTTTAAGGTCATTTTTCTTTTCAATCTACCGTATTCGCCCTAATTACCGCACATGCTCCTATAAGGGCACACCAAAGCTATTTTTGAAAAGGAAATGCATAAGCGCACACTTTACAGTAACCTCATCTTGAAGCACTCACGGTAAATCTATAAAAACTTACCGTTATTTCTTCAACAGGGAAGGCAATGCTTAAGTATCCTTTTCCGACCCATTAAATATCAGTATACATCATCTCGGAAGCTATTGTTTTCGTATCAAGTGTGCGCTAATTAGGTAGATTTTTCACCACGATTTTTTTTTACATGATTTTGAAAAAACTAAGCGCACGGTGCGTTAATTAGGGCAAATACGGTATATATTTTTTGGGGCGATCCATCTTCAAACCTTGCTATATCCAAAACTGTGTTTTAATTAACAGTGTCAAAGACATTGTGGTGTATTTCAATAATAAGAGTACTTATTGTAACTACAGTAGAACTTCGATGGCTCGAACACCAATGGCTCGTTTACCATGGATGTGTCGAACCCATTCTTGAGCCCCTAGCGAAATCCTCTACATAAGAAATAGTGGGGGATAATTAAGGAGATTTTAGTCTTTTATTTTGCAAATGTATGCTGTGTGTACTCATTAGAATCGCCCATTAGAGGCGATTCTAATGAGTACACACAGCATACATTTTCATGAGGCGATTCTAATGAGTACACACAGCATACATTTTCATTATAGAACACCGAAAAGATGTCTAAAAGTATCTCGTTATGCCTCCTGACAGTAACACTCAGTGGCTCGAACTACCCGTCTCGAACAGATTTTCGAGGTCCAAAAGTGTTCGAGCCATTGAAGTTCTACTGTATTGTGAAAAAAAAAAGATTCTAAACCTTTTCAATGTGATACAAAAGTCCCAATTAGTCTACAATTCATCCTTTTCATACAAAAGTGTGTATCGTGTGTCTGATGGTAACAGTTTCTTAAAAGTCGACTCGGGTGGATCGGAAGACGGCTGTTGGTCTGACGGCGTAGGATCGTGCGGTATATGCTTTTCCTGCTGAGTATTTGCTGTTTCTTTCTGATTTGCTTCACCAGTTTGTGATACAGTGTTTGATTTTTCGCTATCTTGCTTTACCTAGAATATAACAATCTCTAGTACGAAATTAATTTTCCAAACCAACCACCACCAAGAGGATATGCATTGTACCCACCACTAGTCTGATTTACCAATTATTTACCATCTACTACTACAATAAGAGCTTCTACCAACACCAAAAAGAGAGCCAGATTTGCTGTACAAAAGCTACTAGAACTTAAGAAGAATGGGTACACCTTCAGGGGAGGCAACTCCTTCGAAAGTATTTTTGTCTCCCATGTCAATAGGGGTCAACATTTAAGGGAAATGGGAACACCTTCAGGGGAGACAATTCCTTCAAAAGTACTTTTGTCTCCCATGTCAATAGGGGTCAACTCTTAAAGGAAAGAATTTGCTCCTGAGGAGCAAATTCTTTCCTTTACGAGTTGACCCCTTTTCAGTGGGACAGGGCTAAAGAAAAGCGAACAGGAAGTCCCGAAAGTTGTCTCCCTTTGAAAAATGGCGGAAAAATATGCCATGTGTTCCCATTCCACTTAATATGAAGTAATACTGTAATATCACCCAAAACACCCAGGACACATGCACAGGAAATTATATTTTATTATAGTTTTGTTTGAAAAAAACTAGAAATGTGTCAATACAACACAAATGCCCTCGCCCAGGGACCTCCCCCCCCACCCCCAATCACCTTAAGGTCATGCGGCAGGGACGGGGTTATGGCTGAATGAAACTTTTAACTTTTGACGTGTATACCATCATTCCAAATATGTAGCAAATCCATCACATGGTTCAAGAAATATGAGCTCTCAAAAATATAATATAAAAAATTTCTATGTCTGTGACCTTGACCTTCAGTTAAGAGGTGGGGGGTATGGCTCAATGAAATTTTGGATCTGCAACTATTGTCATACCAAATATGAAGCAAATCTGTTACAGAGTTAGGAAAATATAAGCTATTAACATACTTAATTTTGAAAATTTCTATATCTGCGACCTTGCCCTTGAAGTCATAGGCATGGGTGGGGGTATTACTGAATAAATCTTTGGACCTGCATCTATCATTAAACCAATTATGAACCGAATGAATCATGAAAGTTAAAGTTCAACATGGTACAAATACCTTAACCGGAGTGTTAAACATTAAATATTTCTAAGTCCGTGACCTTGACCTTAAGACCATGGGTAGGTATGGGGGTATTGCTGGATAAAACTTTGGACCCATATCTATTATCATACTAAATATAAACCACATCTATTGCATGGTTTGAAAAAAATGAGCTCAAGTTCTACCCTGACCAAAAACCTTAACATGAGTCTTAAACATTAAAAATTTCTAAGTCCGTGACCTTGACCTTGAGACCATGGGTAGGTGTGGGCGTATTGCTTGATAAAACTTTGGACCCATATCTATTATCATACTAAATATAAACCACATCCATTGCATGTTTTGAAAAATATGAGCTCAAGTTCTACCCTGACCAAAAACCTTAACCTGAATCTTAAACATTAAAAATTTCTAAGTCTGTGACCTTGACCTTGAGACCATGGGTAGGTGTGGGGGTATTGCTGGATAAAACTTTGGACCCATATCTATCATCATACTAAATATAAACCACATCCATTGCATGGTTTGAAAAATATGAGCTCAAGTTCTATCCTAACCTAAAACCTTAACCTGAGTCTAACAGGATTACGTACGTACACACTTTCGTACATTCGGACGCACGTACACACGTATGCACGTACCCACGGACGCACATACAGAAAACCGAAAAACTATATGCCCCCGGCATCATACGATGCTGGGGCATAAAAATCTTTAAAATACTAAAAACAAAGACTAGTTTTGTCATTTTGAGCCTGTCAGACATCTTTTCTTTGTTTGTGCTGAGGTTTTACATCCCCATCAACATTACTGAGATCATTTGTGAGACTTATACCCAACACAGACCAAGCTTACGGTCAAAATAAACTGCTATGGTTTATATGCCAGGATGGTTCTACTTGCACTACCGGTACTTTGCCGGGGCAGGCTTAGACCTTCTATTAACCCTTTTTGTACCAAATGGAATCTTCCACTTTATATATGGCAGGAGTCCATTTCGAAATTTAGGGGTAACAAGCAAAGACTCTGACGAGGTGACAAAAGATAAATATGGGATAATTTTTTTTTATTATTGTTACAAGTGTATGGATGCAATTTTCAACAGTTACTGTCAAGATGTATTTGCTTTTATTCAGCCCTGTTGAGCATGTTAAATGGTTTCATAATTTACAAGTTAAGCAAAGAGAAAGACTTGATAGTGTGTGTGTTAGTGTGAATTCGAGTTTAACGTCGCTTTCAACAATTTTTCAGTCATATCACGACGGTGTCTGGTTGCGACACGGAGCTCAATGCTCACTTTTATAGTGCTGCCTCACTGAAGTATCATGTCCCAGACATATTACATGATACCACACCCAGTTACATTATCCTGACACTGGGTCGACCAGTCCTAGCTCTACCCCGTAAATCTGAGTGCCAAGCGAGGAGCAGCTAGTACCATTTTTAACGACTTTGGTATGTCGCGGCCCGGGATCGAACCCGTGACCTCCCATTCCCCGGAGAGGACACTCTACTAACTGAGCTATCGGGGCCGGTAAAAGACTTGATAGAATATCCTTACTCTGACTGGGTGGAATACACTTCGAGCATAGCTCCCTATCACTAAGTTGGACTTCTTCGGATGTAAATACACTTTTTTGTGTTACAGACAACGCCGTTGACTGATTAACGTTGTATTGCTCTATATCATACTTGCGATGTGTATTGGGAATTTCTTCCAGCTTGTTATTCTTCTCTTGGACTCTCTGATCTTTATCGGCAGTTTTTTATTTTGGAATTTTTTTCCTTACATGCCAATAGTGCCAAAATAAAAGGACCGCCAAGTATAAGTGTTTTACAGCAAGTAAAATTTTAGTTGAGCAAAAAATAAATCACTTTTGTTATAAGAGCAACAAGAGCTGCCAAGCTATAAGGAGGTACAGAATGCCTGCCAGAGAATGGATTCGTGCATGGAGCTAGCTAACGAACATTTCTGAGTCTTTGCGGGTCGCTCTGTGTCCCTGTTAAAATGGGTATGTTAAGTAAAAGTGGGTTCATGCCTGGGAAATACTATATAAATAGAAACAGAACTTATGTAAATGAATTAAATGACCAAGAAGGAAACAATCTATCCTCATACCAACAGATAAGGTGGGTATTTTGTGAGTGAGTTTTACGTCTCACCAACAGCTAAGGTCATACTGGGATGGGACCTCGGTTTAAAGACTCATCCGAAATTCTGGAGAAGCCCGGGATCGATCCTGGGACACCTGATTTACAAGGCGAGTAGCATAACCACTACACCACAGAGGCTTCTGGGTATTTTGTGATAATTGAAGGATAGTTTCCATTATTTCTCCCGAGGCGGTTCTGACGGCTACCTACAACATTGCTTTTTGGCAAGGCGGTTTCTAATGAATACCTACAGCATTGGTTTTTATGGAGAAATGACAAAAACTATCCTTCAATTATCACAAAATAGGAACCTTAACTGTTGATATGTATCCTGCTCCCCATTCCAAAGTCAACCTTTAGTCTCATGCAAACACTTTAGGATTTTATCGCCAGTTTTATACCAGATTCATTGCCAGGAAGCATGCAGACATACATTGTAATTACATTATAAAAAGTGGTATTTTCGTGGTAATTAACAGGCAACAGTATTAGAAATGCCATTTTATAAAATAATAAAAGTACAGTGGAAATCCGCTATTAAGACCACCTAAAATTAAGACTAATTCTGGTTTAAAAAGCTTTATAGAAGGCTGCAGCAACTCTTCCTTTGTGTTTTCTGAGAATGGTGTCTTTTGACCAGGGATCAACTTTGGGACTGTTCAAAAGTGGTCTTAAAGACCACTTTTGAACAGTCCCAAAGGTGGTCTTAATATAGGAATTTTCCTGTATTTAATCGGAAGTTGGTGTTTTTTTGTTTTTGTTTTCTTCTTGTGGTTCTTTCAATATTTGTTTAAAACGTGTTCAACAGCAAAAAGAGATTGATTGATTGATTATTCGTGGTTTAACGACACGTAAACCCTTGTGGGTCGTTTGGTGTTGTCTCCCAGAGAATGGTAGAGAAGAGTGTGTGTGTGTGTGTGTGTGAATTCGGGTTTAACGTCGCTTTCAACAATTTTTCAGTCATATCACGACGGTGTCTGGTTGCGACAGGGAGCTCAATGCTCACGTTTATAGTGCTGCCTCACTGAAGTTTCATGTCCCAGACACATTACATGATACCACACCCAGTCACATTATCCTGACACTGGATCGACCAGTCCTAGCTCTACCCCGTAAATCTGAGTGCCAAACGAGGAGCAGCTAGTACCATTTTTAACGACTTTGGTATGTCGCGGCCCGGGATCGAACCCGAGACCTCCCGTTCCCCGGAGCGGACACTCTACCAACTGAGCTATCGGGGCCGGTGGCAGAGAAGAGACAGCAGAAGAGATAACAGAGGAGATGAAAGTGAGAGATGAGAGAAAGAGGAAAATGAATGGAAGTGTAGGAACAGAAGAAATAACAGCAAAAAGGGAGCTTCTGGAAAACAAAGACAATGACACAGAAGCATTGCTTCAGATGCTGATGAGACCCGAGACTTTTTTTTTTTTTCAGTGTTTCATGGCCCAGTCAACACTTTTAAGGTCAAATTGAACCAGTCTGTTTCTCTAACAACACTTCCTGGGCAGGCTCATACACTAACCAGTACAGTGCACATTCTTTGCCAGAAACTGACAGCTGCCCTACTTGAATCAGAGGAAGAGAATGACCAGTGAAAATATTTCATGATCAATCTCAAAGATAGAGATGTTGAGAAACCCAGCAGGTATCCAACCCACAGCCTGCTGATCACCAGTCAGAACTGAGGATAATTTGGAGATAATTTTTCTTATTCCACATTACGATAACACACCCGTGTGACACAGTGCATTCTTTCATTTCTCCAAAATGGCTGCTTTTCCAATGAAATTTATGATATTTTTCTTATATATATACCCCAAATAAAGATTGTGGTTGCTCATTAGAACTGCCCCGAGGCGATTCTATAGAGTACCCACAACCTTCGTCTTGGAGCGAAATAATGTGTACCCATGTAAACCCCACCTTTCTCTATTTAAATTGGGGTTTAGAGGGGTTTTCATTCCACTGACTTGATAGCATGTTGACCATTAAAACGTATCTTGTATCGCCTCAATGACTCAGAAATTAAGACTAGAAATGTGTCCAATTAGGGACATGGACACCCCTGACACTGTTGATGCTAAATTTGAAATGCAAATTGCTAACACCATCTCTGACTCGAGGCAGTCTGAAAGCTGTAACACTTGCTCATTGAGATGAAGCCTTAACCCTTGTCCTGCTAATCCCGGATATGCCTTATCTTTGAAACAATGTAGATCCAGATCAGATGGCTTCTGACGAAGCCATCTGATCAGGATCAACATTGTTTGCCATTCAGATTATGAATTTGTTGCAATAATTTGCATCAAGTATTCTGATTGGTTGATAATCGGTAGTGGGTGTGGCATATAAAAATATTCAGCAGGACAAGGGTTAAGTCAACACTTGCGCATGACAAAACCTACAATAAGACCCTGGTGTGACCAGCAGAGACTCAAATCAACCTGGGTACCAATCCACTATGACAAGTTTTGTTTGTTTATTCAGGCCTCGTACTGACCACGCTTTGCCATGCCTGAAAGTCCCGATTTTGCAGCTTCAACCCTTATTCTGCTGAACAAGACACAACTATTACCTTTGCAAATAGTGTAGATCCAGATCAGATGGCTTCTGAAGAAGCCATCTGATCAGGATCTACACTGTTTGTAATGCAGTTTGTGAAAATATCAAGTATATTGGTTGACTTATAGTCCGAAATGGGTGTGGGTTAATAAATTTATTTAGAAGGATAACGGTTAAATAGTTTTTTAAACAGGCTATAGGCACAAAAATCAAAATCTAAAAGCCTGAAATCAAGAAAAATATCAAGCTCTAAAAGCCTGAAATCCTGCAAATGCCTGAAAAATATGAGGCCTGTTTATTTGATTTGAAGTTTAACGGCCCAGTCAACACTGTCTTCCAATTTTGTGGGACTTTTGCCCGACATTGAGATGAAAGGACATCTCAAGCCACGTCACCCAATGAAACCAAAAAGGTTTATAAGCAAGGACAATCTGACTCGCACTGCTTTGCCTGTGCAGGCTCAGATTCTCTAAGCAGTTAACCAGGACTTATGTGTGGTCGGTTTCAGCTCTGCGTGGAAGCATCATGCAGCCCATCTACTTCTTCAAGCCCCAATGGGCGGGACTGCCACTATGACAAGACCTTTTGCTCATGTCACATTGCACAGATATTAGCCTATAGTAAACAACAAGAGATCTACAAATGTGCAGGCTGATCTGAGTCTTTCCTGGTTGCTCAAGCCTTCTTGTAGATTTTGTCATGCGCTGGCTCGAATATTACAACTAGAGATGATTTACAATTTATGACAAGGACACCACTTCATAGATTTTTTTTTAAGGGCTGCAACACAAGAAAAATAATATGAATAGTTTTTTAGATATTTTGCTAGTACATGTATAACGGTAAAAATGCTCAAAATTACAAAGTGTGACAATACTTGAAATGTTTTTCAGAATCTATGGAAATAAAAAAAAATCAGGTTATCTACTTGTCATGACCATTTCCACCTTGTTAATATATAAAGGTTGTAGCTCCAACAGTGTTTGTTTGTTTGATTTGATGTTTAACATCCCCGTCAACACTATATAGGTCATTTTGGAGACAATGCTTCCAATTTTGTGTTTGAGATATTTTGCTGACAATGTAAATATGCTTAAATTTACAAAGGGTCATATGACTGTACAACTATTTTCTAGAATTCTTTCAAATGTTAAGCCTGTCATCTACTCATCACAACCAATATATTCACCATCTTTCAAGGCTCCCACTTACATATTTTCTAGATAATTTGCTTGCACAGGAATTCTGCAGAAGGTGGCATCGCACTTGCTGGGTTCAAAAGTCACAGGAGCCACAATCATAACATAGTTATTAAAGAAGTTAAATTCATTCTTAGCAGTTGATAGCTGACACAAAATGTGTCACTGAACCAAACAAGAGCACCGCATGCAGGTGCCAACGCTCGGCTGCAGTTTCTTTTAGTTAAACAAAAATTCTAAGTCGAAAATATTTTGAGAGTTACCTCAACTATTGGTATGAGTTCCCCTTTTCATAATGAACAACTATTCCGAGTTTCAAGTTAATATGTTTAGTAATGACAGAGATATTACAAAATGTCCAAGTTTTTGCAAAAATTCTAAGTCCAAAAAGGGGCATAATTGTGTCAAAAATATTTTGAGAGTTACCCCACCTATTGGTATGAGTTCCCCTTTTCATAATGAACAACTATTCAGAGTTTCAAGTTAATATGTTCAGTAATGACAGAGATATTACAAAATGTCCAAGTTTTTGCACGACGACGACGAAGACGACGACAGAGCTATGACAATACCATGTCGTTTTCTTCGAAAACAGCCGAGCTAAAAATATAGGTCATGGTCACCAGGTCAAGGTACCTACCACATCAATACATCGAGGGAAAAAACTATGCAAGGTTTAGGGGTTGTAGGCCATTTATTTTAGGGCATATCGAACTTTGATGTAAAATGTGTCAAAGTCACTGGGATGCATAATATACGTCACCAGGTCAAGGGACCTGCAGAGTCAGTAATTCTAACACAGCGCGCCTATATAGGCAATGGAGAATAACTGTGTTTTATTCTGCAACAAATCACAGCTCGGAAGAGCGTGACGAGTGACGTCATTAAAAACTGCAAATTTATGACGTCACTTGTCGATTTCCTTGACATTAGACGGTGTAACGTCATATTCTCACATCGAAAACGTTACAAAAGGGTATAAATGCATGTGTTTCAGTCGATAATTTTAGCGGGATTTCTTCTAGCAATGGCGAAAAGTTGTGAGATTTTGAAGGAAACAACAGCATTATTGCCGATTTTCAGCGTGTTAGAATCGAAATAGATCAGCTCTAATCTGTGATTTGTTGAGTAATAAATCACAGTTTGTCGGTCAGTTGTAAGTAGACAAATCACGCGTGCTATGCGCTCGTGATTTGTCTACTTTACAACTGACCTCCAAACTGTGATTTATTACTCAACAAATCACAGATTAGAGCTGATCTATTTCTTAAACGTAGGCGAAGCACTATGCAAGGTTTGGTGACAGTAGGCCTTATAATTAAGAATACCTGACCCTGAACATCGACATAAAATGTGTAAAAGATACTGGAGTGCGAAAAATAGATAAAGGTCACTAGGTCAAGGTAATTCAAACAAACAAGGTCAAGGTACTTGTAGAGTCGGTACATGTAGGAGAAGCACTAAGCAAGATTTGATGGTTGCATGCCTTTTTTATTTGAGGAAATCTGGACCATTGACATAAATTGTGTCAAAGTCACTGGAGCATAAAACATATAGGTCGAGGTCACCTGGTCAAGGTACCACCAGAGTCAGTAAACCTAGGTTAACCACTATGCATGATTTGATGGCTGTAGGCCTTTTATTTGGGGAGATCTGAAACATTGACGTAAATTGTGACATAGTAACTGCAGCTTATAATATAGGTCAAGGTCACCAGGTCAAGGTATCTGCAGAGGCAGTACATCTAGGAGAAGCACTATGCAAGATTTGATGGTTGTAGGCCTTTTATTTGAGGAGATCTGAAACATTGACGTAAATTGTGACAAAGTAACTGGAGTGTATTATATAGGTCAAGGTCACCAGGTCAAGGTATCTGCAGAGGCAGTACATCTAGGTGAAGCACTACGCAAGATTTGATGGTTGTAGGCCTTTTGTTTGAGGAGATCTGAAACATGTGTCTGTGTCAAAGTCACTGGAGCATAAAATATAGGTCAGGTCACTGGGTCAAGGTGCACCATAGCCACAGTTAAGTATTTTGTGCTGACTGAGAGTAGTTTTTGTTCATTCTCCATAAAAACCTTTGTTGTGGGTATTCATTAGAACAGCCTCGCTGAGGCGGTTCTAATGAGTACCCACAACATACAGTGGAACTTCGATAGCTCGACACACCGATGGCTCGTTTACCATGGCTGAGTCGAACCCATTCCCAAGCACCTAGGGAAATCCTCTATATACGAAATAGGTGGGGTAATTTAGTTTGTCTTTTATGTTTCAAATGTATACTGTGTGTACTCATTAGAATTGGCCCAATGAGGCGATTCTAATGAGTATACACAGTATACATTTTCATTAAAGAATACCGAAAAAGATGTACAAAACTATCTCTTTTTTTTTTTTTTATGCGTCCTGGCAGTCACCCTCAGTGGCTCGAACTACCCCTGTCTCGAACAGATTTGCGAGGTCCCTGAGGTGTTCGAGCCACCGAAGTTCGACTGTAGGTCTATGGAGAAATAAGGAAAACTATCCTTCAATTATCACAAAATTGCTATGCACTGCACACTTCAGCACCACACAATAATGTAAGAAGTCCAAAACAGTAGAACGCCCTGGCACTGAAAGCTACACAGCATCTTCACACCAATCAAAACTCTTAACCCTTGTCCTGCTGAATATTCATATATGCCACACCCACTACCGATTATCAACCAATCAGATTACTTGATGCAAATTATTGCAACAAATTCACAGTCTGAATGGCAATGTAGATCCTGATCAGATGGCTTCACCAGAAGCCATCTGATCTGGATCTTCATTGTTTGGAAAATAAGGCATATCCGGGCTCAGCAGGACAAGGGTTAAAACGGTGCCCTGATCACTTTCAGTGGCTGCCCAGGAATCGCCACAACACTTTTTTTTTACTTACGTTTGGATCCGGTGGCGTGGCCATTGTAGTTGGATCTGGACCGTGATGAAATTCACGATGTAACTTTCCAGAGTGTAAATCGTCTACAAACTGTTTTAAATAACCTGGTTTACTGAAATAAGAAAGGAGGGTAAAGACATTTCAGATATTTCAAAGCAATAATTCCATTTCGCCATCATTATGTGCATTTCTTTTTTTTGTTTGATTTGAGGTTTAATGTACCCGTCAACACTGTATAGGTCATTCTGGAGATGTTGCTTCCAATTTTGTGGGACTTTTAATCGACATTGAGATGAAATAGGGTTTATATGCATGGATGGGCCGACTCACACCCCTTTGCCTGGGCAGGCTTATATCCTCTAAGTGGTTTACCAGTACTGAAGTGCGGTCGGTTTCAGCTCTGCCTGGAAGCATCATGCAGCCCATCTAGCGATTTGATTGGTTGAAGTAAGTTTTATACATTTGTACTTCTATAAATTCCATGAGGAAGAATCTAACATAGTGACAGATAGTAACAGGGCGTCAAAGAGCACTTTTAGAACCCAAGCGTTACGACATTATGAACCATTAAATATGGTTCATAAACAGTGTTCGATTTGAACAATTAGTCCCTGCCCCAGAAAACTTGATCTTTTTTTTCGAAGTGTTTCAAAGCAATAAACATTCAACCCTTTTGAGAGATAAAGATCATCAGAGATAAAAGCATGGTTTATCATGCATTAACATTTGCCAGGTCCAACAGATAAGGTAAGTATTTTGTGATACATGAAGGATAGTTTTTGTCAATTCTCCATAAAAACCTATGCTGTGGGTATTCATTAGAACCGCCTCCCTGAGGCGGTTCTAGTGAATACCCACAACATAGGTTGATATGGAAAAATAAGGATAACTCTCCTTTAATTACCACAAAATACCAACCTTACCTGTCGCTATCGGTCCTGAAGGTCAAGTTGATCACCGAGGCCACAGTCGAGGTTTTCAACACCTTCCAAGGGACCTGGTGTATGTGAATGGGTTGAAAACCAAGGTCCAATCACTGTTATTGCATACACAACTGAAATCATCAGCTACAATCCACATTTTTTCTCACACTATTTTATTTCACCTCTCAATGTTTTAAGAACACAATTTCTTGGTCTGGGTCCTGATAGTAACCATTTGATATCTATGAAAGTGCTGCAAACATTGTGGCAAATAAGCTCAATGATAACCTAGTGACCATTTTGCATAATTTTATGAAATCTGACCACCCTTTTATCCAGATGATTATCAGATTTTATCATATGACGTCGCGTCTGAGAGTGTAATAATGCCATGTAATATTTTCAGTAGTCCACTAGTGGATTAAATATGCAAATTAGCTAGAAACATCACGTAACGTTACATGTACGATGTCCTTAACGATGTCGCATTTACTAATGGCGGAATATTGACATTTTTGTAAACAACCATGAATAAAATGCATTTTAAATGTCATATGATAAATAGAATCTTGCATTCGTGCATTCGTGCTCATGTATTATTCGCGCATTCGTGCTCATGTATTAGTGAATTTATTAAACTCGTTGAGGAAAATGGATAAAATGCTCGGCAAAGCCTCGCATTTTATCCCTTTTCCTCAACTCGTTTAATAAATCCAATAATACATGAACACTCGATGAAAGATCCTCTGTATCATTTCATCAAGTAGAATGATATTAATAGCAACAGCTTTTTATCTCTTTGTAAGTCTTGTTTTTTGTTTTTGCAGCCCTTTCAAGATTATTTCACCAAACTCATAGCTGATCATAATCAGAAATGGGCAAAAACCAGATCACCTGGGGGAAAACCACCTCACTTCTGTTGCAGAACTTGTGTCTCACATGTGACCATAGCGAGGTTCAAACCAACAGAGGAGACAAGACTTAATGAGTAAGGGGAATGGGGACACCTCCAGGGGAGCCAACTCCTGCAAAAGTAGTTTTGTATCCCATGTCAATAGGGGTCAACACTGGATAGCAAATTCTTTTCTTTAAGAGAAAACCCATTTTTCAGTGGGACAGGGCTTATAGAAGAAGCTCATAGGAAGTTCCGAAAATTGTCTCCCTTTGAAAAATGGTGGAAAAAAATCTTCCAGGTATTCCCATTCACCTATAGCGACAGCACTCTTTCCCTTTAATCATCTTATTTTGCTGAACAGTGATAAAGAGCAGTATAACCTGGATCAGCACAGACATACATAGGAACAAATAAGGTAAGTATTTTGTGATAACTGAAGGATAGTTTTTGTGGGTATTCATTAGAACCGCCTCACTGAGGCAGTTCTAATGAGTATCTACAACATAAGTTTATATGGAGAAATAAGGAAAACTATCCTTCCATAATCACAAAATACTTACCTTATCTGTTGATATGGACTTAGGATCACAAACTCAGTGAGATAATGGTACATTTTCAGGTCTCAGAAACACATTTTTTTTCTAATGAAAATTGTGATACATGTATTTGTCTCATTGCGGCTCCAAACGTAGTTCATGCTCAAAAGCATAGATTGTGGGTGCATATTGAGGCGATTCTTTTGCGTACCCACATCCTGTGTTATAAGGAGCACCCACAATCTACGTTTTAGAGCAAAAACTATATATGAGCCAGCACACGACAAAACCTACAATAAGACATGTGTGGCCAACAAAGACTCAGATCAGCCTGCGCATCCGCCCAGTCGCAGTCTGATCAGTCTTCGGTGTGCGCTCTAAGGATAGCTAAGGTCCCAATGCACCTTCATGCAGCAAGAGAAGTCTCTGGTTAGACTATATGGATGCGCAGGCTGATCTGATTCTTTGCTGGGCGCACATGCCTTATTGTAGGTTTTGTCATGCGCTGGCTCATATATCCTTGTAAGCCCAACCTTTCTCTACATATGGGCCCCGTCAAGCGATTTTGGTACTTATCGCCTATGCGAGCAGCGAAGGTTCAGGCGAGCCTGCGCATCCGCGCAGTCTCGCCAGAACCTTCGCTGCTCGCTCATACAAGCAGTGAATCAAGAGGAACCTTCAGACAGAAAGCGATATCCCTGGCCCCTCTGAATGGCTGGGCATGCGCAGTTAAAATTTGTCATGACGGAATGCTCGAAGACACAAATTCGCTTGGCGGGGCTCATATAGCTCTTGCAATTTGACATGAGACTGATCTCTTTGCAAAGAATTACAGAGGGCCCGCGTTAAAACAACTATTTGTTCCCTTTTATTGTGCCGTTATAATGAATTTAAGTGGCTTGAAGAAATAGATGGGCTGCATGATGCTCCAATGCAAAGCTGAATCCGACCGCATAAGAGTACTGGTAAACCGCTTGGAGGATCTAAGCCTGCCCAGGCAAAGTGTAGGGAGTCGAGCCGTCCATACTTATAAACCCTATTGGTTTCATTTGGCAACATGGCTTCAGATGTCATTTCATCTCACTGTCGGATAAAAGTCCCACAAAATTGGAAGCAGCGTCTCCAAAATGACCTATAGTGTTGACAGGGACGTTAAACCTCAAATAAAACAATTTTTTTGGGGGGGGGTTGGGGGGGGGGGGGGGGTTTACGGCTCTTTCGAGATTTCACTCATGTCGAGCCGATCCTTAATCAGAGGTGGGCAAAAACCTGAGTACCCGGAGAAAAACCACCTGACCTTCCGTTGCAGTACTTGGCGTCTCACATGTGACCCAAGCGAGGCTTGAACCACAGCGGTGAGAGACCTAATGATCAAGAGTCAACTCTCTTAACCACTAGGCCACGGAGGCCCGTAAAACAAACAAATTAAACAACAATGAATTTGCCGTTATAAAGAATCCCAATCAGAATTATGGAGGGTTTTATAAGGTGTTTTCCACATTATTACTCCAAGAAACAAATGTTATAGACATATCAAATGTTATAATGTCTATAACATTTGTTTCTTGGAGTATTAAATAACAAGAACCTTTCATGACTATAGATTCAATTTGGGCATTTCCAACCTGACGGAAGCCCAAGCCGCTCAGAATCTAGGCTAAACCTTGAGCTAAGAATTAATTCCATTGAAATTGTCGTTATAACGAATTTTGATGTTATACGAATGTCGTTGTAACGCGGACCCTCTGTAGTTAGTCAATGTTATCACCTAATAGTTTTTGTAAACTACTCCCTGAGTCTGTGAGTGGCCGCGACCCATTTATCAACCTCTATGTATTGAATAACAATATCAACCTCTTGGAAAAACAGCGAAGGTACAGTAGAACTTCGTTGGCTCGAACACCGATGGCTCGTTTACCATGGATGTGTCGAACCCATTCTTGAGCCCCTAGCGAAATCCTCTACATAAGAAATTGTGGGGGATTATTAAGGAGACTTTAGTCTTTTATCTTGCAAATGTATGCTGTGTGTACTCATTAGAATCGCCTCGATGAGGCGATTCTAATGAGTACACACAGCATACATTTTCATTATAGAACACCGAAAAGATGTCTAAAAGTATCTCGTTATACCTCCTGGCAGTCACCTCAGTGGCTCGAACTACCCTTGTCTCGAACAATTTTTCGAGGTCCCAAAGGTGTTCGAGCCATTGAAGTTCGACTGTAATTATATATGCATTCAGTCGGGTGTGAAATCATGGTAACAGAGGTCATCTGTCACATGTCAAATTGCATTAGCTATACATTGAGGTTTACAAGAGAATTTAAGAAAGATTTGTTCATATGTTGTATACATGATGTACAGTCAAACTTTAATGGCTCGAACACCTTTGGGACCTCGAAAATCTGTTCGAGACAGGGGTAGTTCGAGCCACTGAGGGAGACTGCCAGGAGGTATACAATATACTTTTGGATATCTTTTCGGTGTTTTATAATGAAAATGTATGTTGTGTGTACTCATTAGAATCGCCTCATCGAGGCGATTCTAATGAGTACACACAGCATACATTTGCAAGATAAAAGTCTAAAATCTCCTTAATTATCCCCCACTATTTCTTATGTAGAGGATTTCGCTAGGGGCTCAAGAATGGGTTCGACGCATCCATGGTAAACGAGCCATCGGTGTTCGAGCCATCGAAGTTCTACTGTATTTTTTAGATAACAATACTGACGACCCTCTTAAAGCAACAGAATTTGTTTCCAAACATTTTACTGTAATAAAGAATGTGCCGCTATGAAAAATCTCAAAAATGACTAGTATTATTGTTAAAAAGAATTTTGTCATTACGTTGAATCTTGGAATACAGAGGGTTTTGTTTGTTTGTTTTGGAGTTTAAAAGCCCAGTCAACATTTTTGTCATTCTAGGTCATTTTTTAGCCGGTCAGTTTATCTATCCACACGTTTCCTGGCCAGGCTCATACTTAAGCAGTTAATCAGTACAGTGCACATTCTTTCACCAGAAACTGACAACTGCCCTTCTTGAATCAGCAAGGGAGAGGACGACGGTAGAAAAGATTTCATGATCAATCTCCACAAAAGAATGTTGCCGACCTCCTGACCACAAGTCAAGACGCCCATCCGACTAAGCTACCGAGGCCGGCATACAGAAGGTTTACTGTACCAGTAGGATGGTAGAAAGAAAGTTTATGGACAACTATGTTTACTTACTCTATATCATTTCTAACATCATGTTTGAATAAATACATATGTCTGAAACTATCTATAGCTAGGACGGGTAAATCATTGGTTGTCTTTCCTAAATGATGTAGAGGATGGGAAAATTTCAATCCATCAGCCGTCAGGAAATTTACGTTATCTGAAAAGAAAAAAGCAGGCAATAACAACTTCCGTATTACTGGTATGTATTCAGGAGTAGTCTAATTTATCATATGACGTCGCATCTGAGAGTGTAATAACGCCATGTAATATTTTCGATAATCCACTAGTGGATTAAATATGCAAATTAGCTTGATAAGTCCCGTAACGTTACATATATGACGTCCTTAACGACGTCGCGTTTACTAATGACGGAATATTGATATTTTTGTAAACATTCATGAATAAAATGCATTTTAAACGTCATATGATAAACAGAATCTTACATTCGTGCTCATGTATTATTGAATTTATTAAACTCGTTGAGGAAAAGGCATAAAATGCTCGGCAAGCCTCGCATTTTATCCCTTTTCCTCAACTTGTTTAATAAATTCAATAATACATCAGCACTCATGTAAGATCCTCTATATCTGGGTCCACACTGTTTGCAACAATGACTTTAACCAGCAGATTACAAAGTAGATGACATTGATTTTGATTGGCATCTTAACCCTTGTTCTGCTGAATATTTATATATGCCACACCCACTACCAAATATCAACCAATCAGACTACTTGATGCAAATTGTTGCAACAAATTCACAATCTGAATGGCAAACAATGTAGATCCTGATCAGATGGCTTCGTCAGAAGCCATCTGATCTGGATCTACATTGTTTCAAAGAAAAGCCATATCCGGGTTCAGCATGAAAAGGGTTAAGGGCTAAGTAACTGAAATGATAAAAGGTGTGAGTTTTATACCAGTGTTTTGTGGGTTACCGTTTGTTTGTTTGATTTGAGGTTTAACGTCCCCGTCAACACTGTAAACGTCATTTTGGAGACGTTGCTTCCAATTTTGTGGGACTTTTACCCGACAATGAGATGAAATGACAATTGAGTTGTCGCCCAATGAAACCAATAGGGTTTATTAGCATGGACGGTCCACCTCGCAACGCGGTTCCTGGACAGGCTTAGATCCTCTAAGCGGTTTACCAGTACTAGTGTGCGGGTCGGATTCAGCTCTGTGTGGAAGCATCATGCAGCCCATATATTTCTTCAAACCCCTATGGGCGGGGCCGGTTGTGGGTTACCGTTTATTTGTTTGTTTGTATTGGAGCAGTCAACACTATTTAGGTCATTTTTGAGCCGGTCAGTTTATCTATCAACACTTTCCTGGGCAAACTTATACGTAAGCGGTTAGCCAGTACAGTGCACATTCTTTCGCCAGAAACTGACACCTGCCCTTCTTGAACTGAGCTATCGGGGCCGGTATGATGGCAAACAGTGAAGACCCTGATCAGGACTGCTCCTTCAGGAGCAGTCTGATCTGGCTCTGTACTGTTTGCTTAGGCCTGTCTATCCCAGTACTTAGAATCATTATGGTAATCATTAATCCATTTACTTGGGTACTCCGGTTTTCGCCCACCTCTGATTAACGATCGGCTCGATATGAGTGAAATAATCTTGAAAGGGCCGTAAAACCCAAACCAAAAAAAAAAAATAATCCATTTACTTGATGATTACAATCATGATTTTCCATGATCAATTAAACTTTGTCTCTATATAACGATTCAGTCAACCCTATTTAGTAGTTCATGTTAAGTGGGTCAGTATACCAAACCCTACTTCTCCTTGGCAGGCTTATACAGTCGAACCTCGATGGCTCGAACACCGATGGCTCGTTTACCATGGCTGAGTCGAACCCGTTTTTGAGTCCATAGAGAATTCCTCTGCACAAGACAAAGTGTGGGATAATTAAGGAGATTTTCGACTTTTATCTTGCAAATATATGCTGTGTGTACTCATTAGAATCGCCTCAATGAGGCGATTCTAATGAGTACACACAACATACATATATGTTATAGAACACCGAAAAGAAGTCCAAAAATACCCCCGTTATGTTTTTTGGAAGTATGCAACAGTGGCTCGAACTTCCCCTGTCTCAAACAAATTTCCATGGTCCCAAAGGGGTTCGAGCCATCGAAGTTCGACTGTACATATAATAATTAACGTCATTTTCTTCCATATTGTAATTGTTCTTCTGATGATCTACCGTCAGTAGTGAAACGAGTTAAGAAATAGAGAATATGAGGTTCGTGTCTTTTGATATCAAGTTTATCAGGCAAGGCTTCGAGAACGCTTGTAGAATCGCGAGGCTTGCCGAGCGATTCTACATGCGTTCTCGAAGCCGAGCCTGATAAACTTGATGTCAAATAACACGAATCTGGTATTCTATTTATCAGTTGACCCTCTTGTACTCTTAAATTAGCCATTTACGATCAGTTTTGGATGGTCCTCAGCGCGTCCGAACATTCCGCAGGTAGATGTATTTTGTATAAGCTGACCATAATTTTCCTGTAATATTTTTTTTCAAGTAATGTTTTCAATTTTGTCCAGTAATAATAACAAGTTAGCCATTTTTCTAGTAGCCCGGTTCATTGATAAAACTGCAATGTCACGTTGACCTGATAAAGCTCGCTTGCCCTGAGATAGCATATCTTTATCAGGTCAGTGTGCTGCAATACAATTAATATAGAGGGTAACTGATAAAATAGTTTGCAGGCACATTTCATTCTTCGTCTTTACTTATTGTGGACTTTATATGTTTGGAATAATTAAAAGGTATATTGCATATTATATGGGCCCCGTCAAGCGATTTTGGTACTTATCGCCTATGCGAGCAGCGAAGGTTCATGCGAGCCTGCGCATCCACGCAGTCTCGCCAGAACCTTCGCTGCTCGCTCATACAAGCGGTGAATCAAGAGGAACCTTCAGACAGAAAGCCATATCCCTGGCCCCTCTGAATGGCTGGGTATGCGCAGTTAAAATTTGTCATGACGGGATGCTCGAAGACACAAATTCGCTTGGCGGGGCTCATATTACAACAACACATCTTTGTGACATAGTACATTCTTTTGTATCTTCAAAATGGTTAATATTCTAATAATATCTGTGATTTAAATCTTATTTATACTCAGAACATAGGTTGTTGGTCCCCGTAAACCCTAGTTTTTTTTCCATATAAAGCGGGGTTTAGAGGGGGGTACATTACATGGACTTGTTCTTGTTTGTTTGATTTGAGGTTTAACGTCCCCGTCAACACTGTAAAGGTCATTTTGGAGACGTTGCTTCCAATTTTGTGGGACTTTTACCCGACATTGAGATGAAATGACATCTCTAGCCCTGCCACCCAATGAAACCAATAAGGTTTATAAGCATGGACGGGCCAACTCGCACCGCTTTGCCTGGGCAGGCTTAGATCCTCTTAAGTGTTTTTCCAGTGCTAGTGTGCATGTCGGTTTCAGCTCTACGTGGAAGCATCATGCAGCCCATTTATTTCTTCAAGCCCCGATGGGCGGGGGCGGACTTGTTGACCTGATGATTTCGCCAGAAACTGACAACTGGCGGTCATTCTTCTTCCTTTGGTTTCATAAGGGATATTGTGTCTTCGAGCATCCCGTCAGGACAAATTTTAACTGCGCATACCCAGCCATTCAGAGGGGCCAGGGATATGGCTCACTGTCTGAAGGTTCCTCTTGATTCACCGCTTGTATGAGCAAGCAGCGAAGGTTCTGGCAAGACTGCGCGGACGCGCAGGCTCGCATGAACCTTCGCTGCTCGCATAGGCGATAAGTACCAAAAACTGGGCTTAGAGAAATAGATTAGACTGCAAAGTGTTTCCATGCAGAGCTGAAACTGACTGACCAAAAATTTGAGTACTGGTAAACCGCTTAGAAGGTCTAAGCCTGCCAAGGCAAAGTGGTGGGAGACAGATTGTCCCTTAAATGCTTGCAGTAGGGTTTGAGATGTCATTTCATGGAACTAATAATCCAGGTATGACATTTCTCTGTCAAAAAGTATTCAAGATAAACTAGAACTGTCAGAGGATTTGACTATAGCCCCGCTATAGCCCTGTCAGAGGAGAAAGACTCATGAATTAAAGGTAAAGACTTGTGAGAGGGTTAAATCCCTAACAAGGTACCTACGCCTTATAGACTTATCGCGTTATTAGATCTGAAAAACAGTCTAAGTTAAAAAAAGGTGAAATAAGTGAAAAAAATTATTTAAGGATAATGAAAAAAGAATATGCACATCTTCAGACCTATATGAAAACACCTGTAAAGTTTCAATAGGACTGATCTAGAACTGTAAGAGGAGTTGCGGTAACAAGGTAGCTACTCCCTATACATTTTAACATTAGTAGATCTCAAAAATTGTCTAAGTTAAAAAAGGTGAAATAAGTGAAAAAAAATTATTTAAGGATAATGAAAAAAGAATATGCACATCTTCAGACCTATATGAAAACACCTGTAAAGTTTCAAAAGGATTGACTTAGAACTGTAAGAGGAGTTTTGGTAACAAGGTAGCTACTCCCTATACATTTTAACATTAGTAGATCTCAAAAATTGTCTAAATTAAAAAAGGTGAAATAAGTGAAAAAAATTATTTAAGGATAATGAAAAAAGAATATGCACATCTTCAGACCTATATGAAAACACCTGTAAAGTTTCAATAGGATTGACCTAGAACTGTAAGAGGAGTTGCGGTAACAAGGTAGCTACTCCCTATACATTTTAACATTAGTAGATCTCAAAAATTGTCTAAGTTAAAAAAGGTGAAATAAGTGAAAAAAATTATTTAAGGATAATGAAAAAAGAATATGCACATTTTCAGACCTATATGATAACACCTGTAAAGTTTCAAAAGGACTGACCTAGAACTGTAAGAGGAGTTGCGGTAACAAGGTAGCTACTCCCTATACATTTTAACATTAGTAGATCTCAAAAATTGTCTAAGTTAAAAAAGGTGAAATAAGTGAAAAAAATTATTTAAGGATAATGAAAAAAGAATATGCACATCTTCATACCTATATGAAAACACCTGTAAAGTTTCAAAAGGATTGACCTAGAACTGCAAGAGGAGTTGCGGTAACCTATACATTTTAACATTAGTAGCTCTCAAAAATTGTCTAAGTTAAAAAAGGTGAAATAAGTGAAAAAAAATATTTAAGGATAATGAAAAAAGAATATGCACATCTTCAAACCTATATGATAACACCTGTAAAGTTTCAAAAGGATTGACCTAGAACTGTAAGAGGAGTTGCGGTAACAAAGGTACCAACTATCAAATATTACAGACAGACAGACAGACTGACAGACAGACAGACAGACAGACAGACAGACGGAATTCCGGACAAGCCAAATCCAATATAGCCCCCACTTTTTCAAAGCGGGGCTATAAATATAGGTCACCCTGAATTAGATATATTCTGAGGTCCATCATCGGGTGATTTGTTTGTTTGATTTGAGGTTTAACGTCCCCGTCAACACTGTAAAGGTCATTTTGGAGACGTTGCTTCCAATTTTGTGGGACATTTACCCGACAATGAGATGAAATGACATCTCAAGCCCTGTCGCCCAATGAAACCAATAGGGTTTATTAGCATGGACGGTCCGCCTCGCACCGCGGTTCCTGGACAGGCTTAGATCCTCTAAGCGGTTTACCAGTACTAGTGTGCGGGCCGGATTCAGCTCTGCGTGGAAGCATCATGCAGCCCATATATTTCTTCAAGCCCCTATGGGCGGGGGCTTCCATCATCAGGTGATATGGAACTAATATCCCAGGTATGATTTTTCTCCAACAAATACAAAGACATAAGGTATTGTGTGTGAATTCGGGTTTAACGTCGCTTTCAACAATTTTTCAGTCATATCACGACGGTGTCTGGTTGCGACAGGGAGCTCAATGCTCACTTTTATAGTGCTGCCTCACTGAAGTATCATGTCCCAGACACATTACATGATACCACACCCAGTCACATTATCCTGACACTGGGTTGACCAGTCCTAGCTCTACCCCGTAAATCTGAGTGCCAAGCGAGGAGCAGCTAGTACCATTCTTAACGACTTTGGTATGCCGTGGCCCGGGATCGAACCCGTGACCTCCCGTTCCCCGGAGCGGACACTCTACCAACTGAGCTATCGGGGCCGGTAACAAGATATAAGGTAAAATCACTGGACTGTGAAATGGAGGTCACCATGACCTTCATCATCTACACTTGAACCAAAGTCACATAGATGGCGGATGTATAGCCCAGTGTGTCTATAATTTACTAACATAATGGAAATGCAAAATAACAAATTACAAAGGTGTCCTAGATTTTGACCCCTAGCCCCACCCTGTAGGTATGAACCCAGGGGCATGTTCCTTTGGGGTTGTAAATATGAATGCTCTGTGATCAGTGATTGATAAGGTATAAGCATTTGAAAAACTTCAACACCATATTACAAAGATGTCCTAGATTTTGACCCCTAGCCCCATCCCGGGGCAGAACCCAGGGGTATATTCTCTTGGAATCTCAGAAGACCCTCCCAGGTACCCAAGTTCCAAATATGATTGCTCTGTGACCAGTGACTGCTGAGATATAAGCATTTGAAAAAACTTTAATGCAGTGGAACTGGAAAGGTAACGCAAACGCGGACAGCAGGAGTGACAACAATAGCTCTCCTTGTACTTCGTACAGGCAAGCTAAAAATTGCCATTTTGGATGCAGACAAGAGACTGATGGACGGATGGGCAAGGGTAACATTTCAAATGGCAGGGGCATACAAATCAGGGGCCAGTTGTTCCAAACTAACAACATCATTAGATAACAAAATTTAGTTGTTAAAACTCATCATTAATATGGCGAATTTACTAATATTTTTGCTGAAAAATGTGAGTAGCTTTTGCATATGCAAAAGCTACTCACATTTTTTCAGCAAAATACCAGAAATTTTTATATTGCACTTGCTAAAACAGTCAACGATTTGACCACTAACAAGCTCATTAAGCTACTGATGTTTTGAACAACTGGTCCCGGATTGTCATCTTCTTCAGGGCCCAGTTGTTCAAAGCCTCGTTAGCTTAACAAGCTCGTTAGTTGTCATATTGTTTGTTTATTTGTTTTGTTTGATTTGAGGTTTAACGTCCCCATCAACACTGTAAAGGTCATTTTGGAGACATTGCTTCCAATTTTGTGGGACTTTTACCCAACATTGAGATGAAATGACATCTCAAGCATTGCCGCCCAATGAAATCAATAGGGTTTATAAGCATGGACGATCCGACTTGCAGCACTTTGCCTGGGCATGCTTAGATCCTCTAAGTGGTTTACCAGTACTCGTGTGTGGTCACACTTTTTCAGCAAAAAAATTAGCATATTTCCCATATAACGTAAATGTTCAAAGTTTTAACGAAACATTAACCCTTATCTTGCTGTTCACGACAACCCCTATCTTTGAAAACAGTGTAGATCCAGATCAGATGGCTTCTGAAGAAGCCATCTGATCAGGATCTACACTGTTTGGCATTCAGTTTATGGATTTGTAGATATAAATTACATCAAGTAATTTGATTGGTTGATAGACAGAAATGGGTGTGGCTTAAATGAATATTCAGCAAGATAAGGGTTAACTAACGACCTTGTTAGTTTTGAACAACTGGCCCCAGGAATTTATGCAGGAGCCAAAAGGTGTGTGTGTGTGAATTCGGGTTTAACGTCGCTTTCAACAATTTTTCAGTCATATCACGACGGTGTCTGGTTGTGACAGGGAGCTCAATGCTCACTTTTATAGTGCTGCCTCACTGAAGTATCATGTCCCAGACACATTACATGATACCACACCCAGTGACATTATCCTGACACTGGGTCGACCAGTCCTAGCTCTACCCCGTAAATCTGAGTGCCAAGGGAGGAGCAGCTAGTACCATTTTTAACGACTTTGGTATGTCGCGGCCCGGGATCGAACCCGTGACCTCCCGTTCCCCGGAGCGGACACTCTACCAACTGAGCTATCGGGGCCGGTACCAAAAGGTAAAGATTATAATGACTAAGTCTAAAAGCAATCCTGCAAGAGAAAGCTTTAATCAACTTACTTTTATCCATTAACCCTTTTCGTACCAAATGGAATCTTCCTTTTTATATATGGCAGGCATCCATTTCAAAATTTAGGGGTGTCAGGTTGTCTTTTCTTTAAAATAATTTGGAAAATGACTGAACTCAGTGGAGGCCCTGATCAGATGCTGCGTTCTGGGGCGTCTGATCTGGGCCTGCACTGTTTGCCAGGGTATCCCTTTAAGGGTTTCCGGTACTAAATGGGTTATAAGACTACTTTTATCTAATATCCCATTGTATACTGATGGACTATTCTGTTGCTATACTTTCGACAAGTCTATTTGTCATTTATGGGGTTTCAGGCTTATTTTTTTCTCGTTTTTTTTCCACTTTTGACAGAAAATCCTGTTAGCAAAGAGTGCAGAGCCTGATCAGATGTCGCATTTTGCGGCAGCTGATCTTGGCCAGCGATGTTTTTAGCGGTTCCCGCCAATAATGGGTTAAAAGACTTACTTTTATCCATTAAAAGACATACTTTTATCCATTAAAGACTTACTTTTATCCAATAAAAGACATACTTTTATCCATTAAAAGACTTACTTTTATCCATTAAAGACTTTCTTTTATCCATTAAAAGACTTACTTTTATCCATTAAAAGTTGTTCAATAACAGCTTTATTAAATCTCTCTGCAATGTCTGTATCTTCTGGTTTATGAAATAGGATTAAAAATGGCAGGCCTTCCTCTGTTAGTTCCTGCAAAAATCAAAGTACTATAAATACCATGAAACTCTGGGCACCCTTACCAGTTACCAAAACTACTGTAACCATAGCAACAAATAAGGTTGGTATTTTTAAGATAACTGAAGAACCTATGGTGACTTAGTATATAAATTTAGAAAAATACATGCCTGTAATGAGTTTAGTACCCAATTTCGTAAAATCTTTCATTGATATATAAAGATTGGGTACAACATAAATGTTATAAAACAGACTGCATGCATGGTGGTTAACCCAATCACGGTTGGCAACTTTGCTTCCCTCTTTGATTGCACACCTGTGGGTCGGGCTTAAGATTATATGACGGTTCCAGCGTAAAAACATAAATGGAATTTTATTTTAGTATTCTTTATGTTGGTTGGCGCCTGATGATTCGTCTTTGGTCGGGCTCCTCGGAGACTAACAGTACTGTTGGTTTTCTTCTGCTCCAGTAATTCTGTTGTTGTATGCTGTCGAGTCCTCAACCTTGTTTCATCTCTGTAGTTTTTTGATTTGTATGTACTCGGAGATGTTACACTGATGAGTTAGAAAGCCTTCATGGGGACTAAAGAAAATTAGTGTATATCGCGACAGAGGTAAGGGCGAGGATTATGGCCTTATCGATATAGGATTATCGATTTAAGCCCCCCCTGTGAAATCTTTCCACTGCGTTCCAAGGCGGTTCTTCTGTGGCGGTTTATTTATGTTGTTGTTTGTTACTTACTGTGTGTATCACTTATGTCTTTTTATTTTGGATGGCCATTTGGCCATTTTGTGGGAAAGTGACTGTCCTTATGGCCTTCCTTTGTTTAGATTTCCATTATGGTCTGGTCGCTTCATGTTTGTATTTCTTTCCCTTTGGTGTCTTTGATAGGTGGAGTAAGTTAATTGTATCGATTCCTGATCTTTGTTTTACTTCTACTTTATTGCGGGTATTCACTAGAAACGCCTTGATGAGGCAGTTCTAATGAATGCCAACAACAAAGGTTAATATGGAGAAATAAGGAAAACTATCCTTCAATTATCACAAAATACCCACCTTATCTGTAACTATGTTTAACCCTAAACTTAACCCTTGTCCTGCTGAGCCCGGATATGCAGTATTTTCCAAACAATGAAGATCCAGATCAGATGGCCATCTGATCAGGAGCTACGATGTTTGCCATTTAGATTGAAAATTTGTTGCAATAATATGCATCAAGTAATCTGATTGGTTGATAATCGGTAGTGGGTGTGGCATATATAAATATTCAACAGGTCAAGGATTAAGAGGCCAAGAAAAACTATATTGTTGTCTGTTTATGTCTTCTGCTGCATTTGGGAGCAGTCTGATCTGGGTCCACACTACTCCTAGAGCAGCAGTCCGACCTGGGTCCACATTGTTTGCAACTATGACTTTTGATGTAACCAGCAGACAACAAAGCAGATGACAACTGTTGTGCTTGGCATTTGAAGGGTTAGAAGTTTAGTTACTGACAAGACAGCTTGTTCTGATGCAAACTGAAATCACTGGATCTCAAATCATTCAAATCCGAACACATATACACCACAATCTCCTGATAACACGGTTTTGGATATAACACATTTTTCAATATGGATTCCAAAAATGTGTAGATTATGTAGAAAAATGACGATCAATGGTAAAATTCCGCTTTTAAGACCACCTTAAATCAATACCCAATCTGCTTTTAGAAGGTGTCTGCAAAATTTAGGGTAAATACTATAAGGGTTATTTTTTTCTTATTTCTCTATAAAAACATATGAGCTCATAGCAACTGATAAGGTGGGTATTTTGTGATATATGAAGGATAGTTTTCCTTATGTCTCCGTATAAACCTATGTTGTGGGTATTCATTAGAACTGCCTCGCCGAGGCGGTTCTAATGAATACCCACAACATAGGTTTTTATGGAGAACTGACAAAAACTATTCTTCAATTTTTCATAAAATATTAAAGTTATCAATTGCTATGTGAGCTGGCCTGTATACTGACTTACCTCTGCATTCTCAAATGTTATTTCTCTGACTAGAGGTACACATTTGTCTTGAACCCACTTTAGCAAGATTTCAAAGTTATTGAGCTCTCCTTGAAAGACCTGGTCTTGTCTACGGGTCTGAAGAATAATGACACTTCAAGTAATAAATTGAGTATAGACTACTATAGTCTGAAGAATACGGACACTACAAGTATGAACTGAATATTGAATAGTGTAGGGTCTGTTTTGTTTGATTTGTTTGAATTGAGGTTTAACGTACCCCTCAACACTATTTAGGTCATTTTGGAGATGTTGCTTCCAATTTTGTGGGACATTTACCCGACATCGAGATGAAATTACATCTCAATTCCTGCCACCCAAACAAACCAGCCTGGTTTCAGCTCTGTGTGGAAGCATCATGCCACTCAATCTATTTCTTCAAGCCCAGATGGGGGGGAGGGGGGACGAAAGTGTAGGTTCTGAAGAATTTGAAGAATTTGAGGTTTAACGTCCCCGTCAACACTGTAAAGGTCATTTTGGAGACGTTGCTTCCAATTTTGTGGGACTTTTACCCGACATTGAGATGAAATGACATCTCTAGCCCTGTCGCCCAATGAAACCAATAGGGTTTATTAGCATGGACGGTCCGCCTCGCACCACTGTTCCTGGACAGGCTTAGATCCTCTAAGCGGTTTACCAGTACTAGTGTGCGGGCCAGATTCAGCTCTGCGTGGAAGTATCATGCAGCCCATATATTTCTTCAAGCCTCTGTAGGTTCTGAAGAATAATGATACTTCAGGTAATGAACTGAATATAGAGTAGTGTAAGTTCTGATGATGATGATTTCATGTTTAACGACTTGTGTGAGTTCTGAAGAATAATGATACTTTAAGTAATGAAATAAATATTGAATAGTTTAGGGTCTGAAAAATAATGACACTTCAAGTAATGAACTTAATATAGAGTAGTGTAGGTTCTGAAGAATAATGACTGAATATAGAGTACTGTAGGGTCTGAAGAATAATGACACTTCAAATAATGAACAGAATATAGAGCAGTTTATGGTCAGAAGAATAATGACATTTCAAGTCATGAACTGAATATAGAGTAGTGTAGGGTTTGAAAAATAATGAAGCTCCAAGTAATGAACTGAATATAGAATAGTGTAGGTTCTGAAGAAAAATGACGTTCCAAGTAATGAACTGAATATTGACTAGTGTAGGGTCTGAAGAATAATGACACTTCAAGTAATGAACTGAATATAGAGTAGTTTAGGGTCGGAAGAATAATGACATTTCAAGTCATGAACTGAATATAGAGTAGTGTAGGGCCTGAAAAATAATGAAGCTCCAAGTAATGAACTGAATATAGAATAGTGTCGGTTCTGAAGAAAAATGATGAAGCTCCAAGTAATGAACTGAATATTGAGTAGTGTAGGGTCTGCAGAATTGAGTGAGTGTTGAGCTTTACGCCTCACCAACAGCTGAGGTCATACGGAGACGGGACCTTGGTTGAAAGACTCAACGGACAGTTAGGAGAAGCCCGGGATCTATCATGCGACCCCTGGTTTACAAGGCGTGTAGTCGATCTGAAGAACAATGATGCTCCAAGTAATGAACTGAATATAGGGTCTGAAACATAACAAACAAGTAACGTAGACATTCCACAAAAACCAGTGTTTCCAACAGTTGCATGAAACCAGTAAAACAATACAAGTGCTGAGTTGACATTCTTGCATGTGCGGAGTTGTTATTCTTGCAGGTTACATTCCACACTGACCTGTTCTATAATTCTACCAAGTATCAATAAAATAATTCAGAAGGTTGCTTAGTTATCCTCCGGAAACGAAATGTTGAAAAATAAGGATCAGGGGCGATAATTTGAATATGAAGACAAGTACAGAATTGTCATTCTTGCACACCAGACAAGGAAATCCGTGATTTTACCCTGGGATAGAAATTTGTGTTCTGACCCTGGTGTTCCGACCCCAAATCGAATATAATCGCGTGTTTGATAAATGCACTGGTTGATTACAACCTTATGCGCGGCGGCGTCATGCGTGACGTCACTAAACATTCCTGTTGTGTCATCACAAAATGGCGGACGTCGGTAACCGAAGTGACAGCAGCATTAAAAACATTAAAAATTCCCAACAGAAATGGAAGGTATGCAAGAAAAAGAATCCAATATGGGTGTGAGGGGTGGATAGAAAAATCCGTCCCTCAGGGTCACTGTCCGGCATCACTCGGCAAGCCTCGTGATGCCGGACAGTGTCCCTCGGGACGGATTTTTCGATCCACCCCTCACCCCCATATAAGATTCTTATATTCTTGCAAGTGACAGTCCGCACTGACCTGTTCTATAACCTTACCAAGTATCAGTAAAATATTTAAAACAGTTGAGGAGTTATGCTCCAGAAATGGAATGTTGAAAAATACAGATCAGGGGAGATAATTTGAAAATGAAGATAGCATTGTCATAGTTGCATACGACACTCCGCAATCAGTTCTGTAATCCTACCTAGCATTATTGAAATATTTCAAACAATGGCAGAGTTATTGCTCCGGAAACGAAAACAAGAGGACCATAATGGTCCTTTATCGCTCACCTGAGCTATTATAGTCCCAGATAAGTTTAGCAGGATGGATCTAATGTTTGCACCTGCCTTTGGAATAATTTATAAACAGTAAGTTTTGATAAACTAGATAAAGCTGTGTACAAAACATCAAAGGTCTGGGCTTCTGGTTCAGACAAGATTTTCAAAGGATTTCCCTATATGTGGTAAGTCCATGTAAAATATGTGGACCCCTGGCCAAACCAATTTTTGGCCCCATGGCTTTAATTTTAATCTTGGCAGCGGTCCACTAGTTGAAGCTGTGAACCAAATATCAAAGGCCTAGACTTTCTGGTTTCAGTCAAGAAGATTTTTAAAGGTATTCCATATGTTAGTCTATGTAAAACAAGTGGGTCCTTGCATGAGACCAGTTTTGGCCCAAGGGCTGTAAGTTGAACAATACAGTGCAGGCTCATCTGTGTATTCATAGGGCACACATCTCTGTAGCTGCTTTTTTTTCTGTTTCACAAGGATGATGTGATAACACATATGATCATATGATAACACAATTCTCCCCCATTGATCATATGATAACACAATCCCCCCCCCCCTCATTGATCATATGATAACAATTCTCCCCATTGGTTCCATGCCAGTTCTGCTGTTATGATCCTACATATTGGGACAGACAGGCCTTAGCGAACAGTGCAGACCCAGATCAGACTGATCCTTTAGGAGCAGTCTGATCTGGGTCTGCTGTAAACAGTGTAGACCCTGATCAGGGTCTACACTGTTTACTGCAGACCCAGATCAGCTAAAGGAGCAGTCTGATCAGGGTCTACACTGTTTGCCATTCCATCTGCACTTCTTGGACTCCTTGCAAGATCCTGAAACAATTTTTTTAAAACTTAAGGAGAATTACAACAAGTCCTCAAGTTGTCTATTATTACGGTACTTCATCATCATCATCATCAACGGATTTTTGATTACATTACATTAAATTTTATTGATCATGAAATCTTTTCCACGGTGACTCTTTCCCTTCTGCTGATTCAAGAAGGGCAGTTGTCAGTTTCTGGAGAAAGAATGTGCACTGTACTGGTTAACCACTTACGTATTAACCTGCCCAGGAAAAGTGTGGATAGGTAAACTATCCAGCTCAAAAATGGCCTACATAGTGTTGACTGGGCCATTAAACTCCAATACAAACAAACAAATTACGGTACTTACATTTGGAGGTCTAAAGGTGATTTTATCACCAGACTGTCTCTCTGCTTCTGCTATGTCACTGAAAAATAAACAAAGAACAATTTAGCCCTTATCCTGCTGAACAGAGCAAACGGTGTAGATCCAGATCAGATAGATCAGACGGCTTCTGAAAAAGCCATCTATCAGATCAGGACCTACACTGTTTGTGATGGAGTTTGTGAATCAAACAAATACATTGATTGTATCAAGTTATTTGATTGGTAGATGGTCAGAAATGCATGTGTAAAAACTGATATCTTTAATTTCTCTGCCATGATTCTGTGGTCAAATTGTTAACTGTTCTAGCAAACGAAATATCTAATATAGTGTTATTTTTGCTGGAAAAATGAGAGCAGCTTTTGCAAATGCTCACATTTTTTCAGCAAAAATATTTGCATTGAAAAACCACCTGACTTTCCATTGCAGAACTTGGTGTTTCACATGCGACCTGAGCCAGGCTTGAACCACAACGATGAGAGGCCTGGTGATGAGTCAGCGCTCTTGCCCACTAGGCCACGGCGGCCCATATGTCCATGCCAATATGTGTCATTCTAATGCCATTGCAAATGTAACTTGACGTCTGATTCGATAATGTCAAAACTTTGCGAAAGTATATTAAGCGATATACTGTTGGAAGCCAGACATTATCATGTAATATCGCTTTTTATTGGCTGTCATTTGGTATTACGCTCTAAAAGAGATTATAGCTTTGAGCAAGTTAAAATAGTATAATTTTTCAATAAAGCAAATTTATTAGTGCACTAGAATGGCAACAGCTGTACTGAAAAATGTCCTTAGGGGAAGTAAATTAGCTATTTTACAGTTGCACACAAGAGCTGTCACTATAGGTGACCAATGCCCCCCGTGGGAGCCAATTTCTGAGTTGTTGCAAAATTTCAAGAGAAGATAATTCAGCTAAAAATGACAACAGCGTTATGGCCCTTGATCAGAATGTAGCCCTTGTGATGGTGAATAAGTGTGTGAAGTTTCATGGGGCTAGGTCAAATACCTTTGAAGTTATGATTAAGGTTAAAGTTTGTGTGACGGACAGACAGACAGACAGGGCAAAAACTATATGCCCCCCGAATCAAAGGGGGGGGGGGCATAAAACAAGAGCACCGCATGCGGGTGCCAACGCTCGTCTGCAGTTTCTTTTAGAAAACCAAAGTTCTAAGTCAAACAAGAGCAATCAAATTGCAAGATGGAGTCATAAAACTTGTAGGGAATGTAGCTCTTGTGATGGTGAGTATGTGTATGAAGTTTCATGAAGGTAGGCCAAATACTTTTGGAAATATGGTCAAGGTTAAGGTTTTCGGTTAAGGACGACGCCAGACAACAACGAAGACGCCGGAGTGATGACAATAGCTCGAAAGTTTTTTTTCAAAAAACAGACGAGCTAAAAATGATACCGTATTCGGGTGTGTACTACCCGCAGTTTTTTTCCCTCAAATTACAGGCCCAAGTTCAGGGTGCGGGTAATCCGTCCGAATTCTTTTTGGACCGTTTTTTTTTTACTTTTGTCAGCTGAAAATACGATGCATCTCAATGTTATGCTCTATCCGTTTACGATTCCCGACATAAATAACGTTAATTGTCGACTCAACTTTTACTTACACATGAGTAATAAAACAATATTCATTACTAGCAAGCCCGATTTGGTGCTTATTATTCTTAAAACTCTGATTTTAAACGAAATAAACAAGCAAGTTCAATGCTAACATCAAAGTTTTCCGGCATCCAAAACGCCGCCCACAAACTACCGCTACAATTTTTCTGCACGCGATCGGTGAATGACGTCATCGGACCCCAGCAACGACACACGTGTCTACTGTTTTATTTTAATGCGGTGTATCTCTTTCATTAAAAAATGTTTAGAAACGGTAAAAAAAATCGATAGCTCGGAAGCTCCGTGTCAATAACCAACAACAGCATACAGATGTGTTTACATAAATTAAAGCGTTCGACATTTTGGCGCCAAAACATAACCATTCACGAGATATTAGAATATACATACATCTACCGTAAGATTTAGCAACTCGTCTTAGGAGCAATTATATCATTTTCACATTGATTGTGGATTAAATTATTGATTGGTGAATAAACATAACTTGACCATATTTTCACACCTTATTGACACGCACCGCAGGGTGGCAATTATACGACCGGGATTAACAATATTGTCATAATTGAACCGTTATAAATCATCAAACAGTGTAAATCCAAATCGGACGTCTGCGGTTTCTTTCTGCGGTGTCTGATCTGGGACTGCACTGTTTGCCGATGTCCCCCCAAAAGGGCCGCTGGGAATATATTGGTTAATAAATAAATAACAAGGGTGAACAGGTTAAGTTTTTTCAACGTTTTAGTATAAAATACATGCATTCTGGTGATACTCGCACGCACGTGCATTTTCCCGCCTTTTGAAGACAATCGCGCGTTCCGTTGTGTGTGACAAAAACTGGCCAAATTCTTACTTTATCTCACTTACGCATCCACCAAAATTTCAGCAAATATTTCATGCGGGTAATACTACAGAATAACAGTTTTTCCCCAGATTTTGGCTAAAAAATGGGGGTGCGGGTAGTACGCAAATGCGGGTAGTACACACCCGAATACGGTATATAGCTCTACTGATGGGTTGCTATAATTTCCAAACGTAAACTCACTGAATTACCTCCCCAATTTCCCAGAGTGCTAAGCACTAAATGAGTAATAAAAATCAAACAGAAAATCATAAGCACCAACCCTATAGCTGCATGAAATTGACAATCATCTCTTAGCTGGCTGGCAACTCGTTTATATGTGTTGTAAGCGTCTGTATGTTCATCCGCAAAGTAACCAATAACGTTTCTCTTCTTGTCCTGATAATATAAAAGGATCAAATCACACAACAGCTTACTCCATGTACACCCGGCCCCCGCCCATCGGGGCTTGGAGAAATAGATTGGGCTGCATGATTCTTCCACGCAGAGCTGAAACTGACCGCACATGTGTACTGCAACAGGGCTTCAGATGTCGTTTCATCTCAATGTCGGGTAAAAGTCCCACAAAATTGGAAGCACTGTCTCCAAAATGACCTGTACAGCGTTGACGGGGACGTTAAACCTCAAATCAAACAAACCTCCATATACACCATGGGTGCTTCGAACCCGTTCCTGAGACTGACCGCACATGTGTACTGGTAAACCGCTTAGAGGATCTAAGCCTGCCCAGGAAAATCGCTGCAAGTGGGCCCGTCAATGATTATAAACCCTATTGGTTTCATTGGGCGACAGGGCTTCAGATGTCGTTTCATCTCAATGTCGGGTAAAAGTCCCACAAAATTGGAAGCACTGTCTCCAAAATGACCTGTACAGTGTTGACGGGGACGTTAAACCTCAAATCAAACAAAACTCCATATACACCACAACTGCTGCCTTGATTTCAAATGAACCAAACTACAGTAGAACTTCAATGGCTTGAACCTCGATGGCTGTTTACCATGGGTGCGTCGAACCCGTTCCTGAGTACCTAGGGAATTCCTCCAAATATGATATAGGGATATCATAGGGTGATTTTCTTCTTTTAACTTGCAAATGTATGCTGTGTGTACTCATTAGAATCGCCTCATTAAAAATACTTCACAGAGTATACCAAATGCATATCCTTATCTTCAGACCACTGGCCCCCGCCCATTGGCGCTTGAAGACATAGATGGGCTGCATGATGCTTCCACGCAGAGCTGAAACCGATCACGAACAAGTACTGGTAAACCACTTAGGGTTCTAAGCCTGCCGAGGCAGTGGAGTGAGTCAGACCGTCCATGTTTATAAACGCTATTGGGTTCATTGGGCGACAGGGCTTGAGATGTCATTTCATCTCCATGTCGGGTATAAGTCCCACAAAATTGGAAGCAACATCTCCAAAATGATCTATAGGGGACAGGGACTTTTAACCCAAAATTAAACTAAACAAATATCTTCTGACCATGACATAAACACCAGCAAAATGTCAACAATGGTTCCTGACTGTAAGTCTAAGAGGAGTGATTGAGATTTTGAATTTTACGTCCCACCAAAAGCTAAGGTCATACTGAGACGGGACCTCTGTTTAAAGACGCATCCGAAAGTCTTTCTTGAGAAGCCTGGGATCGATCCTGCGAACCCTGGTTTACAAGGCGAGTAGCGTAACGACTACACCACGGAGGGCTTCTGAGTCTAAGAGGACTTGCACATGCAAGATACATACTATCATTTGCACAAATACTATTTCAGCCAAATATGAATCAAGTTTAAAATGCAGCAAGTGACAAAAAATACTTTCATAAATATACTAAAAGCACACAAACATCATCAGGCCATAAAAAAAACATCTACATGGTTTCTGTCAGGAGCTGGGCATAAAACACATCCCCCTATCTATACATATACGGTCGAACTTCAATGGCTCGAACACCTTTGGGACCTCGAAAATCTGTTCGAGACAGGGGTAGTTCGAGCCACTGAGGTTACTGTCAGGAGGCATAACGAGATACTTTTAGACATCTTTTCGGTGTTCTATAATGAAAATGTATGCTGTGTGTACTCATTAGAATCGCCTCATCGAGGCGATTCTAATGAGTACACACAGCATACATATGTAAGATAAAGGACTAAAATCTCCTTAATTATCCCCCACTAGTTCTTATGTAGAGGATTTCGCTAGGGGCTCAAGAATGGGTTTGACTCATCCATGGTAAACGAGCCATGGGTGTTCGAGCCATCAAAGTTCTACTGTAATATTATTTTAGCACAAAAAATGACTACCCTAATGATCCTAAGTATTGGGAGAGAGATTGTTTGCTTGATTTGAGGTTTAACGTCCTCGTCAACACAGTAAAGGTCATTTTGGAGATGTTGCTTCCAATTTTGTGGGACATTTACCTGACAATGAGATGAGATGACATCTCAAGCCCTGTCGCCCAATGAAAGCAATAGGGTTTATAAGCATGGACAGGTCCGACACGCACCACTTTGCCTGGGCAGGCTTAGATCCTCTAAGCGGTTTACCAGTTCTCGTGTGCTGTCAGTTTCAGCTCTGCATGGAAGCATCATGCAGCCCATCTATTCCTTCAAGCCCCGATGGGCACGGGCCTGTTGGGAAAGATATGCCTAAGCAAACAGTGCAGACCAAGATCAGACTGTTTCTTGATCATGTGTGTGTGTGTTTTTTTGAGTTTCACATCCCACAAATGTTGCATCCCACCAAAAACTAAGAACATACAGAGATGGTACCTCTGTTACCCATTGTATGCTAGTGGACTCTTCCATTGTTATCTGTTGGACAAGTCCATTTGTCATTATAAGGGGTGCAAGGCCTGTTTTTTGGGGTTTTAATTCTATTTTTGACGGAAAATTCTGCTAGCAAACAGTGCAGGCCTTGATCAGTCGGCGCATTCTGCGGCGTCTGAACTGGGCCTGCACTGTTTGCCAAGGTACCCCTTTAGCGGTTTCCCGCATACAACGGGTTAAAGACTCTTTGTCAAATCTGGAGAAGCCCGGAATTGAACCAATGACTTCATGTGTGTATAATTTATTTAAATATAGAGGATCTTACACGAGTGGTCATTTCATATGAAATGACGAGTGTAAGATTCTCTTTATCATATGACTACTTTAAATTGGATTTTATCGCCTATTAATTTGACAAGTTTTCTACGAAAAATGCATTGTTGACATGGACGTCGTCATGACGTTACTTAATCCCGCCAAAGTTTTATTACACGTCGGTCATACGATTTTTATTACACTACGTTATCCACTGCTTATCAACAATGTCATATGATAAAAAATATAAAAGTACCTCCATCTCATCAATTTCATCCATTGTAGTATGTTTCTTGATCACATCTTTAGCCTGCCCTTCTATATACTCTACAAAGGCTGTGACTGACCTCTGACCCCTGTACTCTTTCTTCACGATTTGACCATTTCTGAATAGCTTCAAGGTGGGGTATTTTGATATATGATACTTTGTTGAAATACCACCTGCAAAAAAAAAAAAAACATAAAATTGAAAATAAACAGTCTTGCGCTATAATGAAGCTGTAAAACCAGGGCCCAATTGTTCAAAGCATTGTAATTATAAGTCTAACACTCAAAATTGGGCAGTAAATTATACCCGTTCAAATTTTAGAACAAGTATGGTAGGGAGATGAGGAGTCCAAATATTTAGGGTAACTTGGGTAACATCAATGACCAGTGCCTAGTTATTCACAAACTTCTTAGATTTTTTTTTTCTTCTTTTTTGGAATTTGGTTTTACAGCCCTTTCAAGATTATTTCATTTATTGCGAGGCAATAGTTAACCAGGTGGACGAAAAACACGAGTACCCGGAGAAAAAACACCTAACCTTCCTTTACAAAACTTGGAGTCTCACATGTGACCCAGGCGAGGCACAAACCACAGCTATGAGAGACCTAATGATTAAAGAGTCAGCGCTCTTACCCCTTCGGACACCCTTCTTAGTGTAGCAAACTTAACTGTGACCAAAATGGTCTGGGGCCAGTTGTTCAAAACTAACGACGTCGTTAGTTAACATATCCTTAAAACTTTGATCATTTAATATGGCAAATATGCTGAAATTTTTGTTGAAAAAATGTGAGCTCACATTTTTTCAGCAAAAATACCAAAATTTAAGATATTGTACTTGCCAGAAGAGTTAACAATATGACAACTAACGAGCTCGTTAAGCTAACGATGCTTTGAACAACTGGCCCCTGGTTTGAAGTTTAATGACCCAGTCAACAACCCTGAGTACAATAATGATTCAAACTGCAGGGCCTGACAAATCAAAGTTTCAACCACTTGCCCAGCCCTCCAAAGCATCTTGAAAATGGCTCAGAATTAGAATATTCCCTATATATTCTATAGATTTTCTGGGCAAGTGAAATAAATCGACAGCACTGAGAGTACTGGTGGGTCGATTGTCTCTGAATGTAGGTTAGGAAAATAGTCCCGAGCTGAGAAACGAACTGTTCGTTTAACTTTTAGCAAGCACAGTAGAGCTGATCAGACATCGCGTTATGTGGCGTCTTGATTATGTAGATTCTGTTTGCCAATGCCCAAGTGTACAAGCACAGTCCACCCGCCCCCGCCCATCAGGGCTTGAATAAATAGATGGGCTGCATGATGCTTCCATGCAGAACTGAAAGTCCCCGTAACATTGGAAGTAACGTTTCCAAATGACCTATACAGTGTTGAAGGGGAGGTTAAAATTAAATCAAACAAACAAGCACAGTCCAGAATTTTCTTCTTACGCTGCGCTCTGACGTCTTAGGGTAGTACTTGGATTTTGTTGGGTGCAAAAGCAGCCCCCTCCCATCTTTTGGAAATTATTTCAGATTAATACAGTTTTTCATCCTCTACAAATACCTGATATTCGCATCATCAACCCGCCCCTTTTCAGAGTCTGCGTATGGCCCTGAATCATGTTCAAAACTGTTGTTGCATACATATGGCGAACAGTGCCGACCTGATCAGAAGCAATGTACTCTATATCCGATCTTGGTCTACGCTGTATGTCTAATAACGATACCACCTATAAAGTCTGGGCTACTCATTTTTGCACTTAAACATTTCAGGGTTCTAAAATGAGGGAGAAAAGTCTATTTTTACTTGACTTGGCATAAATTTGTATTACAGTTTTATAAATAAAATGTCCCGAAAAAGACGTCATGTGACATCGTGGTCTGGTTTCTTTCATTACAGGCGAGCAATCTGGCATATTATACTATTTTGTTTAACCCTCAACTGCCACTATTTAAGCAAACAGTGAAGTTCCTGTGCAACCTGCTGATCAGACGCCACAGTCCGCTGATCTGGGTATTATCCAGCACACGATTCCTGTCAAGACTCTATAGATAGCTCTTGTTGCATCGATAAAAATAGCACAACCTTTCAAGTTCTATTAATAAAACATAATATTGGTTTTCCCAAATCAGTGATGGCATCTATAGATAGCTCCTGTTGCATCGATAAAAATAGCGCAATGTTTCAAGTTCTATTAATAAAACATAATATTGGGTTTCCCAAATCAGTGATGGTCACGTGGACAACTGCATTAATTCCGTTTGGCCATTTAGTAAATGGGCAACAGATTTGTCAGGCCCCGCTAAGTATTGGTTTTATTTGTATTAGAGTTTAAAGGCCCAGTCAACACTATTTTAGGTCATTTTTTAGCTGGTCAGTTTACCTATCCACACTTTTCCTGGGCTGACTTATACGTAAGTGGTTAACCAGTACAGTGCACATTCTTTCGCCAGAAACTGACAACTGCCCTAATTGAATCAGTGGAAGGAAGAGAATGACCGTAGAAAAGATTTCATGATCAATCTCCACGAAAGAATGTTGCCAACCCCAGCAGGTATCCAACCCGCGTCCTCCTGATCACCAGTCAGATGCGCATCCAACTGAGCTACCGAGGCCAGCCTGCTAAGTATTGGGACAAACAAGCCTGAGCAAAGTGCAGACCGAGATCAGACTGCTCCATCAGGGTCTACACTGTCATTCCGTCTGCACATTTTGGACTCCTTGCTGGATCGTGAAACAAATTTAAATTTTTAGGAGAATAACAGCAAGTCGTAATGGCGTCCCAAATTTTATAATTTTTATGATAATCAGTGCATCCAACCATGAAATCAACAGGTGGAAATATCTTAGATAATGTATGGCCTGATATACATGCATATGCAGATGGAGTAAAATGTATGATACCTGAAGACATTTCAACATGGATGTACAACAAGGAAATACCACATGTCCAAGTGGGCTGGAAACCATATCACCTCAAAGCCTCCCATCAAGTTTCAGCTCAGACTGACTAGATGACGGCCATTTTGGACACTGGATGGAAACAAGTTAAGAAATTCTATATCTTAATGTTTAAAAGAAGCCATCTGATCAGGATCTACACTGTCATGCACATTAACATTATATCAAATTATTTGACTGGTGGACAGTCAGAAATGGGTATGGCTAAATTAATTTATTCAGCAGGATAAGGGATAAGGGTTAACCCTGGTCCTGCTGAAAATTTTAATCTGCCACATCCACTACCAATTATTAACCAATCAGATTACTTCATGTAAATTATTGCAACAAATTCACAATCTGAATGGCAAACAATGTAGATCCTGATCAGATGGCTTTGTCAGAAGCCATCTGATCAGGATCTTCATTGTTTGGAAAATAAGGCATATCGGGCTCAGCAGGACAAGGGTTAATGAAAGTTTTACAGTGCACATGTACTTACTCTCTTTATCACAATCCACTTTAGCGAAGAGTACTTTTCCTGGTGTCTGAAACAAGAATCAGAAATTCATTAACCCATTTCAGGCGGGAAACCCCTAAACGGGTTCCCTGGAAAACAGGGCTGACCCAGAATGCGGCGTCTTATCAGGGTCTGCACGGTTTGCTATAACGGATTTTCCATCAAAAATAGAATAAAAATAAACAAGAGCACTGCATGTGAGTGCCAACGCTCGGCTTCAATCCCTTTTCATAATGAACAACTAGTCAGAGTTTCAAGTAAATATGTTCAGTAATGACAGAGATATTACAAAATGTCCAAGTTTTTGCACGACGACGACACAGACAAAATGTCCAAGTTTTTGCACAATGACGACGCCAGAGATATGACAATACCTCGTCGTTTTCTTCGAAAACAGCCGAGCTAAAAATAGACCTGACACTCCTTAAATGACAAATCGACTTGTCGAACATATAGCAATGGAAGAGTTCACCACTATACAATGAGTTAACCAACACAGTTGTAGTGGTTATGCTACTAACTTGCCTTAACCCTTCTCTTGCTGAATATTCAGATTAGCCACACCTATTTCGGACTTTGAACCAATCAGATTACGTGATGTAATTTATTCCTACAAATTCCTAAATTGAATGTCAAACAGTGTAGATCCTGATCAGATGGCTTCTTCAGAAGCCATCTGATCTGGATCTACACTGTTTGCAAAGATAGGGGTTGTCGTGAACAGCAAGATAAGGGTTAAAACGGGCATGGCTGAAAAATTCTAAATGTCTGCTCGCCATGACGAATAATTTTTTTTTTTAATAGGACAAGTAAAAATTCTTTGTTTGTTTGATTTGAGGTTTAACATCCCCGTCAACACTTTATAGGTCATTTTGGAGACATTACTTCCAATTTTGTGGGACTTTTACCAGACACTGAGATGTAATGACATCCCAATGAAATCAATGGGTTTTATAAGCATGGATGGCCCGAATCGCACCCCTTTACCAGAGCAGGCTTAGATCCTCTGAGCAGTTTACAAGTACTTGTGTGCGTTCGGTTTCAGCTCTGTGTAGAAGCATCATGCAGCTTATTTATTTCTTTAAGCCCTAATGACATCCCAATGAAATCAATGAGTTTTATAAGCATGGATGGCCCGAATCGCACCCCTTTACCAGAGCAGGCTTAGATCCTCTGAGCAGTTTACAAGTACTTGTGTGCGTTCGGTTTCAGCTCTGTGTAGAAGCATCATGCAGCTCATTTATTTCTTTAAGCCCCAATGGGCGGGGACCGAGTAAAAATTCTGTCTAGACTAAATGAATTTTACCAAAATCTACATGCCATTGGTCATGCAGGTCGGGTGGAATTTTGAAGTATTTTTTTCAGCCCCAAACCAGGGCTCTTGGATTATCCCAGGCTTCTCCAGATATTCGGATGAGTCTTTAAATAGACTTATCATCTCCACATGACCTTAACTGTTGGTGGGAAGTAAAAATCAAGCACTCTCTCTCCTTGATTACTATTCAAGAATCCAAGTACTGAAAGGATAGGTGGGTCAGTTTTCGCAGAGTGAAGACATAGCAATAGTTAAAGGTGCATTATTGAGCTACCGGGTCTCAATTTTTTTTTTTCTGGTTTTTATCTTCAATGCATACTCCTTTGTCATGTGTACACTTTTGGAGCCAAATACAGCTTCAGAACTTTGTGAAAATGGTCATTTTCATTCGTGTTTACCCTTCGATCTCAACATGTGTTCAGAATTTCTGTTCTAAAAATAAATCTATCACTTTACACATTCATGGCGACATTGGGCGACAGGGCTTGAGATGTCATTTCATCTCAATGTCGGGTAAAAGTCCCACAAAATTAGAAGCAACGTCTCCAAAATGACCTTTACAGTGTTGACGGGGACGTTAAACCTCAAATCAAACAAACAAACATGGCGACAGTATCGTCTCTGAGTGTTGTTACTTATGGCATGGTATTCAGCGTCATATTTTTTCCGATTCAGGCATGGCCAAAGCAAACAAGGCCAAAAATGAACGTCGCATAACGTCATATATGGAGATTCTATTTTTGTCACGAACTACAAATAGATCTAACTAGTGTTCGAAACCTAGTTAGGGAATCCCTCTCAAACTCGTTAACCTGTCTTCATAATTGTTCGCATTTCTGCATAAAATGCATTCATTTGTATTGTTTTAAAGAAAAATACCGGCTATATGTATTTTATTTTTGGAAGCATTTTTTCCGGATAGCTCAATAATGCACCTTTAAGGTACGCATTTTGTGATAATTGAAGGGTAGTTTTCATAAAAACCTAAGTTGTGGATACTCATTAGAACCGCCTCACCGAGGTAGTTCTATTGAATGACCACAACACAGGTTTATATGCACCCTCTCGGATTCTATATATAACACTCTTCACTCTGACCTCACAATAAAATAGCATGGCTACAAACATCGCAACAGATAATTTGTTTGTATTGGAGTTTAATGGCCCAGTCAACAGTATTTTAGGTCATTTTTGAGCCGGTCAGTTTACCAATAGAGCCATACTCCTCCTGGGCAGGCTAATGCGTAAGCAGTTAACCAGTACTGTGCACATTCTTTTGTCAGAAACTGACAACTGCCCTTCATGAATCAGCGGAAGGGAGAGAATGACCGTAGAAAAGATTTCATGATCAATCTCCACTAATGAATGTTGCCGACCCCAGCAGCAACCGATAAGGTTGGTATTTAGTGAAAACTGAAAGATAGTTTTTGTCAATTCTCCATAAAAAAACTATGTTGTCGGTATTCATTAGAACCACCTCGATGAGGCGGTTCTAATGAATACCCACAACATAGGTTTTTATGGAGAAATAAGGAAAACTATCCTTCAATTATCACAAAAAACGCACCTTATTTGTTCCTATGTACAAACTGGATTTCATAGAAATCAGTGATTGTCACAAGAACATTATTAATGTAAAGCTTCTGTGTTTAACATCTTTGGATCGACTAACAAACAATCCACCCCGAAACACTGATCTCTATAAACACAGATCCACGTAATAAGCCCTACCACGAGAAGAAAACCCGTCTTCATGGTTTATTATCAGGTAAAACACAAACAGCCTGCTCAGCTACACGGACTAGCAACAGACCGTTTCCAAGGCGGTTCTTCTGTTGTGGTTTATTTTTGTTATGGCTTGTCTTTGAGTATGTGTATCACTTACCGTATTCGACCTATTTACCGCACCGTGCGCTTAGTTTTTTAAAAATATTGTGGTGAAAAATCTACCTAATAAGCGGACACTCAATACGAAAAAAATACAAAAAAAAAACTTCCGATATGATTATTTTATAGAGTTGAATTTCAGCATAGGGTCCATCACATAGACATGATTGTCTGGGTCAAAGACATTACGCAAACACGCCTATACAAATACATTGCCACCTTTATCGCCGAAAAAATAAAATTTTATGATGAAAAATTGTGATTTTTTCTTATTTCTGCTCCAAATATAGATTGTGGGCACTCGTTAGAACCGCCTCATCGAGGCGGTTCTAACGAGTACCCACAATCTATATTTTAGAGCAGAAATAAGAAAAATAAGGTGTACCCTCGGAAACCCCAGTTTTACTATATAAAAGTGGGGTTCAAGGGGGTCAAAATTATATAGGCGTGTTTTCGTGATGTGCAGCAAAACTCAATATGAATGTGTTGGGAGGTTACTGTAAAGTGTGCGCTTGTGTATTTTTTCCAGAAAAAGCTTGGGTGTGCGCTTATAGGAGCATGTGCGGTAAATAGGTCGAATACGGTATATTAGTGTATCACTTATATTATTTTGCTTCAGATAGCCAATTGGCCATTTTGTAGGAAATTAACTGTCCTTTTGGCTTTCCGCTAGAGATGTTTCCATTGGGGTCTAGTTATTTCATGTTTGTGCTTCTTTCCCTTTGGTGTCTCTGATGGGAGCTGTGTGTTAATTGTATTGATTCCTGATCATCACCTTCATTTCTATCTTCCTTGTTTGTTTGAAATGGGGGGGGGGGGGGGGGGGGCTGCAAGAGTCTTGAAATTTCAGATTAAGGAATAAGGGATATCGTGCTACCCAAGCAGCAAATTCTAAGATATTGATCATACATCAAGAATGCGCAGGCTGATCTCCAAATGTGTTGTTCTCAAATTTTATGCGGAATGGGTACACCTTCAGGGGAGGCAACTCCTGCAAAAGTGTTTTTGTCTCCCATGTCAATAGGGGTCAACTAAAGTAGACCCCTTTTTCAGTGCAACAGGGCTGAGAGAAAATCTAACAGGAAGTCCTGAAAATTGTCTCCCTTTGAAAAATGGCAGACAAATCTGCCAGGTGTTCCCATTCCCCTTAAATCAGGGCTTCCCTTAGGCGGACGGACGGCGTATATTACATCCCTAAATCGCTTCCGGACGCCCAAATTAAACATCAAAGGCGTCCCGTGGACTCCCGAAAATTTCTCTGTACGGCCAAAAATATTTACCGAGACATATAAACCCGCCCACTTTTAGCGGTTCGTAAAAAGTTTGCTCCGCCTTCTTAGCTGAAACCGCTTTCTGTGTTTATTGAGTACTAAGGACGTCCCATTTTCTATCTGCGCGGTATTATATTGACAGTCAGAATCACGTGCGTTGGCACACCTTTGATCGTCATCGGTGTGTGAAAAACGTGTCGAGGTGATTGCTTGGTGTTTGCATATAATTAAACGGATTAGTAGTTGAGGATAAACTAGTTATCTCATTGACGATAAGTGTTTTTTAATCCTGTAAACTTGTTACTGTTTAAATTAAAGTGGGTCGTAATTTAGGTGATTGCTAGTGAGATTATCATTAGCGATGCAAAGTGTGACAATAGTTTCAAAGATAGATAGGTTTTTTTTTTCTTGAGTAAATAGCGGGTGCAGGTGTTCACTAGGTGAAATGATGAAAATAATTTATAAAATCCCAAAATGTCGCCGCGATCGACGTTTGATTTTGGCGCCTTGAATATAGGTAAAACCGGCGAATGTGACCGGGCCGGTTCGTCAGGGTCTGAGCTGCAGTCTGATCTGTCTGTTAGCCAAAAGCAAAAAAAACAAGGCAACGCAAGCGTAGCATCCCCTCGCAACTGCATACCATTTATTAACATGAAAATCCAATCTGAATATGTTAGACCATTGTGACCTTGACCTTTGACCCCTGACCTTGAAATTCAATAGGGTTCATCCTCTGTACATGGTGAACATTTGTGAAAGGTTTGATGCTTCTACGATGAATACTGTGTCTTCTATCCTGCTCACAAGGTTTTCAAGGTCAAGTCCATTGTGACCTTGACCTTTGACCCCTGACCTTGAAATTCAATAGGGTTTATCCTCTGTACATGGTGAACATTTGTGGAAGGTTTGATGCTTCTACGATGAATACCGTCTTCTATCCTGCTCACAAGGTTTTCAAGGTCAAGTCCATTGTGACCTTGACCTTTGACCCCTGACCTTGAAATTCAATAGGGTTCATCCTCTGTACATGGTGAACATTTGTGGAAGGTTTGATGCTTCTACGATGAATACTGTGTCGTCTATCCTGCTCACAAGGTTTTCAAGGTCAAGTCCATTGTGACCTTGACCTTTGACCCCTGACCTTGAAATTCAATAGGGTTCATCCTCTGTACATGGTGAACATTTGTGGAAGGTTTGATGCTTCTACGATGAATACTGTGTCTTCTATCCTGCTCACAAGGTTTTCAAGGTCAAGTCCATTGTGACCTTGACCTTTGACCCCTGACCTTGAAATTCAATAGGGTTCATCCTCTGTACATGGTGAATATTTGTGGAAGGTTTGATGCTTCTACAATGAATACTGTGTCTTCTATCCTGCTCACAAGGTTTTCAAGGTCAAGTCCATTGTGACCTTGACCTTTGACCCCTGACCTTGAAATTCAATAGGGTTCATCCTCTGTACATGGTGAACATTTGTGGAAGGTTTGATGCTTCTACGATGAATACTGTGTCTTCTATCCTGCTCACAAGGTTCCGGACAGACACACACACAGAAACACAGACACACACACTAACACACGGACGCATGGCACCGATGCTATATCCCCATTCGCAACGTTGTTGCGAGGGGATAAAAAAATATTGCTGACTCGTCTAAGTCTGTTCCAACTGACCAAAGTTGCCTGTGTTTCTGCCTGTTTGTCTGAAGCAGTTCTGAGTGTTTAGAGTACAATGAAGACTTGAAGCGTATGTTTTGCCAAGTTTGGCAAAGATCTTTTACAAAATATTTTTCTTTATTTCTTTTTAATCCATTTATGACAATGGGTGTCAGGTTTGTTTTATTGTTATCTACAATGTACACAGATCAGACGCTATGTTGTGTGGCATCTGATCTGGGTCTACATGGTTTGCTAATGACACCCAAAATGGGTCACTAGGCATATATGGGGATGGGTAATGCGATTGTTTGCTTTTTATTTATTTTTTGGGGGTTGGTGGGGGGGGGGGGGGTAGTTTACTTGGAAAGTTATAAAGTTTATACAGGCCAAGCAAAAATATTTTTCTTTTTTTGTATGCACTCCTCTGCACTGTACTGACCGCATGTATGTCACATAGTTATGAGTAGTTTTAACTTCCTCACAGAGCTTTGCTTGATTGAGTTGAACGGCCCAGTCAACACTATTCAAATAATTTTTGAGCTGGTCAGTCTACCTATCCACACTTTACTAGCCATCTTTAGAAAAGAATATACAGGTGATTAAAAATGCAAACAAGAGATTCATAGATTAAATAATATATATTTCTTCATCAAAACAATTTTACGATCCGCAAACACCTTGCTTCAAAATTGGGACTTCCTGAATTTTCCAGTGGGACTTCCAGATTTCAAGGGTAGGAATTCTGGGCCTTCCTGAATTTGGGAGTTAATGGAAGACCTGTTAAATGGCTAAAACCGGATTTCCAACAACTTGGCTCAAAGGAAGATTACTCAGTCAATACTTACAGGATATAATTCTTTTATCTTTTTAGATGTCTCTTCAAAAACTGGACCTAATATCTGACTGAATCTGCACCTGCAATCATTTACATAAATAAATACATTTAAATAAACCTCTGCTTTACTCTACCACATTTACTGTGTTGTTTGACTTCAGGTTTAATGTGCCCGTCAGCACTATTTAGGTCATTTTGGAGATGTTCCCAATGAAACCAATAGGATTTATAAGCATGGACGACACAACATTTTGCCTGGGCAGGCTTGGACATTCTAAGCGGTTTACCAGTACTCATGAGTGGTCAGTTTCAGCTCTGCATGGAAGCATCATGCAGCCCAATCTATTTCTCCAACCACTAACAGGCGGGGGCAACCATATTTAGTGTATGTCAGTCAGGGTTTGAAATTAACAGTAGAAAGCAGCAAATTTGCTGCCTGAAAATTCAGTTTGCTACCTGGTCAAACAATTGTTGGTTGCAAAAAGTTGCAACCTGGTATAGCGCCCACATCATTCCGCCCTCTGCTGTATTTTTTTTTTTTTTTTTTTTTTTTTGTTTTGCTTTTTTCTGCAAAAATTAAGGCTTGACATTATACGTGAATCGTCTACCCAGCAGACAAATCACATGTAATGTGACTGTCTTATTTTATTTAAAAATCAGAAGAAGATCTGTTACAGATGCTTAGCAACTGAATGATTAATCCCCAGGGGCCAGTTGTTCAAAGCATTGTTAGCTTAACAAGCTCGTTAGTGGTCAAACTGTTAACTGTTCTAGCAAGTACAATATTGGTAATTTTGGTATTTTTGCTGAAGAAGTCATCTGATCAGGATCCACACTGATTTACATTCAGTCTGTGAATTTGTAGGAATAAATTACATCAAGTAAAATCAGCAATGGGTGTGGCTTAACCCTTCTCTTGCTGTTCACGACAAGCCCTATCTTTGGAAACAGTGTAGATCCAGATCAGATGGCTTCTGAAGAAGCCATCTGATCAGGATCTACACTGTTTGGAATTTGATTTATGAATGTGCAGCAATAAATTACATCAAGTAATTTGATTGGTTGATAGACAAAAATGGGTGTGGCTTAGATGAATATTCAGCAAGATAAGGGTTAATTAATTATTCAGCGTGATAAGGGTTAACAGGGATACAGACTAAGCATCTTGCTTTAGGCACCGAGGCTGCCATAAATCCAAATTTTACAGTAAGTTAATAGGCATTTTTATTCGAAACTTAGGCTTAGGTGCCTTGGGTGACTGTTAGTATGTATCCCCGGCCCCACCCATCGGGGCTTGAAGAAAAAGATGGGCTGCAAGATGCTTCCACGCAGAGCTGAAATCCGAACATACACGAGTACTGGTAAACCGCTTAGAGGATCTAAGCCTGTCCAGGCAGAGGGGTGCGAGTCGGTCCGTCCATGCTTATAAACCTTATTGGTTTGATTGATTATTTCATCTCAATGTCTGGTAAAAGTCCCACAAAATTGGAAGTGACGTCTCCAAAATGACCTATTTAGTGTTGACAGGTATGTTAAACCTCAAATCAAACAAACAAAAAGTCTGTATCCCTGTTTAAGACCTATTGTGCTGGTCATTATACCTAACCAAACTTATCCTGGGCAGGCTTATTTATTAAGCAGTTAACCAGCACAGTGCACATCCTTTCACCAGCAACCGAAAACTGCTTTCTTCTATCAGCAGAAAAGAGAGAATGCCTGTAGAAAAGATTTCATTATAAATCTCCACTAAAAATGTTCCTCAACCTGCAGGTATCAAACCAGCAGCCTCTTTATCACAAGACTGATGTGCATCGGACTGTGCTACCAATGGTAAGATTAGACACACACAAAGTCCTATAATTATCCTAATTATTGTGACAGGTAGGCCTAAGCAAACAGTGCAGACCAGATCAGACTGCTCCAGAAGAAGCAGTCTGATCAGGGTCTACACTATTAGCCATTTTGTCTGCACCCTTTTCTGAACCATGAAACAAATTTGTTAAAATTTTAGGAGAATTATAGCAAGTCTACAAGAATACCAAATTTTTAGGGTTTTTACAGTACACAATAAATGTAAGTTACTTACCAATCTGCATAAAAGTTTACAAATACTACTTCATTTGTGGCTGCAAAAAAGAAAAGAAAAAATACAATTGAACAGCAAATTTCTTCTTAATACACAGGGATTTAATTAAGGGTGTGTCTGTTGGTTCAGGACCAGCTATCTTAGACTGTGAGTAAGGTTGACACGATTAATCGTATAACCGATTAATCGATCGATAAATTCCACAAAAATGATTAACATTTCTGATTTGCTTTTAACTGACTACTTGATACAGTACAGTCTTAGAAATCTTATTATCCCTCACGATCGTGCGTGATGAATTTCGAATGTCACGTGACTTTTTAGCGTGGGTTTTCCGTGGAGTAATCGTGGAACTAGCGCGGGTTTTGCGTGGAGCGTGGAGAACCAACGTGAGCTCGCGCAACGCGAGCGTGATCGCGAGCGTGGAAAAGATTAACGGTAAACGCGAAGAGGATTATCTATCTTTCGTTTTGCGAGAAATACCTGTATTGAACCTGTTTTTTTTGCTGCAAATTGTACATTTATTTTATTAAATAGGGCAGAAAGTAATTATCGCAAAAACACAAATAACTTGAGAGAGTTATACCTTTGGTCATAATCCCGATGAAGTTTATCAGCATGACCCGGGATGCATGTTTTTTTTTTGTTGTTGTTTTTTTTTGCACACATGCATATACAAAATTTTCAGCCCAACGTTGGGTCTACAATGACATGACGTGTTAACATTGTCGCATCACTGTCGGACCGACGTTGGCCTGCTGTAGTGTGCTCGCTCGGAATGACCATACGTATTGTTATTGAGATATATGTATCTTACTTACTGTACTTACTATTTGCAGGAAAGGGGTATGATCTTGAGGAGAAAAAATTTCTTCATGAAGAATTCATACAATAAACACAAACCCCGCATGGATATTAACGAATTTTTAAAACCCTCGCATATACAATTCAAAAGGCATATCGTCACTTATATATGTTATTATGTATCAAAAACAGTATCTAACGGATGCATGGGCTCACGCACATACCCACAGCCGATCCTGAAGCACGTGCCCATTGTGGGCATAAGACTGAATACAGCAGTGGCTGACATTTAAGGCCGAAAGAGCACGGGAACGGACTGCATCGAACCGGGGTCGTTCATCATACATACCTGTGTAAAGTTCAGTTTTAGAATACTGACTTTTATCAGCTCACACAAAGTATGTTGCCCTATGACTTATGACTCAAGTTCATGTTCTACAACAATAAAAAGTTCTTTATGACGCACGACGCCATTGATTGACACATCACGTTAACAAGTCCGTGAAATGAACACCTCCTAAACCCCACATTATATAGAGAAAATGGGGTTTACGGGGGTATAAATTATTTTTCTCATATTTGTTCTCAGACATAGATTGTGGCTACTCGTTAGAGGCAGTTCTAACGAGCACCCACAACATATGTTTGCCGTACAAATAAATGAAAATCAGGGATTTTCATCAGAAAAGTAGCCGTTTTGGATACGTAAAATATACTTTGTCGCACGGATGCGATACAGACCAAGAACCGAGTCTTGATTAATTTCTTTAAGGAAACCTCTGCTCTGACCTCTCAAATGCGTCCATTATTAGGATTAACCAATATACATGTACACTGTTTAAGCCTTGCGTCCAGGAAAGCGGTGCAGATCCAGCATTATGCGGCATCTTAACCGGTTCTGCATTGTTTGCCACATTAATTTAATGGTAAAATAATAATGCCAAAACAAGCTTAGTTTATCCATTGGACTAACCCAAATGGTACGAGTAGAAGAATCCATTCGGCTTTTATGGGTTGAAAGCAAATGATTCTAATATAAGAAAAGAAAAGTCAAGTTTACTGGTTATCTTTAATAAAAATCCTTAAAACATTTAAAACTACAAGTCATTTTGAACAACAGCCCCGCCCATTGGGGCTTGAAGAAATACATGGGCTGCATGATGCTTCCACGCAGAGATGAAACCGACCGCATACTAGTACTGGTAATTCACTTATAGGATCTAAGCCTGCTCAGGAAACGCCGTGCGAGTCGGGCCGTCCATGCTTAAAAACCCTTTTGGTTTGACTTGGTGGTAGGGCTTGAGAAGTCATTTCATCTCAATGTCGGGTAAAAGTCAAACTTAATTGGAACTGAATTGGAAGCAAACTCTCCAAAAAGACATACACTGTGTTGACGGGGACGTTAACCTCAATGCAAACAAACAAAGTCATTTTGAACAACAGCTTAAATGAGCGTCCAGTGTCTGGTAAAAGACCCACAAATTTTGAAGCAACGTCCCCAAAATGAGCTAAATAGTGTTAATGGGGACATTAAACCCAAATTCAAACAAAAGACTGAAGAAGCCATCCGATCAGCATCACGAAATAACGTATATGTCGTCTGCTGATTATTTTACAAACTTCCTTTTGCACACAGGCAAACAGTGTGGGCCCACATGAGACTGCACCTTTTCTGATCAGGGTCCACACTGTTTGCCAAAATTACTTTTATGGTAACCAGCAGATGACAAAGCAGTCGACATTTGTTGTGTTTGGGATTTTATGATAGAACACAATCCTTATCAGCTGATCAGCATTTTGAGTGACATCTCTAATGTTAAAAAAAGCATGCTTTTGCAACATTCACAAACAAGGATTGACGTTCTACAACTGCGGCTGATAATAAAACACTCCATTTCCATTGCCGTTATGGGCGTCATTTTTTAACTGATCAGTTTACCAATCAGCACTATTCCTGGGCAGTCTTTTACGGTAACGGTTAACCAGCACAGTGCGTATTCTTTCGCCAGAGAATGACAACTGCCCTTCTTGATTACAGCTGAAGGGAGCGAAAGGCCAGAACAAATTTCATGATCAATTTCCACAACAGAATGTTGCCGACCCCGGCAGGTATCGGACCCGCGTTCTCCTGATCCCAAGTCAGACGCGCATCTGAATGAGATACCGAGGCTGGCAATGGGCATGCTGTACTAGAATAAATTGATCATAGAAGAAATTTTTGTTGTTGGTTTTGAACATTCCAGGAGAGCAACCTAGCCATAAAAAGTGTATGACCGGAAAGCCATACGGCGTAGTAACTAGTAACCTTTATATGTGACCTTGACCTGGTGTCAGCAAGATTCATTTATGAACTCTGCACATGAGCTCACTGAGGGGGATGATTGATCAAAGTAATGAAAATCCTTTGAGGGGTATAGGAGATATGGACTCCGTGGCCTAATGGATAAGAGCGCTGACTCTTAGTCATTAGGTCTCTCACCGCCGTGGGTTCGAGCCTCGCTCGGGTCACGTGTGAGACGCCAAGTTCTGCAACGGAATGTCAGGTGGTTTTTCTCCGGGAACTCCGGTTTTCGCCCACCTATGATTAACGATCGGCTCGATATGAGTGAAATAATCTTGAAAGGGCCGTAAAACCCAAACCAAAAAAAAAAAAAAAATAGGAGATATGGAACGGACACAAAATTCAAAGTTTTAAACTCGTGACCTTCAAATGGACGGACATTCCTATAATCCCCGCCGCGAAGGACGGATAGACGAAAGACATTCCTATAATCCCCGCTCCGCTTCGCGGCGGGGGATTAAAATTTGTTGATGTCACAAATCCTGGTATTGATAGCCGCGCTATTCTAATCGCTGTGAGGTCAGAGTGTTGCGCAAATGTGTTGATTATCTCCAGAATCTGGACTGGAATCCTGTTGTCGGGTTTGAAGACCCAGATCAGACGCCGCATGAAATAGGTGTAAAGAAATTTAAAATAATAATGATTTGCCACTATTACATACCTTTACCGGCCCCGATAGCTCAGTTGGTAGAGTGTCCGCTCCGGGGAACGGGAGGTCTCGGGTTCGATCCCGGGCCGCGACATACCAAAGTCGTTAAAAAATGGTACTAGCTGCTCCTCGTTTGGCACTCAGATTTACGGGGTAGAGCTAGGACTGGTCGATCCAGTGTTAGGATAATGTGACTGGGTGTGGTATCATGTAATGTGTCTGGGACATGATACTGCAGTGAGGCAGCACTATAAACGTGAGCATTGAGCTCCCTGTCGCAACCAGACACCGTCGTGATATGACTGAAAAAATTGTTGAAAGCGACGTTAAACCCGAATTCACACACACACACACACACACACACACATTACATACCTTTATCTGTAGTCAGTTAACGGACTACTTAACATGAAATCTGTCATTGAGGAATAAATTATAGCCGGTGTATAGTTGTTACGTTACTCGCCTCATAAACCAGGGATTGTCGGATCAATCCCGGGCCTCTCCAGACTTTCGGATGAGTCTTTTAACCGAGGACCCGGCTCTGTATGACATTAGCTAGCTGTTGGTGGGACGAAAAACTAAAACAGACACATATGTAGACCGCATTCTTCTTATACATTTTCCTTGTACATGAGCCGGCGCACGACAAAGACTTTTTTCTATTACAGAAGTATCAGATCAGCATGCGCATTTAGACAACATGTCCAGTCTTTGCTTGTTGCTCTTTGAATAGTCCACATAGTAGGCTTATTCGAACAGCAAAGGCTCTGATCAGACTGCACGGATGCGCAGGCTGATCTGAGTCTTCAATGGTTACACGTCTTATCGAATTACCTGTTCCCCAGTCTATGCATCCACTTTGGTCAAAGTCTTCACTTGTTGCTCTTTGAATAGCCCAGGGATCAGAATGCTCACAGAAACAGCAAATGCTCTGATCAGACAGCACAGATCAATTCTCAAACGAGCGATTATGTTCTTGTAAGTGCCTTTTCACACGCAATAACTGTGCGCGTGCTCACTATTATGACGTAGTGTGGTAAAACTGCACGTGCTTACATTACGAACTGCGGTAAATCGTGGGAATCATGTGCTCAGTCGGAGACAGCGCATGGAAAAAAGCAATCTGTCTACTGGTTGTTCACGAGAAGCGAGGTTTGTACCAAATGGAGTGAGTGAGTTTTAGTTTTACGTCCCGCCAACAGCTAAGGTCATACGGAGACGGGACCTCGGTTTAAAGACTTGTACCAAATGGAATCTTCCAGCTTATATATGGCAGGAGTCCATTTAAAAATTTAGGGATGTCAGGTTGTGTTTTCTTCAAAATTGATTAGGAAAAAGGCTGAACTTTTTGCAAACAGTGTAGGCCCTGATCAGACGCCGCGTTCTGTGGCGTCTGATCTGGGCCTGCACTGTTTGCCAGGGTACCCGTTTAGGGGTTTCCAGTCGGAAATGGGTTAATGGAGAAATAATGACACCGGCCTCGGTAGCTCAGTCGGATGCGCATCTGACTGGTGATCAGGAGGACGCGGGTTCGATTCCTGCCGGGGTCGGCAACATTCTTTCGTGGAGATTGATCATGGAATCTTTTCTACGGTCATTCTCTCCCTTCCGCTGATTCAAGAAGGGCAGCTGTCAGTTTCTGGCGAAATAATGTGTACTGTACTGGTTAACCGCTTACACGTATAAGCCTGTCCAGGAAAGTGTGGATAGGTCAACTGACCGGCTCAAAAATGACCTAAAATAGTGTTGACTGGGCCGTTAAACTCCATTTCAAACAAATGGAGAAATAATGAAAACAGCATTACAATAAGATGGTTTAATCCAGGCATTAATGATTGTCTGAGTGTAGGCTGGGAAAATGGCCCTGGATGGGAGCTCAGACATTTGTTCGTTAATCCCTTAAATGCCTTAACTCTAAACATTGCAGACTCTAATCAGAGGCCCTTTATTTGGCGTCTGACCGGGATCTACCCTGTTTGCCATTTCCAGACCAGATCGATTCTGCAGGTAAACCTTTACACCCTACTCTGGCCTCACTGATACGAACAGCGCGGCTTTAATAAACCGTTACCTGGATTTCATTTTTTTTTTTGGTTTGGGTTTTACGGCCCTTTCAAGATTATTTCACTCATATCGAGCCGATCGTTAATCATAGGTGGGTGAAAACCGGAGTACACGGAGAAAAACCACCTGACCTTCCGTTGCAGAACTTGGCGTCTCAAACCTGGATTTCATACAACTTAGTGACAATCATTTAGAATTAGTATCGTAAAGCTTCTGCACTTCGTAACTTTTGGTCGATTGTCAATCTACCTAAAACTTCTGTGGTGCTGTGTAATAATAAAAACCTTTTCCGAGATGGGATGCTACTCTTGATGGAAAGAATTTGCTCCCGAAAGGCAAGTATTTTTTTTACTTTACGCACATGCGTAATATGTCTATGAGCCTTTCGCCTATGAATACACTGGAAGTCGCTGAAATAACACACGCACCCACCTTTCGTGGACGGTTTTCCAGGTTGGCGTGCGCATCCATGCAGTCTGGTCAATATTCAGGCATCACAAGTGGCCGCAGTTCTACCCATGGTGAAATGATACACTTACCTTTGACAATGCATGTTATTCTGGGTCTTTGTTTTGTTTGTTAGTTTGATAAAGGTTTTACGTCTCCTTGAACAATGTAAAGGTCATTTTGGAGACGTCGCTTCCAATTTTGTGGGACTTTGTCTTTTACCCGACAATGAGATGAAATGACATCTCAAGCCCTGTTGCCCAATGAAACCAATAGGGTTTATATGCATGGACGGGCCGGCTCGCACCGCTTTGCATGAGCGGTTTACCAGTACTCGTGTGCGGGTCGGTTTCAGCTCTGTGTGGAAGCATCATGCAGCCCATATACTTCTTCAAGCCCCGATGGGCGGGGGCCGTCTGGGTCTTTGTAGTAGCACGGGTTTTATGTTGAGCGCTAACTTATGTACGATCTCAGTGGTTTGTTTTAAAATATGCTGAACATGAGGCCGGTTGCGACATTTATTTTCAGTAAAAAAGGTATACGATTCATTGGTCGAGTCTACTGATTAAAATAGGGGTATGCTGTTGGATGTGGATGGCCTCATCAGGCAGTTGGTGTCCATCGACGATTCCCAGTTTGGCTTCGTCCCAGGAAGAGGCACAACAGATGCAATTTTTGTTGTACGGCAGCTGCAAGAGAAGTATCTGGCGGCCAACAGGAGACTCTACATGGCTTTTGTAGACCTGGAGAAGGCATTTGATCGAGTGCCTAGGAAAGTCATCTGGTGGGCACTAAGAAAACTTGGAGTGGACGAGTGGATTGTGAAACTGGTCCAAGGGATGTATGCTAATGCTCGGAGCCGTGTCCGCGTTGGTGATGGTTACAGTGAAGAATTCGAGGTGAAGGTGGGTGTTCATCAAGGCTCTGTTCTCAGCCCACTGCTTTTCATCATTGTGCTTGAAGCCTTGTCATGCGAGTTCCGCTCTGGAGTCCCCTGGGAGGACCTGTATGCTGATGACCTTGTCATCATAGCTGAATCCCTTGAGGAATGTGTCAGGAGGCTCTTAACTTGGAAAGACGCAATGGAGGCGAAAGGGCTGAGAGTGAATGCAGGAAAGACAAAGATCATGATCTGTGGTACAGGTCTGGACCTCTTGCTGAGTACAGGCCAGTTCCCATGCGCTGTATGTCGCACTGGAGTGGGCAGCAACAGTATCTTTTGTAATGGCTGCAAGTTCTGGGTGCACAAGAAATGCAGTGGGCTCAAACGCTTGAAAGAGGACCCTGATTACAGGTGTACACGTTGCCAAGGAACTGCACGCCCCTTAGATGGCAGACCACAGAGGGAAGTCCAAGTCGGATCCAACAAGCTGGAGGTTGTAGCTTCCTTCTGCTACCTAGGTGATATGCTCTCTGCAGCAGGTGGTTGCGACCTTGCAACTAAATCACGTGTGAAAACAGCCTGGAAGAAATTCAAGGAGTTGCTACCAGTTCTCTCTTCCCGCCACCTCTCGTTCAAGACACGTGGCCGTGTGTATAGCTCTTGTGTGCGGAGCGCAATGCTCCATGCCAGTGAGACATGGCCATTGACAAAGCCAAACCTCCAACGTCTACAGCGAAATGACAGGGCAATGATCAGACAGATCTGCAATGTCAAGCCACAGGACACTGTCACCATCAGGTCCAGTGAGTTACTTGAACGTCTTGGCATTGAGGACCTGGACCTCATCCTGAAAGAGAGAAGGCTTCGCTGGTATGGACATGTGGAACGCTCCAACGGTGCAGTCAAGACTGCCTGTGACATACAGGTAGGTGGAAAGCGGGGACCAGGAAGGCCCAAGATGACTTGGAAGCAGCTAACAGAAAGAGATTGCAGAGAATGGAAGCTCTCTGCTATCGATCCTCATGATAGACAAGCCTGGAGATCTGGTGTAAGATCTGCCATGCGTGCAGCAAGCCAGCTACCTGGAAGGGGGCCCACTTATGTGGACGCTGCCCCTGTACCTGCACGTTAATCAAAAATCCGTTGATGATGATGATGATGATGATGTTGATTTTAATATACCCGTTTTTTTTTGTTTTTTTTTTTGAAGAAAAAAACATGGGTATATTATTTTCGTCATTGTTGTTCGTCCCTCCGTCACAAGTGGCCGCATTTCTATCTATGGTGAAATTAGCGAAAACACTTACTTTTGACAGTGCATGTTATTCTGGGTCTTTGTTCATGTCGAGCGCTAGCTAATGTACGATCTCAATGGTTTGTTTTAAAACATGCTGAACATGAGACCGACGGCCAAAACCAGTCAGCTCCGGCTACGACATTTTATTTTTCAGCTAAAGGGTATACGATTTATTGGGTGGTGTCACTGGTTATTGTTTTTTTGGGGTATATTATTTTCGTCACTGGTGTTCGTCCGTCCGTTCGTCCGTCCTTCAAACTGTCACAAACCTTGTGAATGCAACTACTTTTTTATTCATCACGCAAAAATGCATGCCTATATAGTTATGACCCCCTTCAATCCCACTTTTATATAGCGAAGCTGGGGTTTACAGGGGTTAATCTTTATGTTTTTAAATAGATGCATTAGATAGTGGGTACCCGTTACAACCGCCTCGCCGAGGTTGTGCTAACGAGTACCCACAATCTATATTTTGAGCAGAAATAAGAAAATTATCAGGATTTTTATCTGAAAAATTCCGTTTTGGGTGGTAAAATTTTACCGATGTATTTCAATAGGCGTGTTTTCGTAATGTCTTAGCCTATGGTGACCGAACTTGGACGGTAAAACTTAGGAAAAAGGCTGAACTTTTTGCAAAACGCCTCGGTGAGGTGATAAAGATAGCTGTGTAGCGAGAAAGTTCTGACTGATCAGTCGACGAAAACCTCGTCTGATACTCGGATAAGGAACTGCTGTTTACGCAAATAACAAAAATTATGTATGTTTTCTTGAGGGTTAACGTCCCCGTCAACACTGTATAGGTCATTTATGAGACATTGCATCCAATTTTGTGGGACTCTTATCCGACATTGAGATGAAATGACATCTCAAGCCCTGGCGCCCAATGAAACCATTAGGGTTTATAATCATGGACGGTCCTTCTCGCACCGCTTTGCCTGGGCAGGCTTAGATCCTCTAAGTGGTTTACCAGTTTCCGTGTGCGGTCGGATACAGCTCTGCGTGGAAGCATCATGCAGCCCATTTATTTCTTTAGCCCCGATGGGCGGGGACCAAGAGGTTGTGGTGTATATAGATATCTAGAGCTTTGGGAACAATTTGCTATGTGCTCAAGAACGATTTCGATTTGGCCATTATAAACAAGCAAGTACTCGTTTGCGGTCGGTTTCAGCTCTGCGTAGCCCATCTATTTCTTCAAGCCCCGATGGGCGGGGCGTAATTATGTATGCTAAAGTCATGGCTGATCATTCTTGTGAACGTCACTTTAACCCATCAGACCCAGTGCTTGCACGACCTGCAAAAACTCAAGATTAACCTGCAAATCCTGCCTAACCAGCGTAGATCAGCCTTTCCGTATGCGCAGTTTGAAAAGCATTTCCGTTTTGTAGGCATCTGATCATGATCTACACGGTTTAAAAAAAAAACAACAACAAAAAAACATGCACACACGAAAACAGGAGTTATTACAAGTTATGCTACATATATAAATGCCATGATTGTTATTATAAATAATGGAATCGCCTCGTTAAACACGGAGCAAAGTTCGAGCGAGCGCCAGCCAAATACAATAAGATTCGCATGACCGGTAAAGACTCAGATTGGAGCCTGACAAGAGTTGATCAGCCTGCACAACCGCGAGGTCTGATCAGAGACAATCATCGGGCATTCAGATTGGGATCTGAACTGTTTACGCAAATAACGCTGGTCACGTCACAGATACGTTTACATGTATCGCAGCGACGAACAAACACTACAAAAAATGGAATCGCCTCGCTAACTGTAGTTTGAGCCAGCGCATGGCAGTAAGTCCTGAACGAGCAGTAAAGTGAGTCTTTCAGCTTTACGTATCACCAACAACTCGATGAGGCGGTTCTAACGAGTGCCCACAATCTATATTTTCAGCAGAAATAAGAAAAATATTACAAGTTTTCACCTTAAAATTTTCATTTTTTTCGGCGATAAAGGTGGCATTGTATTTTATAGGCGTGTTTTCGTAATGAAGCCGATTTTTAATCAGAGTAGGGCCAAAAACCGGAGTACCCGGAGAAAAAAATTAGGTTCAATTACACAATATTTCTTCAAAATTCCAAAAAAAGTTAAGTGATTAATTTCTTTGGGCCTCATCGCGATCTTCTTCATCGTCTCGGACCATTTAAAACCTAATTCTGTAATTATTTCATGCTTTGTTTCACCGGGTCAGTTGGTGTTAAATTTCTTTGGGCGATATTTTGTTTGACCAGGCCAATCAATCATACATGTAATTATCTGCAGCTTAAGCATACTTGTTTGTTACGTAAGTGGAGAGTAAATAATACTACGGATAGCTACATGTATGTTTGATTGCCAATTTAATTGCCAATTTAAGGAAACCGAACACTATCTCTTTCTTCATAGTCACAGAAGCACTATAATCATTTCATGCTTTGTTTCACCGGGTCATTTAGTCGTAATTTACGGTACTTAACCATTCATATTGTTTTTTTTTTATTTTTATTCCAATGGGTTGTAATTTAATGAACAAAAACCTATACATGTACATGTATTTCGATAAAAATTGATGCGCGAGACTAGCGTGGGCCAACGTGGACCTAAGCGTGTAGCGTGAAGGCTTTCCGTGGATCGCTATGGTTGCGAGATACGAGCGTGGACAATCGTGAAATAAGCGTGGATCAAGCGTGGAACTAGCGTGGGTTTTGCGAGGGTTGAGCGCGAAGCGTAATCCTTTTCTCGTTCATGCACGATCGTGAGGGATAATAAGATTTCTAAGACTGTACTGTAGGTACAATTTACTACCCAAAGTTATGCCTAAAATAGCGGGATGAGTGGCAAACAGTGCAGACCCTGATGAGACGCCGCATTCCGCGGCGTCTCATCTGGGTCTACACTGTTTGCTCAGACCTGTCTGTACATATACATATGGTAATGGGCAACATATGGTAAGAGTCATGCTCAGACAGAAAGCCAGACAGGTAAAATTATGACAAAAACATTAGCGATTACTAATCGATTATCCATCACAATGACATGATTGATAATCGATGATCTTTTCAGCTCCGATTAGCCTAACTGTGAGGAAGTTCGATCAAGTTTAGTTTAGTTGCTGTTACTTTTATTGTACATTCCCCCTACATCATTATAACAACCAATCAATGCCAACGAAAGAAATTACTGGTTATAGTGTTCTGCAGCACTTTAGGAAAAACTGGGGACCAGTCAATCATGTTTCGATACAACCTATACTCGTTGGTTGAACCATGGAAACAAAACCGACGTCATTTCCTCTAACCAAATACAGTTCGATCTTACTTAAATCACAGATTAGTGACCGCTATTCTTACATCAAACCCGCTCTGTGATAAGCTGAAAGCCCCCGCCCATAGGGGCTTGAAGAAATATATGGGCTGCATGATGCTTCCACGCAGAGCTGAATCGGGCCCGCACACTAGTACTGGTAAACCGCTTAGAGGATCTAAGCCTGTCCAGGAACCGTGGTGCGAGGCAGACCGTCCATGCTAATAAACCCTATTGGTTTCATTGGGCGACAGGGCTTGTAATGTCATTTCATCTCAATGTCAGGTAAAAGTCCCACAAAATTGGAAGCAACGTCTCCAAAATGACCTTTACAGTGTTGACAGGGATGTTTAACCTCAAATCAAACAAAATCAAACAAACTGTGATAAGCTGAACCAAGTCCACTGCACCATCTAATTTTTAGTGGTCCATTTTGATATTGCCATGCCAGAGGTACAGGGTTCGACATTAACCTAAGACCTATGGACATTGTCTAGTGAAAAACTAGTCAGGTCTAGTAAGATCTGTGGCTGGCTGGTCCGAAACGTCCAGTTGAAATTCTGCCAATTCAGTTATTAAAATCCATGCTCAGAATATGGGTTTCTGTTTTCAGTTTGTTGCAGTAATTATTATTTACTATAGATATCATCTATGTCAAATAAATAATAATGGAAATAATCTGATGACTGTAGAGCTAATGCATCACATTGGAATGATTTTCATCATTTCTTTGGTCCAGTTGAACTTAGATCAGGTCCAGTTCATCCCAAGACCACCTTGTCCAGTTATTTCAAAAGTTAACCCTTATCTTGCTGTTCACGACAACCCTTATCTTTGGAAACAGTGTAGATCCAGATCAGATGGCTTCTGAAGAAGCCATCTGATCAGGATCTACACTGTTTGACATTCAGTTTATGAATTTGTAGCAATAAATTACATCAAGTAATTTGATTGGTTAATAGACAGGAATGGGTGTGGCTTAAATGAATATTCAGCAAGATAAGGGCTAATGTTAAACCCTGAGGTAGTGCAATAATCTCTTCCTGAACTTTAATCAAGCCAGCTAAACCTTGTACTGCAGTAAAATTCCCATATTAAGAAGGTGGTCCCTGACCAGAGGACACTGTTTTCAGAAAAACAAAGAAATAATTACTGCATCCCCCTAAATAAACCAGAATAAGTCTTAATTTTAGGTGATCTTAACCCTTCTCTTGCTGAATATTCAGTTTAGCCACACCCATTTCTGACTCTGAACCAATCAGACTACTTGATGTAATTTTTTCCTACAAATTCATAAACTGAATGTCAAACAGTGTAGATCCTGATCAGATGGCTTCTTCAGAAGCCATCTGATCTTGATCTACACTGTTTCCAAAGATAGGGGTTGTCGTGAACAGCAAGATAAGGGTTAATAGTGGAATTTCACTGAACTTTCACAAAGCAACAAGAGCTGTTGGTTCACCGAGTTACATGTATGTACAAACTCAAACGCAATGTTACATTATGATGTCAGGTCTCTGCACATTTTTGGAGTCCAACCTGTATTTACCAATCAAAAAAAAAAAAATGCTTACTAAAAGACAGGTGCAGAGAAAGTGAGGTTAAACAACTCTGCCTTTTTCTGGGAACCGAAAGCTGATGCGGCTTATTTTTGTTATGGTTTGTCTTGGAGTGTGTATCGCTTATATTACAGTCGACTCTCGTTATCTCGAACCTCACGGGACCGGAAAAAAAAGTTCGAGTTATCCGTAGTACGAGATAACCAAAGTGTGACGTCACATGTATGTCAGAACACATTGTTTGCCGTGATATGCTTGGTATTCTTGGTAATTCTTACATGAACGGTTTACTGAGATTTTAAAACTTGTTTGTGAAAGTACTGGAGCTTGTCAGAGTATAGCGTTTATGAGAAAATTAATAAATAAATAAAACTGATAGATTTCACACGTATTTTGTTGTCTTTTAAATTCCTACAAATCTGGGTTTCCAAGTACGCTAAATATAGTTAGATACTAAACAGACTGGTTCCCGCATGTGAATGCAATGCTAATATTACTTTGGAGAGCAGTACATGCTATATAAGTCATACAGTAGTTCGACTCATCTCCCGGAGAATAGGGGTACCACCAAGCGACTACGGTGTAGTGTGAGCATGGATTCGTTCTCTGGGACCCCACCAGCCGACGACCCGGGAAACGGGAAATCAATCAATCAGACTCATCTCCCCTCTAACTGATTAACCGTCACTATGGCAAACAGTTTAGGTCCTGCCGCAAAAGCTCGTTATGAGCCATCCCTTTTGGATCTACACTGTTAGTACATGGATTTGCATGGGTTAAGAAACACACGGGTTAACAATGATACACGTGAAGCCATCTGATCAGGATCTACACTGTTTGACATTCAGTTTATGAATTTGTAGCAATAAATTACATCAAGTAATTTGATTGGTTAATAGACAGGAATGGGTGTGGCTTAAATGAATATTCAGCAAGATAAGGGCTAATGTTAAACCCTGAGGTAGTGCAATAATCTCTTCCTGAACTTTAATCAAGCCAGCTAAACCTTGTACTGCAGTAAAATTCCCATATTAAGAAGGTGGTCCCTGACCAGAGGACACTGTTTTCAGAAAAACAAAGAAATAATTACTGCATCCCCCTAAATAAACCAGAATAAGTCTTAATTTTAGGTGATCTTAACCCTTCTCTTGCTGAATATTCAGTTTAGCCACACCCATTTCTGACTCTGAACCAATCAGACTACTTGATGTAATTTTTTCCTACAAATTCATAAACTGAATGTCAAACAGTGTAGATCCTGATCAGATGGCTTCTTCAGAAGCCATCTGATCTTGATCTACACTGTTTCCAAAGATAGGGGTTGTCGTGAACAGCAAGATAAGGGTTAATAGTGGAATTTCACTGAACTTTCACAAAGCAACAAGAGCTGTTGGTTCACCGAGTTACATGTATGTACAAACTCAAACGCAATGTTACATTATGATGTCAGGTCTCTGCACATTTTTGGAGTCCAACCTGTATTTACCAATCAAAAAAAAAAAAATGCTTACTAAAAGACAGGTGCAGAGAAAGTGAGGTTAAACAACTCTGCCTTTTTCTGGGAACCGAAAGCTGATGCGGCTTATTTTTGTTATGGTTTGTCTTGGAGTGTGTATCGCTTATATTACAGTCGACTCTCATTATCTCGAACCTCACGGGACCGGAAAAAAAAGTTCGAGTTATCCGTAGTACGAGATAACCAAAGTGTGACGTCACATGTATGTCAGAACACATTGTTTGCCGTGATATGCTTGGTATTCTTGGTAATTCTTACATGAACGGTTTACTGAGATTTTAAAACTTGTTTGTGAAAGTACTGGAGCTTGTCAGAGTATAGCGTTTATGAGAAAATTAATAAATAAATAAAACTGATAGATTTCACACGTATTTTGTTGTCTTTTAAATTCCTACAAATCTGGGTTTCCAAGTACGCTAAATATAGTTAGATACTAAACAGACTGGTTCCCGCATGTGAATGCAATGCTAATATTACTTTGGAGAGCAGTACATGCTATATAAGTCATACAGTAGTTCGACTCATCTCCCGGAGAATAGGGGTACCACCAAGCGACTACGGTGTAGTGTGAGCATGGATTCGTTCTCTGGGACCCCACCAGCCGACGACCCGGGAAACGGGAAATCAATCAATCAGACTCATCTCCCCTCTAACTGATTAACCGTCACTATGGCAAACAGTTTAGGTCCTGCCGCAAAAGCTCGTTATGAGCCATCCCTTTTGGATCTACACTGTTAGTACATGGATTTGCATGGGTTAAGAAACACACGGGTTAACAATGATACACGTGAATTGTTCCGAACAACTGCGTGTTAACACACCCAGATTATCACAACTTTTGTCACTTTCTTTGACATTTCTGCAAGAAAGACAACGCCGCCTTTTATCACGGAAATCTTGCAAATCATTGACACGAGACGGTGTACGATTAAAAGTTGAGCACCGTGTGTCAGTCTTTATTACATGCACATGATTTTCTTAGTAGCCGAATAGGTATTGTGTGTGCTAATTTTAATTGCAAATGCACCTGGACAAATTGGATAATTAACAACATTGTGAATATTGATGAATTGTTTTCTAAAGGCCTATTACAAAATTGAAGGACCGGACGCATGTTTTTTTTTTTTTTTTTGTTACGTCCAGAATCCCGGTAAAAACAGTGAAAAATACATTCAGGGACTGAAAATGATGGGCGAGATACTCAAAAGAAGTTCGACAAATGCGAAGTTGAAATACAATAAATATGTAGGGGAAATGTACGGGACTTGGAAATCGGTTCGACATAAGCGATAGGGTCGAGATAACGAGAGTCAACTGTATTTTGTTTTGGATAGACAATTGCCCATTTTTGGGGAAATTAACTGTCCTTTTGGCTTTCCGCTATTGATGTTTCCATTAGGGTCTAGTTGTTTTATGTTTGTGCTTCTTTCCCTTTGGTGTCTCTGATGGGAGCTGAGGGATAATTGTATCGATTCCTGATCATTGCCTTCACTTCTATTTTACTTAACCCATAAAATGCCAATAACTACAATTGTTGCCTGTTTTGTCGTCTGCCGGTTACTTTTGCAGTGTTTGCCTGTATGCAAAAATATTTCTAAAAGTTTGCAAAAAGATTCAGCAGACGACATTTTCAGATGTAGTTTTTCTCGGCATCTTAAGGGTTAAAACATGTAGGCTACATATTAGAGCTATCCACTGAAGATATGTTTTCCTGCAGATGATTAGAAGCCTCCGTGGTGCAGTGGTTACGCTACTCGCCTTGTAAACCAGGGGTCGCAGGATTGATCACGGGCTTCTCCAGAGTTTCGGATGAGTCTTTAAACTGAGGTCCCGTCTCCGTGTGACCTTAGCTGTTGGTGGGACGTAAAACTCAAACACTCACTCTCCTGCAGATGATTATTGGTACCTTAAACCTTTCTGTACCAAATGGAATCTTCCTCCTTATATACATGTATACCAGTCCATTTCAAAATTAAGGGTTGTCAGGTTGTGCTTTCTTCAAATTTTATTTGGAAAATGGCTTAACTTTTGCAAACAGTGTAGGCCTTGATCAGACGCCGCATTCTGCGGCATCTGATCTGGGCCAACACTGTTTGCCAGGGTACCCGTTTGGGGTTTCTGGTACTCAATGGGTTAAGGGGTGTTGGGTTGTGTTTTCTTCAAATTTTATTCAGAAAATGGCTTAACTTTTTGAAAACAGTGTAGGCCCTGATCAGATGCCACATTCTGCGGCGTCTGATCTGGGCCAACACTGTTTGCCAAGGTACCCGTTTGGAGCTTTCCAAAAATTGACCGAAACATATTTAACACTTACCGAGTATATTATCTATGTTACCATCATTAAGGCTGAGAGGCTCACCATCTTCACCGGTTTGCCCGGCCACTAACAATATCTGAAAACAGAAATACAGTAATGAATTATGACCCGAAGTATATGTATTGGGACAGACATGCTGATTCAGCCCATTAGAAAAACACACCTATTCAAATATATTGGTAAAATTTTCTTTAAAAATCCTGATATCTTTAATATTTCTGCTCAAAATACCTGAGCAGTAACCGGTAAAAAATATTTTCTCGATAGCTAAATGATTGTGGATAGAAAACAGCTCCCTGCACAATTCCCGACTTATTCCCGGAAGCACGATCTGTGTCAGTCACCAACAACAGCATACAAATTAAAAGTTCGACTTTTCTCGCCGAGCGTCTGCTATTAAGGCGCCAAAACATAACCATGCACAAGACAGAGGAATAGTCCTTTTTTTTAAATATGCATACGTCTACCGTTAAATGTAGCTAATCATCTTAGGAGAGATTTGATTGTGGATAAAATTTTATGATTGAGGGATTTTCACACCTTGTCAGACGGAACATTGTAGGCTTATCGGTAGCACTGGAGGCTTGTGTTCACAGTTTAACAGTAGAAAAGAGTGATCAGTGACAAATACGGTCGGGGCTAATAACACTACTCGGTTAACTAACACAGTCTGTTTGCTTGGACCCAAAGTTCCATGTTTTTACGAGATTGAGGTGTATTTAGTCACCATCATGTCTGAAGTATTTTTGAAGACAAGCAAATTTTGGGGAATTCCATTTCATTTTACTAAACATTCATCAAATTATCCCCAAGTTCTACCAGGCTACAACAGCCTGCTACAATTTATCACTTTTCATGTAGCTGCAAGGGACTGTGGATACATGTTAATGCTGCTTCACACTCAGTCACACTGGCTGACTGGGTAGTTACTCACACTGGCTGAGTAGCTGGATTTCAAGGCAAACCGGTCACACTGGCTGACTGGATAGTTACTCACACTGGCTGAGTAGCTAGACTGACATTAACTGCAGACCAGTCACACTGGCTGACTGGATAGCTACCATCACTGGCTGAGTAGTTCGACTGAGAATCAGCATTATCATTTTCTTTTCATTGCCTTCTTGAAGAGCATACATTTATTTTTATTAAGAAACTGATGTCACATTCTCACTGCATATTGAATCTGTACTTGGCTACTTCTATTACAACGAGACTCCCCGCACTTCTTGGAGGATTCACACTTAAAGGAAAAAGATGCTCCTGGGAAGCTGATTCCTCTTGTAGGGCAGACGGAAAAGCAACAGGAGTTTACAACAGTTGTCCTCTGTGAAAATTATCTTGTTTATTTCTTTTATGCAGATAAAACATACAGAAAAACAGTTTGAAGGTTTGAGTAGCTTTAATTTCCTTCTCAAACAAGAAAATATGTTTCAGGCAATAGTATTGCAATAGTAGTCAGCTTTAGTAATAGCATCGCAATGGCTCTTCTTGCAATGTCAATACTATCGCAATCGTCATTTTCTGACTATCGTTACATCCCTATAGTGTAGACCCTGAACTGTTTACCCTAAATATAAGTATGCCTAAACTCCTTACCATAGGAAATCTGATGCGAGATCTGCTACGCATGCATTAAGCCAAATACCTGGAAGGGGGACCCCACACTCCGGCCCATTTGGGGCCCACTGAAATTTAGGCCTTTGGCCCATCAACCTAAATTTCCGCAATATCCCTGAATATCAGAAGAGGCATGCCCAAGTAAGATTCCTGTGAAATATTCTTAAAATCCATCCATCTGTTAATCAGGAGAAGTCAAAAGGATTTTTCTATTCTTAGCCCTGGTTGCCAACTTATTTATGAGTGCTTAACAGATGGAGCAATTTTGTTAGAGGATTCCTGTGAACTTTGGACGAAGAAGTCGCCCGAATCGCCCCCTCGGCTGATCCCTGCTCATGGACATTTGTGCCTACTGGAAATTTAAATAAAATCTTCCTCATTTTCAACCGTTGCTTGAAAAAGGGATAATTAAGGACAATTGATTTTTCATAGAGCTCGTGTTTTAACACCTCACCTTTAATCTTTGCTGGCCGACCAGCTTAAAACAAAACTGGTAAAGGTGCTTAAGCGATAGTTAAAGACATTGAAAGGGCGCGTGTTTTCACACCTCATCCTTAATCGCGTGATTAATGTGTCAAATCAAATAAAACAAGAGCACTACATGCGGGTGCCAACGTTCGGCTGCAAAAATTCTAAGTCGAAAAAGGAGCATAACTGTGCCAAAAATTTTTGAGGGTTACCTCTAGTGGTCGGCCGATTAATCGAGTTCGTCGAGCATTGCTCGTTTTCTGACTTCCGAGTTGATGATCGGTACTTTTTTCCGTACTCGATTACTCCGTTCCGGCTTTAACGGGATTTAGACGTTGCGGTTTGTTTCCGTCGTTTCGGTTTTATTACTGCAACTGCTTCCGGAAAATGGCTGCCAAAACGACGCTTTTCGATTTTCCGGGTGGAAAAAGTAGATCTATAGCGTGGAAACACTTCGGCTTCCACAAAAAGAGCGACAGTCCATTTTTAAATACACTCCGGGTTTGCTTTATGAAGCTTACACTGTAATTGTGGTTTTTGTCTGTTTGATTTGAGGTTTAACGTCCCTGTCAAGTTGTCAACTTGACTCATACCCGTCATTGAGATGACCTACCGATGGGGTTTGGCGATCGCAGTATTAGATAGATAGATAGATAGAGGAGCAAGCCATGATAGTTACTGAAAGTGGGTAGTGTTTTTAATCTATAAAATACAGTGATAAATGCTTTGACTCATGAAATGAATGCCCTGTTAAACACTGCTTTACATAATTATAGACACTGCTTTATTCAGCCTCAGGGGATAGGGGATCAATAAGGGTATGACCCCCTCAAGCACCCTTCACTACCGATACCATTTATCACATTCATTCCGCCTGATAATTTTATATTTGATCGATTAATGATCGATCATTGGTCACTTACATCTTCCGATGATCGATCATGAAAATTCTTCCGATTCCGACCACTAGTTACCTCACCTTTTGGTATGAGTTCCCCTTTTCATAATGAACAACTAGTCCGAGTTTCAAGTAAATATGTTCAGTAATGACAGAGATATTACAAAATGTCCAAGGTTTTGCACGACGACGACGCCAGAGCTATGACAATACCTCGTCGTTTTCTTCGAAAACAGCCGAGCTAAAAATGTGATTAACGGTATTGATCAAAACAGGTAATACTTATCAGAATTCCTAATAATCATTTTCATTTAAATTACATGTTCTTCTCTTTCTCTCCCTTTGTCTCTGTCACATAGGGAGATAATAAATCTTTTATATATAAAAAATATTGGAAAATATTTTGGGGGGCGAAACGACTAGGGTTGGGGGGACGAAACGACTAGGGGGGGGGACGGGGACGCCTTGAGGGGCAAAATGTCTTGTTACCACAAATACTTACCTGCCTTCTTTATCTTCCTAGGACTACCCCTGAAAATGCAAGCGTCAGCCAAGGGAACAGCTTGTACCATTTTTTCACGCATTTGGTATGGAGCGGCCAAGCAAACTTGCCTACCCCTCGAGAGAGAAAATAGTAAGATCCCATGAAAAAAATCATAAGATTTCAATTTTAATCGTAAGGGTTTCAAGGTATTCGATATGTGGTCAAAGTAAGTTAATATAAAATTACGTTTATTGTAATACTTCAAATCGATCCAGCTTTTCAATTCCCCATGTATGTTTCCTTCGCACCCATCTTGCTGCTGATACCAAAAATTATTGTCAAAGGAGCCGTGATTGGATGCCTTTCCTATCGTTAGCCAATGAAATTTAACATTTTATTTCCCCACGAGAGTAAGCCAAGTATGACAACTCTCATCTTGTTCCGGTATAAGAGTCAGCATTGCCGAACCGCAAAAAAATACACCGAATTACCTATTTTTCTAAAACTCCGAAAAATTGTACAAAATTCTCCCGCGATCGTAAGGTCGTAATTTACAGGTAGAAGAAAAAGTTGTTTAAAGACAGTCTGTAAATTTAAAGACTGGCACAAATAAAATCATGAAAATAGTGTAAAACGGAACAAAAAAGCAGTCTGGAGGACAGCAAAATCCCCCGCCGCATTTTGTATCAAGGCACAACCTTGTGACCTTCGCCTGTGACATTGAGTTGGCATGCTTAGCTCACTGAGGGGGATAATTGACCAAAGTTCAATGAAAATCCTTTCAGGGGTAAAGGAGATATGGAACTGACAAAAAATTCAAAGTTTTAAACTCATGACCTTCAAATGTGACCTTGACCTGAGTCGGCATGGTTCATTTATAGGTTCTGCACCTCAGCTCACTGAGGGGGATAATATGGAATGGAGAAGAAAAAGTTACAGACAGACGGATGGACCGACAGACTGATGGATGGACAGACACAGGTTCTGCACATCAGCTCACTGTGAAGAATATTTGACCAAAATTTAATGAAAATCCTTCCAAGAGTAAAGGAGATATGGAATGGACGAAAAATTCCAAGTTTCAAACTCGTGACCTTCAACCATGACCTTGACCTGGAGTCAGCATGGTTCATTTATAGGTTCTGCACACCAGCTCACTGAGAGGTATAATTGACCAAAGTTTAACAGGGATTTTCCTACCCTTCAGAATCAGGGTCCAGGGGCCGCTGGGTTTGGGAAAACAGCTCGCTAATATTTATAGTTGGGAATTTAAATCAGCTGTAACTTTGTCAATTTTGGTTCAATTTTCATGAAATTTTTATCAAAATGTAGCAAACATCAGAAATTGGGAAATTTGTTATAAAATTTGGGAATATCTGTCTCTAAATTGGGAAAAATAGGCGCCGATTACCGGCCCCAAAATAGCACTAGCAGGGCCTGACAAATCCAAAAAATTTCCACTTGCCCACCGGGCAAGTGAAATATTATTGCACTTGCCCAGCTCAAAATCCTATTTGCCCAGGATTTTGGAACTCAAAGTGGGGTTGGATGTGGGGAGGGGGGGGGGGGATAATGGTGACGATGATGACGACCAACATTTATAAATATAATCCAAGGTTTCTGTCAATTTTCAAGCGCAACCACTTTCCATTACGGTCTAGTTATTTCATGTTAGTGTTTATTTCCCTTTGGTGTCTCTGATGGGAGCTCAGGGTTAATTGTATCGATTCCTGATCATTGCATTCACTTCTATTTATTTCCCTCTGTGTGGTAATACAGTAGAAAATACTGTTGTTGTCACAGCCAATAACGGTACCTTTCAAGTTAATTGCTGACATAATACCCTAACCCATTAGCAATTTAAGATACAGTTATAAAAACTCATTTAGCTTGACACACACAATAAACAAGAGCTGCAGCCGATATAGATCTACTCAAAAGATCAGAAGTGTCAGGGCAGCGAGATAAAAGATTAAAAGAATGCAGTTTATTTAGCTTGGATTTAATGATCCAACCAGAAGACGAGAACCCACTCTATCACAAACGACCCCAAACGTTCACACCCACCCTACAAGCAAGTTCAATGCGATCATCATTTCCGCCATCCAAATTGTCGTCCACAAACCACCACTCCCATTTTTCTGCACGCGATCGGTAAATGACGTCATCCGACCCCAGCAACACCGCACGTGTATAACGTCATTGTTTTATTTTAATGGGGCCTATCTCTTTCAGGAAAAAATGTTTGGAACCGGTAAAAAATATTTTCTTGATAGCTAAACGGTTGTGGATAGAGGTGCGACTAATCCGCGGTTATCAACATTAAAACATTCGACTTTTTTCCGCCAGTGTCTGCTATTTGGCGCCAAAACATAACCATTCACGAGATAGTAGAATAGTCCGTTTTTACTACCGTAAGATGTAGCAAATCGTCTTAGGAGCTATTAAATCATTTTCACATTGATTGTGGATTAAATTTTATGGCAGGGATAAACGCAAATTAGAGACAATCTTATTTTCACACCTTGTCAAGCTTATCGATAGTGCTCGCGGTACACACTACACCAGAAATGAAAGACACGCACCGCCGGGCAATCATGTTTAATTGGTAATTATATGACAGGGATTAACAATAGTGTCATAAATGAACCGTTATAAAAACACGGATGGTTTCGTCTCTGAATTGCCGACAAAGCAGGAATTATTGTGATTTACTTACTGGTCTAGTTTTACTGTATTTAAGGACTCAAAAGACTGACGATTGTAGACGATTTTTTGCACTTGCCCGACCGGGCGTTGAAAGGTCAAAGTGCACCTGCCCTGCGCGATTTCGGACTTGTCCTGGGCGGCCGGGCAATGGACTTGTCAGTCCCTGCACTAGGTAAATCCCTGTTTAATGAAAATCTATTAAAAGGTTCAGGATATACGGAGCGGACAAGAAAAAGTTACGGACAGACGGACATGTGTTCTGCACATCAGCTCATTGTGAAGAACATTTGAACAAAGTTTAATGAAAATCTTTCCAAGGGTAAAGGAGATATGGAATGGACAAAAAATTCCAAGTTTCAAACTCGTGACCTTCAACCATGACCTTGAGTGGGCATGGTTCATTTATGGGTTCTGCACAGCAGCTCACTGAGACAAATATTTGACCAAAGTTTAATGGAAATCTATCACAGGGTGCAGGAGATATGGAGCGGACAAGAAAGTGTTACGGACAGACAGACGGAGGCCATTCCTATAATCCCCGCTCTGTGGCGGGGGATTAAAAATCACACTTTGCTTTTTATAGTAATTTGAACGTTCTCTGTGGAATATTTTATTATGTGTATAGTTCGAGCAAAATTGACCTGATACAGACCTTTATGCAAGGAATAAATTAGTAAATGCTATCGCCTAATATGCCGGCTTTCGTAAACTTCTCTTGCAAAGCGACCCATTTACCGACCTCTATGTATTGTATAACAATATCGCCATCTTCAGAAAACGACGAAGATAATAAATTCATTCAGTGTTGTGTGAAATTATGTTAATGGAGTTCACCAGTCTCAGGTCAATTTGTTCGAGCTATAACTGTAAATTATATAATTGTCTTTATTTAATTAAATCCCTTCAACCATAATTGAAGAGTTCTCAGAAAATCAGGTTTGTAAAGAGATTCATATGTAAATTGAGCTAAGAAATGAAGGTGTATAACGCCTTTATCATTTTGCCAACATACTGATCACTCCCATCGACGGACAGTTTTTCTGACAACTAAAAATTCATGAAAGTTTCAAACAATAATGTCCAAAAAGGAAACGACGTCAGTAAGAAACTCATCTTATGTTCGACCTTTGACAGATATCTCCTCCCTTTCTGCTGTGTTTCGCGGCATTTGTGGTCTAAGGGAAGGAACTGCGTTGTTTTATTTCTTAATTATTTTCTATCATTTAAACGATATTTATACACACTAAAATACATGCAGCCTTCAGCAACTCTTTATTTTTTAAAGAGATGCAGAATGAGGCTGCGTATGAGAATGCGATTTTTTCGTGTCTCATCATTTTCATTGTGCACTGTTGTGTGAGTCTTTAAATCTACAGACCACACTGCAAAGTCTTTAAATTTACAGACAGTCTTTAAATTTACAGACCCAGGGATCAGCCGAGGGGGCGATTCGGGCGACTTCTTCGCCCGAAGTCCAAGAACTTCGCCTAACCAGCCTGGAAAAGAGAAGTTGACTTCGCCCTGTTTTATTTCCGACTTTTTTTATTTTATTTTTTTTTTCATCTCCAGGATCTGCTTTTCAAATGCGAAGTAATATCCATCCATAAAGGCACAAAGTTGATAACAAAAACACCTATTGATAATCCGATAATTAATAATCCCACTCCAAGTGTTAATTGCTCGAGTCAGAAACTGGATACCTGTAGCGTTGAGCACAAGTTGTCAGATCAGTTAATTATGTAAATAGGTGAATTGGGTTAGTCCAGATCGGCATCTTTGATCTTATTTCATGGCCACTTAGACTTGCAGTAATCAGACTTGTCCGCGCAGCATGAGACGATCGGTCTTTTTGAACTTGGCAATATGATTGACGCATGAAAAACGTGCGTCTCATTTCACATATCAATATAAGATAGAGATGAGACTTTAACCCTTTTTGTACCAAATGGAATCTTTATCCTTATATATTGCAGGAGTTCAAAATTTATGGGTGTCAGGTTATGTTTTCATGAAAATTTATTTGTAAAATAAGTTAATAACTGAACTTTTAGCAAACAGTTGAGGCCCTGATCAGACACCGCATTCTGCAGCGTCTGATCTGGGCCCGCACTGTTTGCCAGGGTACCCGTTGTGGGGTTTCTGGTACTAAATGGGATAACAGGATTACCAACCGTGATCAAGCCCCCGCCCATAGGGGCTTGAAGAAATATATGGGCTGCATGATGCTTCCACGCAGAGCTGTATCTGGCCCGCACACTAGTACTGGTAAACCGCTTAGAGGATCTAAGCCTGTCCAGGAACCGCGGTGCGAGGCGGACCGTCCATGTTAATAAACCCTATTGGTTTTATTGGGCGACAGGGCTTGAGATGTCATTTCATCTCAATGTCGGGTAAAAGTCCCACAAAATTGGAAGCAACGTCTCCAAAATGACCTTTACAGTGTTGACGGGGACGTTAAACCGCAAATCAAACAAACAAACAAAAACCAACCGTGATCAGGCGCTGACTCAAAATGATCAGAAAATGTGTAAAACGAAAGATGGGAACTAGAAAAAAGGGAATATAGGGTATGATAGATGAAAAGAACAACAACAAAAAAAAAAAAAACAGCCCCATTGCACCTGCAGCAACTTGCCGGCATATCATGGTCGCACAGACCCGACTGCACAACATGACTCATAACCTCGAGGTGATATTAAATCGGTTGTTTCCCTTTAGTGCCCTTCAGTGACTAAGTGAGTGGGACATTTAGAAAATGAAAGTAGATGAAGTATCTTATGTCTGATTATTTGCTGCTATAATCGAGATACCGATGTGGATGTGCAACTGCAACATTGGTATGTAATTCGCAACGATATCACACCCGCACACTGTATTTCTAAATTGCAAGTAAACAACGGAATTTACGGAAATTACCGAAAATTCGGCTGGACAATTTCCATACTTTAGTCATTTTTCTCGAGCCCAACTTCGCCCTCTTGTCCCTCATTTCGCCCTGTTAGTGCTGGAGGGAGAAGTCACTTCTCCCTGCTTCCTGGGCCTAGGATGATCCCTGCTGAGACTGCCTTTAAATAAAACAACTTTCTTCTACCTGATTTAGACATAAAAATAGTAAGCCTTACGACCAAATCGCAAGCGTAGGCAAGTCCGGGCCAGGGATTGAATCCACGACCTCCCATTCCCGAAGCGGACACTCTACCACTGAGCTATCATGGCTGGCTTAAGCCACAACCCCAAGTTTTCTGATGCTAAATAACAGGAACAAAATGGCGGACCGTGCCCTGTGAAGTGCAGACTAGCCTAAGTAAGAAATAAAGAAAACAAAACCATTACTGCATGGGGGCGGGCATTAAATGATTGAAGATTTTCTGCAACAGCGAGCAACCTGTGAGGCTATGAACCATACACAAAACATTAAGGAAAAAAAAATTACTTTCTTTCTTTCTACTGATACTGCGTCGGTCACATTTGACCATTACGGTCCCTGGGTCGTTTCGGCCCAATTTTGGGGGTGGGTCGTTTCTGCCAAATTTGTAGGTCGTTTCGGCCTGATTTTTTTTTATCAATTTGTTTATAATATGTATACATATTTAATTTGTCGAAGATCAGCATATGCTTATGCTTTCTTCGCTCGTTAAGCCTTTAATGAGGGCTTTTTCGAACTGCGTAAACACTGAGATCAGCTCGTGCTTTTGCTATCTTCGCTCGTTCAGTTTTTAATAGCTCAGAAAACAGAGGGCTTTTTCAAACTGTGTAGACTTTGATCACAATGAACAGATTTATAGGTTATAAGGTTTTTTAATTTATCACGACAGAAGCAGACTGATCATATAAAACAAATACAGCGTTCAGATATTAATAGCTCAGAAAAAGAGGCCTTTTTAAACTGCATGGACTCTGATCACAATGAACAAATTTATAGGTTATTAAGTTTTTGAAGTTATCACAACGACAGATGCAGGCTGATCATATTAAATAATTACAGCCTTCAGATATTAATGACCCAGGAAACAGAGGGCTTTTTCAAACTCTGTAGACTCTGATTACAATGAACAGATATATAGGTTATTAAGTATTTGAAGGTATCACAACGACTGATGCAGGCTGATCATATAAAATAATTAGGCTACATTTCGCACATATTTCGCATGCTGTTCTCAAAATTGAGTTTTTAAAAGTAAAACTTATTTTAACTAGGATACCCACCTCAGGCTTAATGGCTTAATGACTGCATTTCCCTTATTCCCCGCAAAGAAATTTATGGTTCGTTCTGTATGTTTCGGTACTTCTTAGAACCGGTACCGGTATTTACCCAGTGACAAAAGCGCGGGAAAGCGCCCGAGAATCACGGATTAATCAGAATTCCCTTGCCCTCTAGATGGAGGGGTTAGGGAGGTGGGCCATCTGCCTTAAGCCTGAGGTGGGTATCCTAGTTAAAATAAGTTTTACTTTTAAAAACTCAATTTTAACTGTCGTCTACCCACCTCAGGCTTAATGGTTTGATCAGTCAGATTTACCCCCTAGAACTTCAGTTAAATAAAGCAAATTCTTCTGATACCGAGGCCCTGTTTTTGGATTTACATCTATCTATTGTAGATGGATTTGTTTCGTGCAAAATTTATGATAAACGCGATGACTTTGATTTTGAGATTGTAAATTTTCCTTTTTTGGATGGTGATGTTCCTCGTGCGCCATCCTATGGCGTTTATATTTCGCAATTAATTCGATTTGCTAGAGTGTGTAGTCATGTAACTGACTTCAACACTCGTAATAAATTATTAACGGCTAAACTCCTTAATCAGGGTTATCGGTACCATAAACTACGCAAAGCCTTTTCAAAATTTTATAGACGCCATACTGATTTAATTTCAAAATTCAATATTGGACTTAAATCTCTTCTGCAACAAGGTCTATCGGAACCCGAATTTTATGGTGACTTAGTGTATAAATTCAGAAAAATATATAACCGCAATGACTTCAGCACCCAATTTCGTAAAATCATTCTTCGATATAAAAAGATTGGGTACAACATGGATATTATACGACAGACTGCATGCATGGTAGTTAACCCAATCACGGTTGGCAACTTTGCTTCCCTCTTTAATTGCACGCCGGTGGGTCAGGCCTCAGATTCTATGACGGCTCCAACGTAAAGGCTTATTGAAAATTAAAGAGATAATGTTGGTTGGTGCCTGATGCTCTGTCTCTGGTCGGGCTCATCGGAGTCTAACTGTTGGTTTTCTTTTGCTCCAGCATTTCAGTGGTTTCTTGCTGTCGAGTCCTCACCGTTGTCTCACCTCTGTGGTTCTTTGATTTCTGTGTTCACGGAGATGTTGCACTGATGAGTTAGGAGGCCTTCTTGCGGACTGAACAAATTATTTGTCTAAATCGCGACGGAAGTAAGGGCGAGGATTGTGGCCACGTAAAATCGATTTAAGCCCCCCAGTGGAAATCTTCCACTGACCGTTCAAAGGCGGCTCTTCTGTGGCGATTTATTTGTGTTGTTGTTTGTTGCTTACTGTGTGTATCGCTTGTGTCTTTTAATTTTGGATGGCCGTGTGGCCATTTTGTGGGAAAGTAACTGTCCATGTGGCCTTCCTTTGTTTAGGTTTCCATTGTGGTCTGGTCGCTTGGTGTTTGTGTTTCTTTCCCTTTGGTGTCTTTTATGGATGGAGTAAGTTAATTGTATCAATTCCTGATCTTTGTTTTACTTCTACTTTTAATGACTGCAGAATTAGCCTTGGCTGGATGGAATCTCCAACCACATACAGAACGATCCTTTATTCCAGGGATAAATCCTGTAGAAACTTAGGATTCTAAAAAGATAAACAATGGAAATTGAGGAAGAAAACTAAATTTCCACCATTTCTATCCCTGGAACATCACTATCAGCTCCAAGTACCTTTTGAATGTGTCTTGCAAGGCCTCGGAAGATAATCTCCAGATTAGCATTGAGGATGAGGAAGACCAGACTGCCCCCCCACCACTTTTTGAGCAGAAACCAATGGACCCATCAGTCGTAGGTTTTCTCCTTGTGTGTTCAAGTCTCGTAAATAGAACTTGGCAAAAGTCGAACAAGAGGACCACACGGCAGCTTTGGTGTTGTGCCGTGTGGCGGCCGTAAAACGTCTCCCCGTACATCAACCATAGTGCAGTTTATATTTTACTTTTGGTCCTTTGAGATCAGCGTGAATATTCTGAGAAATCAGAAATAAATTATTGGTTTAGATCCATGTTCTAGACAGGTTTTTAATTATTTGGACCCCATTTTGATTTAAATCAGTCTTTGAGTCGACTGCCTATTCGAAATTCGCAAACTTGCGGTACGTTTCCTCTGGCTTTCTTTGCCGGATCATTACAGGGTCACTGATGAGGCTTTATTAGCCGAAACTACGTAGTATGACCCATCTTCTTTCTTATGAATGTTTTCATTGCTCTTAAAGGAACTCATTTTTGATTTTTATTTGCCTTCACTGCAGCTGGTGTTGTGCCGTGTGGCGGCCGTAAAACGTCTCCCCGTACATCAACCATAGTGCAGTTTATATTTTACTTTTGGTCCTTTGAGATCAGCGTGAATATTCTGAGAAATCAGAAATAAATTATTGGTTTAGATCCATGTTCTAGACAGGTTTTTAATTATTTGGACCCCATTTTGATTTAAATCAGTCTTTGAGTCGACTGCCTATTCGAAATTCGCAAACTTGCGGTACGTTTCCTCTGGCTTTCTTTGCCGGATCATTACAGGGTCACTGATGAGGCTTTATTAGCCGAAACTACGTAGTATGACCCATCTTCTTTCTTATGAATGTTTTCATTGCTCTTAAAGGAACTCATTTTTGATTTTTATTTGATAACATCCTCAACTGGGGTTTTATTCAAGTAAGACCAAGAGGTTGAAAGGACCCTTAGCTCATGAGCCTTAATCTTAAGCAAAGCTATTTTAGACTTAGACAATTTCTTAAAAGCTAATCTAATAGTATAAGAAATCCATCCAGAGATAGATCCCTTGGTAATATTATGATTTCCCTTCAAGGGAAGAAAAAGCCTTTTCCTGTCTTTCCGGATAGGCTCAGTCACTTTCAGGTAACGTTTTAAAGCCCTAACCGGGCATAAAAACCTGTTAAAGTCATTAAATTTAACTGTTCTGGCTAAAACAAAACCAAAATATCATCCGGGCAAATGGATGGTAATTGATTTTTTGCCAAAAAACCTGGTTGTGTCCTTAAAGAAACAGAACCATCTGACTGATTGAATCTGAGATGTCCTGAATCCATGGAGAAAGCATGAATCTCACTAACACGTCTTGCTGTTGCCATGGCAAGCAGAAAAACTGTTTTCAGAGTGAGATGGAACCTAGAAGCTTTATGCAAAGGTTCATACGGTTCAGAACATAATGAAGGTCCCATTTTGGAGCTAAAGACCTTTGAACAAGCCTCTGTAATTCAAATGACCTTATAAGTTCTGAAATTATAGGGTCAGATCCAATGTTTATGTCAGATGTGAATTTCAAAGTATTAGAGATAGTAGATCTGTAACCTTTGTTAGTACTGACTTGACATTTTTTCTCCGTGAATAAATGTAGCAAAAAGTCTGCTACTTCCATCGGAGTTGGATTGAAAGGATGAGTTTCCCTGCGACTACACCAATCGGAAAAGACTTTCCATTTGGCGTCATAAACACGCCTGGTAGATAATCGCCTTGCCTGAGCAGCGTGTCTGGCAACATTCGCCGAAAATTTTCTATCCGTAATGGATCGGCGGATAAACTCCAAGCGTGAAGTTTTAGACTTTCCACGTTTTGACGAACAAATTTCTGACCTACTTGTGTCAGCAAATTCTGCACCGAGGGAATCCGAATTGGAGGTGCTACGAGTAACCGAAGTATGTCTGGAAACCAAGACATTTCGGCCCAAAGAGGAGCTACCAGCACAATGTTGCAATGATGTTGACGAATCTTGTTGATTATCGCCGGGATCAGTGCAAACGGAGGAAAAGCATACGCATGCATTCCGTCCCAGTTCATTGACATTGCATCTATCGCCAGAGCATTCTCGTCTGGGATGGGAGACACATAGAGAGGCAGTTTCTTGTTGAGACGAGTTGCAAACAGATCTATGTTCGGAAAACCCGTCATCGACAGAATTAAATTGCAAATCGTCTGATCCAAGGTCCATTCTGTCGCAATTGGCTTGGAAAGACGACTTAGCCTGTCTGCCAATATGTTTGATTTCCCTGGTATATGTCTGACCAGAAGATTTATGCCTTCCTGATTGCACCAAAGGAGTGTATCCCACACCTCCATGCACAGAGACGGAGAATGGGTGCCCCCTTGTTTCTTCAGGTACGAAACTACTGAAGAGTTGTCTGTGGCAATCAGTACTGTTGAATTGGTGACATACTGATGACATTGTTTTAGAGCAAGCAATATTGCTTTCATCTCTAGGATATTGATATGAAGAACTGATTGGTCTGGAGGCCAGACTCCATGACACAGAAGTCCTTCCGGTTCAAGATGGGCTCCCCATCCAGAGAGACTCCGTGAACAGAGTGTGAGTAGGAAGAGACGGTTTCAGCGTTACACCCGAGCTGAAACGACCCTTGTTGTTCCACCATTCTAAATGCTTCCTGATCGAAACATTGAGAAGAATGGGATGCTCCAATGGAAGAGCATGAGGCTTCCACTGAGCAAACAAAGCCATTTGAAGCGGACGTAAGTGCAATCTGCCCAGTACAACAAACTGGGCTGCTGCACTGAGTTTTCCCAGAAGAGACAGAAAGACTCTTGCTGAGACCTGCTCTTGAACCTTGAACCATCGTAATAGTTCCAGAATGCCCTGTATTCTGTCTAACGGCACCTGAACTATATTCCTTTGTGTAATAAATTCCATTCCTATGAACACAAAGTTCTGAGATGGTACAAAGTCCGACTTCTCTTCGTTGATTATCAGTCCTAGGGATGTAATCAACTTGACTGTAAACTGTCGATCTCTCAGAATTTCCTGACGAATCTGATTTCTGACCAACCAGTCGTCCAGGTACGGAAACAGTACAATTGCCCCCTTCCGTAGATAAGATGCTACAGCAACCATCAAACGGGTGAAGACATGTATACGGACTTGTTGCAAGGCCAAACGGAAGAGCCTTGAACTGATAAGTTTGACCCTTGAGACAGAATCGGAGGTACTTCCGAGACTGTCTGTGAATGGGAACATGTAGATATGCATCCGTCAGGTCTAAGGAGATCGCCCAATCGTTGGGTTGGATCGCCTGTCTGACTTTGTTGGCTGTCTCCATTTTGAATGACTGAACTTCCAGAAAAGTATTCAGTCTGGACAGATCTATTATAAGTCGTAAGTCGTAATTTTCCGTTTTTCTTGGGAACTAGGAAAATACGAGAATAAAAGCCTGGACCTTCCGGCTCTATCATCTCCACTGCCCCTTTGAGTAGGAGTTTGTTGACCTCTTCTTCCAAAGACCGACTTTCGGTCTGATGAAGAAAGATTGGCGTTGGAGAAAGAAGAGGTTTGCTGATGAAAGGTATTTTGTACCCTTTTTTACAACAGAGAGGACCCATGAGTCCTCTGTTATTTCTCCCCAACGATTTTGAAAGTGGGCCAACCGTCCTCCTACTGGAAGGTCCTTTCTTGAAAGGGACAGTGGAGGGAGTGTATCATTGTCGAGAAACGTTAGAGGCACCTCCTCGGGAGGGGGTGTACTGACCCCTTCCTCGAGAGTTTGAGCCTCAACGGCGAGAGCCTCTCCTAGGACCACCTCTATTCTTATGATTGGGAGGTCTAGTAGAGGAAGATGAATCCCTGTGTGCAGACTTCTTTAGGCATTTAGGAATCTTAAAGCCAGAAGTAGAAGCCTGCTTACTCTGTGCAACAGAGAAAGCAATGAAACTCTGCTGTTGAGATTCAGAATTTAGTTTCTGAAAATCAGTAATCATTCCACCAAAGAGGGATTCAGCTGAGATCGGAACCGAGCGAAGCTTAGTCTTCGCGGCTTCCGTCAGAATCTTAGACCTTTCAATGGCAGCCTCCCTTCTAGCTTGCAGGAGTTCGACTGCCAAAATCACTGCCATAGAGGAAGAGTGCTTCAAGCAACTAACAATAGAGCTGAGTAACCTCTTCAGCATCGGAGCATCCAAGTTGTCTGACTCCAATGCTTGAACTGAAGCAGCAGTGAAAAGGTGTGCATAAGAGTTAATGGAAACCATGTTCCTAGCTTGACGCTCCATAGTCTCCAAACTCTTGACTGGCAAATTGGCATTCCCAGAGGATATCAGATCCAGTAGAGAAGCATCTTTATCAATTTTAGGAACACTGGCGGGAAATAACTGACCGTGTGACCGGTAATGTTTCACGTTTATACCAAGATGATCTCTCTCCAGAGATTTATTGGTAACCCAGCCAGGTTCCAGCTTAACCTTCTTATCGATCAGTGATTGAAAGACATTTACAACGTCTTAGATCAATAAGGACTGAGGGAGAAAAGCTGAGCTCTTATCCTCAGATGGGTTAAGTGCATCCAGTGTGGACCTAGGCCTCTGAAGAGTCTCCGAGGACTCCTTCCTGGGGCAAAATTCGGAGGGAAGTAAGCTCATAACCTCCTGAATTGCCTCGGCAAACGAAATGATACCTTCCTCTTCCTCTTCAGAATTGGAAGAACCTCTGTCAAACCGAGTTTTCTTTGCCAAATTAGAAGAGGCTTTAAATTCATTATTATCCACCCTGATGGAGAGATTATCATTCCTATCCGAGCTTGAAGATAAAGCTCTAGCACGATCCTTATGGCGAGTACCATAGGAGTGCCTACGTCTCTTATGACTTCTAGAGACAGAAGAACGATTGTGAGACTTCTTCTTATGGCACTGTGCCTATCAGAAGAGGTAGACCAGTCCGAACTGATTGAACTAGACCTCGAATACGAGTCAGAACTTGAACTCGTATGATGATGGCGTTTAAGGCGTCTGGATCTAGAATTTTTTCTCTTCACTCTCGATCTATGCCTTCTATGAGGCGTGTGACGATCCCGTGAACTCGATCTGTGTTTAGATCGATCACGAGATGTCCATCTCGGCGATCGGTGCCGATCTGACCGTTTCCGAGAATGGCGCCGTGATGACTGTCCCGGTGCCCGGTGGCGAGATGATCTGCCTGGTGAACGGTGACGAAATGAACGTTCCGCCGAAGGATGCCGGGATGACCGGTCCCGGGAACGTTGCCGGGAAGTGGACCGACCCACTGACCGGTACCGGGAAGTAGACCGGGTTACCCGGTCCGGGTATCGATGTTTGGACGATCGATCTTTGGATTTGGGCTGAAATGACCGGTCGCGAGAATCCCGGCCCGGTGACCGGCCAGATTCCCCGCCCGGTGACCGGCCAGATTCCCGGCCCGGTGACCGGTCAGATTCCAAAGAATCTGGTCCCGAGGACGAGGAAAGACTATCACCAGACTTGGCGTTGGGTGTTCTTTCTGTCCTCTTGTCCGCAGACACTTGGGTGGAAGACCCACCGGGTCGATCTTGAGTAGATTGACGTGTGTCTATCGGGGAATTTTCTCGGTTCTTTCGGTACTCCTCCCCCGATGCGGACGCAGTCTGAGAAGGGTTCTCAGACTGGGACTGCTTAGTTGCAGTCCCGGAGCCTGACTGCTTGGAAGCGGCTCCCTTCTTGCCCATCTTCTTCTCTTTAGTGGAACGTCTTCGCTTGTACGACCGTCGGTTTACGGCAAGCGTCCACACTGAGCTCGTCAAAAGTTTGCAAGTGGCACAGCGTGACTCAAAACTGCAATGAGAGCATGTAAAACAAGAAGAATGATTGACCCAGGAAGCTTTTAAATGTCCGCAAGAGCCGCGGATTTGGGACATTGAAGGACAAGAACAAAACAAACAATAACGAAAAAGGTCACGAAATTATGTGACAACAAGAAAAGAAGTTAAAAGCAGAAATTCCTGCTAAATTAACTATATGAAGAAAGGAAAACAAATACCAACATTTCCAGCGAGGGAAAAACAGTGTACCATCCGAGTAAACAACAAATATTAGAAATTAAAATCCAATATCTGAAAACACATCCGAATTGGTCACGCGCAAAGGGAATTCTGATTAATCCGTGATTCTCGGGCGCTTTCCCGCGCTTTTGTCACTGGGTAAATACCGGTACCGGTTCTACGAAGTACCGAAACATACAGAACGAACCATAAATTTCTTTGCGGGGAATAAGGGAAATGCAGTCATTAAGCCATTAAGCCTGAGGTGGGTAGACGACAGTTAAAATGTGCGTGTCATTGATACTAGTAAATAGTGACCGTCCTGCAAGTCAGTGCAGAAGAAATCTTAGAATGGATGCGTACCATGCATGTCCGTATGTGACACGTGAAGTAGACCATTGTGTGCTTGCGTGCAGTCTAATCATAACTTACTGACGAACTGCACAAACCTTCAAACTCTTTGGGAACATTCTGCAGACACAGCGACATACAACATGACGAAAACACGACTAAATAATATCGTCGTTGTCTCAGACAATCCTGCGCAAGAGTAGTGTGCAGTCTAACTAACATAGTCTTCAAAGCTATGAGCCTTCAGCAGCCACAATGACACCCCAAGTGTAATCTATCTATTTTCTTATTTACAGCCTTTAAAGTTCTTGGCTTTTTAAGAAGTAAATTATATAATCATAGTATATCATCACATGATAATGGCCCGTTAATCACTTTTGATGGGAATTAGCTAATCCCCTTATTTTTATATATAAGTGGTCATTTATAAGCAAAAAAAAAGATAATAAAAATATCTCTCTCTGTAAAAAATATAAACAGAAAAAAAATAAATAAATAAATAAATAAAAAAAATAATAAACTCGTACCAAATACGACCGTCAAATTGGCGATACACCAAGGCCGTTCCATTGCAGTCGTATCGGCAATGGAAAAAAAAAACGTGACGCCTGACAAAAAGCAATCAAAATCGCGGTAATTTTCGCCGCATCATAGTTTTCAACCAAAACTGTTCCAATCTTCAAGAACGATTTGAAATTCATCCATTCATGAATGATGGCATTTGTTTTAATTACGCTGAAACACTTCAACCTTACCTTTTGACGATCATTTATTGAATACCGATCCGCTTATATTTAATCAGCCTCAAGTTATGACAACTATCAACATGATTAGGAAACCGATTATTGATGCGTGATTACATAACTGTATTTATAATCTAAGGGAACGCTGCCCCCATTATTAACTTTATCAACAACGCCTGAAGCATGAACAGTAACTTTATGACAAGCGTGCTTAAAAATACGATCCTGAATATTGTTAGGCATTGATTCCTCTGCACTTTTATGCCCATTTTCGATCTGGCATTCAAGATTCTAAATTACAGTGCTTCTACTTTACTTAGGGGAAGGCACTGGCAGTTCAGCATGACTCACATTTCACTGAATCTGCCACGTTTTGCAGCCCAGAAGCACTCAAACTTTACGTCCTGTTGTGGGGCAGTGCTAACGCGCCTGACCGTAGCGGACGTAAAATGCTTAAACTTTACAATACAATTGTTAGGCAACCACATTGACTTCTACGGAGTGTCATCTTCTAGAAAAAAAAATGGGTTCGACAGATCTACAGATTAACATTGTCATGTAGTTAGGAATTAAATATCAAAACAGATGCACAGACGATAAAAAGTTAAGACGACTTTTTCTTTTTGTGGAGAACCTGACAAAGTTTCTCCGGAAAAATGCCAGAAAAAATATCAAATGCAGGAGAAATTTCTGGCAGCTATTTCTCCCAAATCGCAGAAATTCACGTTGAAATGGATCACTTTGTATTTTGTGGAAAAACAAAACAGAAGAAACAACTGGGCTAGGAAAGTTATAATTCATGTAACAGCGAATATATATCCGACCAGGCAGCGTCAGCGCTAGCTCCTTCTGCTTAGCATCCGCAGGCCGCAGATGCAAGAAAATTTGTGTCCATGACTCATTTTTTCGCGTCCTTTGGCCATTGGCGAAAACTCTTAACCGGAGGCTTAAAAATTGAGTTTTTAAAAGTAAAACTTATTTTAACTAGGATACCCACCTCAGGCTTAATGACTGCATTTCCCTTATTCCCCGCAAAGAAATTTATGGTTCGTTCTGTATGTTTCGGTACTTCGTAGAACCGGTACCGGTAATTACCCAGTGACAAAAGCGCGGGAAAGCGCCCGAGAATCACGGATTAATCAGAATTCCCCTGCCCTCTAGATGGAGGGGTTAGGGAGGCGGGCCATCTGCCTTAAGCCTGAGGTGGGTATCCTAGTTAAAATAAGTTTTACTTTTAAAAACTCAATTTTAACTGTCGTCTACCCACCTCAGGCTTAATGACTGCAGAATTAGCCTTGGCGGGATGGAATCTCCAACCACATACAGAACGATCCTTTATTCCAGGGATAAATCCTGTAGAAACTTAGGATTCTAAAAAGATAAACAATGGAAATTGAGGAAGAAAACTAAATTTCCACCATTTCTATCCCTAGAACATCACTATCAGCTCCAAGTACCTTTTGAATGTGTCTTGCAAGGCCTCGGAAGATAGTCTCCAGATTAGCATTGAGGATGAGGAAGACCAGACTGGCCCCCCACCACTTTTTGAGCAGAAACCAATGGACCCATCAGTCGTAGGTTTTCTCCTTGTGTGTTCAAGTCTCGTAAATAGAACTTGGCAAAAGTCGAACAAGAGGACCACATGGCAGCTTTGATAACATCCTCAACTGGGGTTTTATTCAAGTAAGACCAAGAGGTTGAAAGGGCCCTTAGCTCATGAGCCTTAATCTTAAGCAAAGCTATTTTAGACTTAGACAATTTCTTATAAGCTAATCTAATAGTATAAGAAATCCATCCGGAGATAGATCCCTTGGTAATATTGTGATTTCCCTTCAAGGGAAGAAAAAGCCTTTTCCTGTCTTTCCGGATAGGCTCAGTCACTTTCAGGTAACGTTTTAAAGCCCTAACCGGGCATAAAAACCTGTTAAATATGTTCTATAAAAGGGTTATCCTTTGGAAGCAAGGAATACACCACAGAACTAAAAATATGGAGTGTACGTGTTTCCTGGGCCAGACTAGCTAGTTTCGGCCAATTAGGCCTCATCAGTGACCCTCAGATATTTTCAAAATTCAACAATGGAATCAATGATCCCAAAGGACAAGAAAATATAATCTACACTATGATGTAGGGCAGGGAGACGTTTTACCGCCGCCACACATTCCCACACACCAGCTGTAGTGAAGTTAAATATGTTCTATAAAAGGGTTATCCTTTGGAAGCAAGGAATACACCACAGAACTAAAAATATGGAGTGTACGTGTTTCCTGGGCCAGACTAGCTAGTTTCGGCCAATTAGGCCTCATCAGTGACCCTCAGATATTTTCAAAATTCAACAATGGAATCAATGATCCCAAAGGACAAGAAAATATAATCTACACTATGATGTAGGGCAGGGAGACGTTTTACCGCCGCCACACATTCCCACACACCAGCTGTAGTGAAGTTAAATATGTTCTATAAAAGGGTTATCCTTTGGAAGCAAGGAATACACCACAGAACTAAAAATATGGAGTGTACGTGTTTCCTGGGCCAGACTAGCTAGTTTCGGCCAATTAGGCCTCATCAGTGACCCTCAGATATTTTCAAAATTCAACAATGGAATCAATGATCCCAAAGGACAAGAAAATATAATCTACACTATGATGTAGGGCAGGGAGACGTTTTACCGCCGCCACACAGTCATTAAATTTAACTGTTCTGGCTAAATTTTGAACCAAAATATCATCCGGGCAAATGGATGGTAATTGATTTTTTGCCAAAACCTGGTTGTGTCCTTAAAGAAACAGAACCATCTGACTGATTGAATCTGAGATGTCCTGAATCCATGGAGAAAGCATGAATCTCACTAACACGTCTTGCTGTTGCCATGGCAAGCAGAAAAACTGTTTTCAGAGTGAGATAGAACCTAGAAGCTTTAGGCAAAGGTTCATACGGTTCAGAACATAATGAAGAAAGGACACAAGAAAGGTCCCATTTCGGAGCTAAAGACCTTTGAACAGGCCTCTGTAATTCAAATGACCTTATAAGTTCTGAAATGATAGGGTCAGATCCAATGTTTATGTCAGATGTGAATTTCAAAGTATTAGAGATAGTAGATCTGTAACCTTTGATAGTACTGACTTGACATTTTTTCTCCGTGAATAAATGTAGCAAAAAGTCTGCTACTTCCATCGGAGATGGATTGAAAGGATGAGTTTCCCTGCGACTACACCAATCGGAAAAGACTTTCCATTTGGCGTCATAAACACGCCTGGTAGACAATCGCCTTGCCTGAGCAGGGTGTCTGGCAACATTCGCCGAAAAGTTTCTATCCGTAATGGATCGGCGGATAAACTCCAAGCGTGAAGTTTTAGACTTTCCACGTTTTGACGAACGAATTTCTGACCTACTTGTGTCAGCAAATTCTGCACTGAGGGAATCCGAATTGGAGGTGCTACGAGTAACCGAAGTATGTCTGGAAACCAAGACATTTCGGCCCAAAGAGGAGCTACCAGCACAATGTTGCAATGATGTTGACGAATCTTGTTGATTATCGCCGGGATCAGTGCAAACGGAGGAAAAGCATACGCATGCATTCCGTCCCAGTTCATTGACATTGCGTCTATCGCCAGAGCATTCTCGTCTGGGATGGGAGACACATAGAGAGGCAGTTTCTTGTTGAGACGAGTTGCAAACAAATCTATGTTCGGAAAACCCGTCATCGACAGAATTAAATTGCAAATCGTCTGATCCAAGGTCCATTCTGTCGCAATTGGCTTGGAAAGACGACTTAACCTGTCTGCCAATATGTTCGATTTCCCTGGTATATGTCTGACCAGAAGATTTATGCCTTCCTGATTGCACCAAAGGAGTGTATCCCACACCTCCATGCACAGAGACGGAGAATGGGTGCCCCCTTGTTTCTTCAGGTACGAAACTACTGAAGAGTTGTCTGTGGCAATCAGTACTGTTGAATTGGTGACATACTGATGACATTGTTTTAGAGCAAGTAATATTGCTTTCATCTCTAGGATATTGATATGAAGAACTGATTGGTCTGGAGGCCAGACTCCATGACACAGAAGTCCTTCCGGTTCGAGATGGGCTCCCCATCCAGAGAGACTCGCATCCGTGAACAGAGTGTGAGTAGGAAGAGACGGTTTCAGCGTTACACCCGAGCTGAAACGACCCTTGTTGTTCCACCATTCTAAATGCTTCCTGATCGAAACATTGAGAAGAATGGGATGCTCCAATGGAAGAGCATGAGGCTTCCACTGAGCAAACAAAGCCATTTGAAGCGGACGTAAGTGCAATCTGCCCAGTACAACAAACTGGGCTGCTGCACTGAGTTTTCCCAGAAGAGACAGAAAGACTCTTGCTGAGACCTGCTCTTGAACCTTGAACCATCGTAATAGTTCCAGAATGCCCTGTATTCTGTCTAACGGCACCCGAACTATATTCCTTTGTGTAAAAAATTCCATTCCTATGAACACAAAGTTCTGAGATGGTACTAAGTCCGACTTCTCTTCGTTGATTATCAGTCCTAGGGATGTAATCAACTTGACTGTAAACTGTCGATCTCTCAGAATTTCCTGACGAATCTGATTTCTGACCAACCAGTCGTCCAGGTACGGAAACAGTACAATTGCCCTCTTCCGTAGATAAGATGCTACAGCAACCATCAAACGGGTGAAGACATACGGACTTGTTGCAAGGCCAAACGGAAGAGCCTTGAACTGATAAGTTTGACCCTTGAGACAGAATCGGAGGTACTTCCGAGACTGTCTGTGAATGGGAACATGTAGATATGCCTCCGTCAGGTCTAAGGAGATCGCCCAATCGTTGGGTTGGATCGCCTGTCTGACTTTGTTGGCTGTCTCCATTTTGAACGACTGAACTTCCAGAAAAGTATTCAGTCTGGACAGATCTATTATAAGTCGTAATTTTCCGTTTTTCTTGGGAACTAGGAAAATACGAGAATAAAAGCCTGGACCTACCGGCTCTATCATCTCCACTGCCCCTTTGAGTAGGAGTTTGTTGACCTCTTCTTCCAAAGACCGACTTTCGGTCTGATGAAGAAAGATTGGCGTTGAAGAAAGAAGAGGTTTGCTGATGAAAGGTATTTTGTACCCTTTTTTTACAACAGAGAGGACCCATGAGTCCTCTGTTATTTCTCCCCAACGATTTTGAAAGTGGGCCAACCGTCCTCCTACTGGAAGGTCCTTTCTTGAAAGGGACAGTGGAGGGAGTGTATCATTGTCGAGAAACGTTAGAGGCACCTCCTCGGGAGGGGGTGTACTGACCCCTTCCTCGAGAGCTTGAGCCTCCACGGCGAGAGCCTCTCCTAGGACCACCTCTATTCTTATGATTGGGAGGTCTAGCAGAGGAAGATGAATCCCTGTGTGCAGACTTCTTTTGGCATTTAGGAATCATAAAACCAGAAGTAGAAGCCTGCTTGCTCTGTGCAACAGAGGAAGCAATGAAACTCTGCTGTTGAGATTCAGAATTTAGTTTCTGAAAATCAGTAATCATTCCACCAAAGAGGGATTCAGCTGAGATCGGAACCGAGCGAAGCTTAGTCTTCGTGGCTTCCGTCAGAATCTTAGACCTTTCAATGGCAGCCTCCCTTCTAGCTTGCAGGAGTTCGACTGCCAAAATCACTGCCATAGAGGAAGAGTGCTTCAAGCAACTAACAATAGAGCTGAGTAACCTCTTCAGCATCGGAGCATCCAAGTTGTCTGACTCCAATGCTTGAACTGAAGCAGCAGTGAAAAGGTCTGCATAAGAGTTAATGGAAACCATGTTCCTAGCTTGACGCTCCATAGTCTCCAAACTCTTTACTGGCAAATTGCCAGAGGATATCAGATCCAGTAGAGAAGCATCTTTATCAATTTAAGGAACACTGTCGGGAAATAACTGACCGTGTGACCGGTAATGTTTCACGTTTATACCAAGATCTCTCTCCAGAGATTTATTGGTAACCCAGCCAGGTTCCAGCTTAACCTTCTTATCGATCAGTGATTGAAAGACATTTACAACGTCTTTGATCAATAAGGACTGAGGGAGAGAAGCTGAGCTCTTATCCTCAGATGGGTTAAGTGCATCCAGTGTGGACCTAGGCCTCTGAAGAGTCTCCGAGGACTCCTTCCTGGGGCAAAATTCGGAGGGAAGTAAGTTCATAACCTCCTGAATTGCCTCGGCAAAAGAAATGATACCTTCCTCTTCCTCTTCAGAATTGGAAGAACCTCTGTCAAACCGAGTTTTCTTTGCCAAATTAGAAGAGGCTTTATGGGGTGAACCAGCTCTGCTCTCACCCTCAAATTCATTATTGTCCACCCTGATGGAGAGATTATCATTCCTATCCCAGCTTGAAGATAAAGCTCTAGCACGATCCTTATGGCGAGTACCATAGGAGTGCCTACGTCTCTTATGACTTCTAGAGACAGAAGAACGATTGTGAGACTTCTTCTTATGGCGCCTGTGCCTATCAGAAGAGGTAGACCAGTCCGAACTGATTGAACTAGACCTCGAATACGAGTCAGAACTTGAACTCGTATGATGATGGCGTTTAAGGCGTCTAGATCTAGAGTTTTTTCTCTTCACTCTCGATCTATGCCTTCTATGAGGCGTGTGACGATCCCGTGAACTCGATCTGTGTTTAGATCGATCACGAGATGTCCGTCTCGGCGATCGGTGCCGATCTGACCGTTTCCGAGAATGGCGCTGTGATGACTGTCCCGGTGCCCGGTGGCGAGATGATCTGCCTGGTGAACGGTGACGAAATGAACGTCCCGCCGAAGGATGCCGGGATGACCGGTCCCGGGAACGTTGCCGGGAAGTGGACCGACCCACTGACCGGTACCGGGATGTAGACCAGGTTACCCGGTCCGGGTATCGATGTTTGGACGATCGATCTTTGGATTTGGGCCGAAATGACCGGTCGCGAGATTCCCCGCCCGGTGACCGGCCAGATTCCCGGCCCGGTGACCGGTCAGATTCCAAAGAATCTGGTCCCGAGGACGAGGAAAGACTATCCCCAGACTTGGCGTTGGGTGTTCTTTCTGTCCTCTTGTCCGCAGACACTTGGGTGGAAGATCCACCGGGTCGATCTTGAGTAGATTGACGTGTGTCTATCGGGGATTTTTCCCGGTTCTCCCGGTAATTCTCCCCCGATGCGGACGCAGTCTGAGAAGGGTTCTCAGACTGGGACTGCTTGGGAGCAGTCCCGGACTGCTTAGTTGCAGTCCCGGAGCCTGACTGCTTGGAAGCGGCTCCCTTCTTGCCCATCTTCTTCTCTTTAGTGGAACGTCTTCGCTTGTACGATCGTCGGTTTACGGCAAGCGTCCACACTGAGCTCGTCCACAGTTTGCAAGTGGCACAGCGTGACTCAAAACTGCAATGAGAGCATGTAAAACAAGAAGAATGATTGTCCCAGGAAGCTTTTAAATGTCCGCAAGAGCCGCGGATTTGGGACATTGAAGGACAAGAACAAAACAAACAATAACGAAAAAGGTCACGAAATTATGTGACAACAAGAAAAGAAGTTAAAAGCAGAAATTCCTGCTAAATTAACTATATGAAGAAAGGAAAACAAATACCAACATTTCCAGCGAGGAAAAAACAGCGTACCATCCGAGTAAACAACAAATATTAGAAATTAAAATCCAATATCTGAAAAACACATCCGAATTGGTCACGCGCAAAGGGAATTCTGATTAATCCGTGATTCTCGGGAGCTTTCCCGCGCTTTTGTCACTGGGTAATTACCGGTACCGGTTCTACGAAGTACCGAAACATACAGAACGAACCATAAATTTCTTTGCGGGGAATAAGGGAAATGCAGTCATTAAGCCTGAGGTGGGTAGACGACAGTTAAAACCTTGTTTATTGCCGTTTTCCAACACGTGTATATCGGCGCCTTTGATTATTGCATCATGGTGGTTGTTTACTTTTGACTCCACTTCTATTTTTCATACTTTTATCATCCCGACGTATTTTTTCCTCGCAACATTGTCGTCAATGCACGTCTGAGATAGAACCACGGCTGCACAGACTGATCTCTTTGTCCGCCGTGTTCCGTATACATTTGAACAAAATTATATTTATTGAGTCACAATGGCAGGATTAACCTGTAATACTGGGGTAGTCATATATCGAATTGTGAATCACAGGTGTTCAGCATGCAGTGCATGCTTATTTACCGCTATCTATCAAGTAGCCGATTAAATTAACACCCCAAGATGTCTCGCCGGCGTCTTTGAACATTAAGCAGAATGACTGGCAGCGCATCATAAAAGAACGCAAACACAGCAAGCGCGACAGACTGATTAGCTTTCACAGATGCGTTTGCTGATCTGAGTCTTCACTGGTCGCACGTTTTGTTGTATTTTTGCTGAGCGCTGAATTTCTCGCCTTTTACCAATCGCATGCAGTTGCTACAATTCGTGGAGATTTCCAGCCTTTGAAAGCGTAGCATTTAAGGCCGCTGCAGACACAAAACTATGGGCTTGAAAACGTGTCTTTTTATTTTGGATGGCCATATGGCCATTTTGTGGGAAAGTAACTGTCCTTATGGCCTTCCCTTGTTTATGTTTCCATTATGGTCTGGTCGCTTAATGTTTGTGTTTCTTTACCTTTGGTGTCTTTGATGGGTGGAGTAAGTTAATTGTATCAATTCCTGATCTTTGTTTTACTTCTACTTTGATGACAATATGACCTGTGTGACGGCTGAAGACTCCGACCAGCCTGCACAGTCCGAGCAAAACGAGCCTTCAATGGCGTCTGGGAAATTCCAAAAACACATGCGAAGTAGACGACCACATTGGCTGGATTTACATTCTTTACAAGAAAAAGTAATTTTTCATTTTGCTGTCCGCCAGCTTATTAACATGAAAATGTATATCGGTATGTTACGATGATAGAATATGTGTTTAACGTCTTTTACATATGGCCATTGCCACGTCTGACATTATTATAAGTGCACTTAGCTGGCATCCTGTGATGACAGATGAAGATACGACCCTAGTTTTGAATTTAGGAGTACCGATACTCTCAAAGAATCACAGGATACGCCTATGTCTTTGGTTGAAGGAGTAACAGTACTCCTCGGGCAATTTTTGTTTGATTTGAGGTTTAACGTCCCCGTCAACACTGTATAGGTCATTTTGGAGACGTTGCTTCCAATTTTGTGGGACTTTTACCCGACATTGAGATGAAATGACATCTCAAGCCCTGTCGCCCAATGAAACCAATAGGGTTTATTAGCATGGACGGTCCACCTCGCACCGCGGTTCCTGGACAGGCTTAGATCCTCCAAGCGGTTTACCAGTACTAGTGTGCGGGCCGGATTCAGCTCTGCGTGGAAGCATCGTGCAGCCCATATATTTCTTCAAGCCCCTATGGGCGGGGGCAGACTCCTCGGGCAAAAGTTTATCAATAACACTGTAAACGGTTGGCAAATGATTGTTGTCCGATAAACAACTTCATATACAGTTAAGTTATTCTCAGACAATAATCAAGTCCGGCTGGTGCTAACTGGAAACATGGCTATGTGCAAAACTTACAAAACACTCTATTTGCGCTATCATAACCATGGCTAACGTGACAAGGCGTTGAAATAATATTCCAAAATAATGATTGCTATTTGATATGTTTTATACAGAAAAAGACGCTATCTAATAAAATCGGACCGAAACGACCCACCGAAATAGGCCGAAACGACCCAGGGTCGGGTTTAAAAGCCAAGGCCGCGCCGGGCCGGGCCGAGCCGCCGAGTCTACCGAAAATTTTATTTTTATTCTCTAGATACAAGTTAGATATATATTTTGGTGAATGTGGGATTAAATTATTATAAATTAGATATGTTATAACTACAAGTAGTTTCACGTATCTACATTGCTTATATTTATCTTTTAATAACTGTTTTCCGAAATCCAGGGGTATAAAAGCCAAGGCGGCGAAAAAGTATTGACCATTCCAAATTTTATTCCAATTCATCGGTTAAATTACTTCTTTTTGGCCTTATGATATTTGAATTTGATTATACTTATTCTGTGTTCGTGATAAAATTAAATATACCCACCATAATCACCTTAATTGGTCAAATTTCTGATTTTATTTTTTTTTCTATTTTTAGAATTACCTTATTACAGGAAACGACCTAAAAGGACCAGAAGGGAAGGCACACAACGACCGAAATGATCCGAATCGAATGACGACCCATGTTGTTCAGTAGCATCAGACTGTTATCCCAGCTAGTGGACAAAGTTTGTATATGCGACGTTGTTTTAATGATTGGTATGCGCAATGATAAGTGATTCTGACATAATGCAGATGGTAGGGTATATCGACAAGAACTGAAAGTCAATGTCTATATGAATGCTGCCTAAGTTTTTCCTGCCCATTATTTTCATAATGGCCTTTGGCCTTCGCTTCTCTCTATATAGCAATTTACCCCTGCGGTGTAAACCTGATCGCACTTTTAAGCACGTACTGTAGAAAAACAAAATCGATATACCACGTGACCCGTCTTACCATATCGGAAGATAGACAGAGTCACCTCAGTTTTACTTTTGCGGTGTTCTTATGTAGACGTGTCGTGTAGACGTGTCAGCGCCTGAGCGCAGGTATTTGTGACATTTTGAAATTCTTTTCAACAACGGGGGTTATTCTTAATTCAGTTCTATTCATGGCTGAAGAAAATTTGGACAAGGACGACGTCCTGTCATTAGATTCGGAGGAAGAATCTGACTTTTCTGGTTTTGAACCCTTACAAAATGGCGACACGGTACCGAAAGTGGGTACATCAAATAATTCCGACGTAGTCGGGACAGTCGAACCCAATAAACTAGTTAAAAAGAAAGGGAAGGCTTGTTTGAAAAACAGCAGATCTCCGGCAGTGTCGTCTTTGACTAAGAGTGTGAAGTTTTCACGTTCGGCCCCGGCAGGTTCGGCCAAAGCAAAACAAACTGTTAACAAAAAGTCGTCAAAAGTTACCCCCCCTCCAAAAAATAAGCAAAATATGCTTGACTTAGACAATTTATCTCATAATGACATTATGAAGTTGAGACAGATTATCGGTCTTGAGAGTAGCCATGAAATGGCGGATGAGGAAGACATTCAGTATGTTTTTGGGGATTTCCTGAATAATTTGCCTGAAGTGCACGTAGAATTTGAGAACGATGGGCCCGACAGTGATGTTGAGGTTTTTTCAACTATAGAAAATATTCCCCCTAGGCCATGCCCTAAACGGCCTTTGAGAGCCATTGAAAATGAGATTAATAGTGCATTGTTTGAGTCTGGGAGTACCCAGAGCTCTATGGTTGTTCACAACGAAGTTGTGACTGGTGAAGACGGTTTTACATGGCAGTTACCAAAATTGAAGATACCTCAGAAAGGTCAGCCTATTTCGTCATCATTGGCGTCTCTCATTAACGTTGCATGTACCTCAGTGTGAAACTGAGGACATTATTAATAAATATAAATTGCCGTCAAATTGTGACAAGTTAGCACCTCCATTAGTAAATGGTGAAATTTGGAGTGAAATTCACAAAAAAGCCCAGACTTACGATAAGGCTTTTAGAGATATCCAATCTCTCATTGCATCTGGGGTTTCTCCAATTTTGGAGCTGCTCAGTGTTCTTAAGAGTCAAATTGAAGCAAATTCAAAGGCAAGAACATTAATTTCTGACTCTATTACTTTGCTTGGACAAGCTCAGTTCAACCTTTCTTTGAGACGTAGATATATGATACGCCCTTATTTAAAGAAAAAGTATGCCAATTTGTGTAATATTAATACACCCATTTCAACTTTCTTGTTTGGAGATGATGTTCAAAAGGAAATAAAGAAATGTGATACCAGTATGTCTGTTGCAAAGGAACAGTATAGTTTCTTCGGCCCTCAACGTATGAGAGGACGTGTCAGGGGTAGAACTTCCTCGCATAGAGGTTATGGATATGGTTATGGCAACTTTAACGCTACTAGAGGTTACAATCGTTATCAGCCATATGGTAGACCGCAACAGCATTTTTCTCAGTATCGTTTCCCTGCTCAGTATCAGTTTCCAAAAAAGTCCAGGAAAACGGCCACAGTGACCAGTCCGGAGGACATGGCATCATAAGTAAGGTGAGTGGCATTACGGGTAAGATCAGGTTTCATATTGGTACTTGGAAACTTTACACTAATGACCCATGGATTTTGCAAACAGTTGCAGGTTATCATATAGAGTTTGACTTTGTCCAGTACAGTGGTCTGTTCCGAAAGAAATACCATTTTCTGAGAGCCAAAAAGGTTTAGTTTCAAAAGAAATACAATGTTTATTGGAAAAAGGAGCTATTGTTCCATCTAATGAGGAAAGCGGTCAATTTATTTCCAATATATTTATTGTCCCTAAACCCAATGGGAAGTTTCGTCCTGTTATTAATCTAAGAGAGCTCAATTATTTTGTTACCTATGAGCACTTTATACAAGAAACTTTTACAGTTGTTTTAGACATGGTCCAGAAAAATGATTTTTTCACGAAGTTGGACTTATCAGATGCTTATTTTAGCATAGCTATCCACCCATTGTTTCAACGATTTTTGAAGTTTTTCTGGCAAGGACAGCTGTTCAAATTTGTTTGCTTGCCATTCGGGTTAAGCTGTGCGCCCGGGTTTATACAAAGGTGTTAAAGCCCATTTATAAATGGTTTAGACAGCAGGGTTTTCGCTGTTCGTACTACATTGACGATTCTCTGAATATGAGCAGTGAGGAAATTGTTTGTAGGAAAAATGTGATCATTATGGCAGACACCTTAAAATCATTGGGTTTTACAATTAATAAAGAAAAGTCTATCTTTTTACCTGCACAGAGAATTGTATTTTTTGGCTTCATATTGGATTCTGTCTTATTTAAGGTATTTTTACCTGAGGATAAACTGGAAAAAATCATTGAGCTAGCTAAAAGTTTGCTACGAAAATCCACTGTTGTTATTCGCAATCTAGCATCATTAATTGGTTTGCTTGTCCATGCTTTTTATGCTGTACTTGAAGCTCCTTTGCACTATAGGGCTCTGGAAAAAGACAAGGTTAGAGGCCTTGACAACAGTTTCGATTTTGATAGGTCCGTCAAGTTATCTGCTGATAGCCTGTCTGATCTAAGGTGGTGGATCGTTAACGTTAAGTTAAAAAATGGGAAAGCAATAAGACCTCCAAAACCTACTGTCTTTCTCCAGTCAGATGCTTCATGCCCAGGATGGGGAGCCTTTGATGCAGGCTCGAATAAGTCAGCGGGTGGTAGGCGGTCTGAAGCTGAAAGTCAGCATCATATAAATTTCCTCGAGCTATTAGCTATATTTTATGCCTTACAGGTTTTTTGTTCTGAGTATAGATCTGTTCATATCAGTATTCAGTCAGACAATACTTGTGCCATTGCATATGTTAATGATATGGGAGGAATGGCATCCAGCGATATGGATGTTTTATCCAAAGAAATATGGCATTGGTGTTTAGAGAGAGATATTTTTGTTTCGGCTTCTTTTATCCCAGGGATCTGGAATTCTCGCGCCGATTACTGTTCGCGATATTTTTCAGATGCCACGGAGTGGCGGCTGAAAAGAGATATCTTTCTCAGACTCCGCCATCAATGTTTTATACCAGATATTGACTTGTTTGCTTCCCGTCTAAATTTTCAGGTGCAGAAATTTGTTACCTGGTTTCCACAACCCGGTGCTTTTAAGACTGATGCCTTTTCTTTCTGTTGGTCAGGCTATTCGCCTTATATTTTTGCACCGTTTAACATTATCCGGAAGGTCTTGAACAAGATTGTTGAAGATAAAGTTTTCAAGGCTTTGTTAGTTGTACCAAACTGGCCTAGCCAGACTTGGTTCCCTTTACTTCTATCTCTTTTGTCTGATTTTCCGATCAGGTTGCCAAGACAAAGAGATCTTCTGACCCTGCCACACAATGGTCAATTTCACCCAATGGGAACTTCGTTGTGCCTAGTTGGAGTTGTTGTCTCAGGAGACACTTCAAAAATAGAGGTTTTCCAAAAGGAGTTGTCCAGACTATCTGTGCGTCATGGCGAACGGGGACAGAGAAACAATACAGTGCAGCATGGAAAAAGTGGTGTCTTTGGTGTATTCAGAGGGAAGGAAATCCATTTCAAGCGTCTGAAGTAACGGTATTGTCTTATCTTCTTTTTCTCTTACAAGGGGGTAAGTCTTATTCTGTTATAAACTCACATAAATCAATGATAATTCAAACCCTTAAATTGTTAGATAATAGTTGGTGTGATAACCCTTCTTTCGTGAAAAGATTTATGAAGGGAATTTTTAATAAAATTCCCCCTGTTCCACGTTACCGTGTTGTTTGGAGTGTTGATACAGTGATTCAGTTCCTTCGCACTTTATACCCATTGAATAGTTTAAGCTTAAAAATGCTAACGCTTAAAACAGTTACTTTGGTGGCATTAGCAGTGGCCCCTCGAGCTCAGACTCTTGTGTCATTAGATTTAGATTTGTTAAAAATTTATGACAATAAGATTGTTTTTGCGTTTGAATGTTTGCTTAAGACTTCTAGACCAGGTAGGTCTTTTGATCTAGAATTACAGCATTTTGAAGAGGAACAGTTATGTGTTATGCACACTGTTTTATTCTATATAGGAAAGACAAGAAGTTTACGGAAATCTAATAAACTATTTGTCTCCTTCTGTTCTTACAAGGCTGTCAGTACTAGTACAATTGCTAGATGGTTGAAATGTGTTCTGCATTTAGCAGGCATTGACGTTTCCATGTTTAAAGCGCATTCCTTTAGAGGAGCAGTTGCTTCGGCTGCTTTTTGTAAAGGATGTTCTGTTCAGCAAATTCTCAAGACTGGTGATTGGTCATCTGTCAGGAATTTCTATAAATTTTACTTACGTAATGCACAGCCTGATAAGAATATTGGTTTTGCTGAAGCTGTCTTGAGTGGTCATCATTAATAAATGTGTTATGGTTTAATGCTATGGTTTAACTTACTATTTTTGCCATTTTGTTGGTCTTTAAAGATGCTATATAGAGAGAAGCGAAGGCCAAAGGCCATTATGAAAATAATGGACCCCTCATCCAAGCGTTGTGTGCAGGATGAGGGGCATTATTGGAATAATGGCCGGAGGCCGAGCTTCTGCCTTCCCACCACTTGTTGGGTTTTTGGTTTGTATCCCTCCCGATTTTTGATGTTTCAACAAAATGGCAAATTAACATCTTTAAAACCTGAGGTGACTCTGTCTATCTTCCGATATGGTAAGACGGGTCACGTGGTATATCGATTTTGTTTTTCTACAGTACGTGCTTAAAAGTGCGATCGGGTTTACACCGCAGGGGTAAATTGCTATATAGAGAGAAGCTCGGCCTCCGGCCATTATTCCAATAATGCCCCTCATCCTGCACACAACGCTTGGATGAGGGGTCCATTTTATAACAAGCAGAGATGAGATGAGTTACTCTTATTAGTGTCAAGATGATCACAGTTCAATTAAATTAAAGAATTGAATGCTTTAAGAACCTTAAATGACAAGATCTCACTAATCTAGAACAATTAGATGAGTCAATTAATGCACTAATCACTTACTGACTGAAGCATATTAATAAGCAATAATAATACAATAGGTGAGTATCAAAACATATTTAATATGTCTAAAGCATGATTAAGAAATATGATGAGTTTCATAAAGCTCTATCTTTAGTTCATACCATTTAAATAGTATATTTAAATGCCCTTATCATTTATCTGACATTGTGTTCCGTTGCGGTTCATTACGACGTGGCCTACATAAAACCACCAAAAATACGGTTATTACAGATACTAAAAGGAATTGACTGGCATTATTATAATAAAAGGTTTAGAAAATACTTTTTTGGGGTTGTCATGTACATTTTTTCACACATTCATGTCTATTTCATTCAAATTCGATCAAAACGTACGATAAAAACCGCCTTGGCTTTTATACCCCTAAAAATTTGCAAAATTCCAATAAAACAAAAAATAGGGCAAGAAAAAGAACAAAAATTATGCTGAGTATCACATTTAATGCAATTAACATTATCATATTAAAATTTACCACTAACATTTCTTCATCGGTTAGAATTCCGAAAAATAAAATCTTCGGATCGGCAATTTTTGGCTCGGCGGCTCGGCCCGGCCTTGGCTTTTATACCCGACCACGACCCAGGCCCAAATTTAGGCCGAAACGACTCAGGACCGAAACGTCTTGGATTCGACCATTACCGCAGGTGTACATTACATACACATTAGGTTTGCAGGATGAAAGCCTACACAGTTATCATGTAATTACAATATGATCTTTAACCTGCAAAGGGGATGGTTCTCCCTGCACAGGGGGCCTCCAGTTAACGTCCGGATCCGAAGGACGGTGCACTTTGTGGCATTCATCCCTGCATATGATGCCAATGGAGCGTGTTCGGACGCCGAAATTTTAACGCCGCTGCCGGGGATCGAAACGGGGACCTCTAGCATCAGAGGCAAGTGCACTAACCACTGAGCTATCGCGCTTCATTGGACTTTGGATGCCCTTTGCCTGGTTGGAATACATTCACGAACAAAACAGCAGGCTATTGTGCTGACAGGGGTACTATATTGCGATGTACCTAAATACAGTAATGATGAGTAATGTGGCGTAATGATGCGTAATGTAGCGTATTGATGCCTAAAATGGCATAATGATGTCTGAAAAAGCATAATGATGCGTAATGTAGCCTATTTAATGAATTTATATTTACTCCAGAACAGATAAAGTTTTTTTCCCCGCATCCCGATACCCACAGTCAATAGCCCAACTCCCAGTGAGGTTTTCGCGATCCATGGTGGAGATAAACTAATAGAGTTTAGAATCGCCTCGTTTAGACGGTTCTAACGAGTACCTACAATCTACATATTGGTATAAGTTGTGTGCGCAAATTAGAACCGCCTCGTTGATGCGGTTCTAACGAGTACCCACAGCCTGTCTTTTCTCTCTGGCGAAAATCCGTTGAAGTTTTCTTATTAATACTGCAAAAAACAAAATCGTGGGCGCTCGTTAGAATCACCTCGTTGAGACGGTTCTAACCGAGTACCCACAATCTATGTTGGTATAAGTTGTGTACGCTCATTAGAACCGCCTCGTTTTATTGTTGTTGAAGTTTTTATATATCGTTGTTACTCCATAACAAATCAGTGTGCTAAAATGGCCCACATTAACTTTTTTCGCCAAAGTAATGAAAACCCCCGTAAACCCCATTTTTTCTCTGCATCAAGTGTGGTTTAGAGGAATGTTCATTACACGGACTTATTAACCCGATGTGATAACATTCCTATGTAATACATTGTATATGAAAAAATTTCGTATTTCTATTCCAAACATAGATTGTAAATGCGTACTCTTATCATCGAGGCGGCTCAAACTGTACCATAACGTATGATTGGAGTATAACCATGAAAAGGACCTATATAAACCCCACATCTTATCAGGTTTAACAACTTAGCGATAAATATACTAGTTTTGGCTTATTATCAAGATCTATACTTGCAATGTAAGGGAAAGAACACAAAATATTGTTCAAAGAATACAATCATAAATTATGTCATATTCATTCCAAAATGACGATAAGTCTTTCAGTTCATTTTAATTTTCTTTTCTTTTTTTTCTTTCTTTCTTTCTTTCTCTATTAAATGATTTTCGCACCTTCTTTAATTGGGCGCGCGATTAAAGGTGCTCGTGCTGATTTATATTAACATGATTTTCACACCTGAAGTGAGACGGGCAGGTATCCATTGTTAAACAAAATGCCATTATGGCTTAACGGCATATCAATTTAAGCAGACAAGACATCATACACTATTATCGTTAAAGACACATGCCGAATTATAAAGTCATCAAAATTCACACGTTGAAGTACGATTTTCTTTCAATCGTTCTTTCTTTCTTGCTTTCTTTCTCTCTGGTGAAAATCCGTTGTAGTTTTCTTATTCATACTGCACAAAACTAAATCGTGGGCGCTCGTTAGAATCGCCTCGTTGAGACGGTTCTAACGAGTACCCACAACCTATGTCTTAGACAGGGGTTTAAATCCGTCGTAGTTTTTCTTATTCATACTGCCAAAAAAAGTTACTTGTGGGCGCTCGTTAGAATCGCCGCGTTTTGACGTGATTTTCTTGCAATCGTTCTTTCTTTCTTACTTTCTTTCTCTTTTGTGAAAATCCGTTGCAGTTTTCTTATTCATGCTGCACAAAACTAAATCATGGGCGCTCGTTAGAATCGCCTCGTTGAGACGGTTCTAACGAGTACCCACAACCTATGTCTTTTCTCTTTGGCGAAAATCCGTTCATTCTGCAAAAAACAGAATCGTGGGCGCTCGTTAGAATCGCCTCGTTGAGACGGTTCTAACCGGGTACCCACAACCATGTCTTGGTATAAGTTGTGTGTGGTCATTAGGCGCTTCTAACGAGTACCCACAACCTATGTCTTAGAGTGGGGTTTAAATCCGTTTTAGTTTTCTTATTCATACTGCCAAAAACTAACTTTTGGCGCTCGTTAGAATCGCTGCGTTTTGACGTGATTTTCTTTCAATCGTTCTTTCTTTCTTACTTTCTTTCCCCCTGGTGAAAATCCGTTGTAGTTTTCTTATTCATGCTGCACAAAACTACATCGTGGGCGCTCGTTAGAATCGCCTCGTTGAGACTGTTCTAACGAGTACCCACAACCTATGTCCTAGAGTGGGGTTTAAATCCGTTGTAGTTTTTTTATTCATACTGCCGAAAAACTAACTTGTGGGCGCTCGTTAGAATCGCCGCGTTTTGACGTGATTTTCTTTCAATCGTTCTTTCTTTCTTACTTTCTTTCTCTCTGGTGAAATTCCGTTATAGTTTTCTGCTTCATACTGCACAAAACTAAATTGTTCTGATGGAAATGGTGATAAATTTTCAATATATTTGAATAGGCGTGTTTTCATAATGATTGAGATATATTGTGTGTGTCTGTTCTCTTGGTGTGCTTGAAATGGTTGAAAATATATAAGATTATGTATCGGTTTATTCTGTGTTATAAAAAAAATATTACATTTAGATTTTCCAATGCATAACAATATTTGGTTGCTTCTATAAAACCAAGACCACCTCAAGTGGGTTATTTGTACGATTTATTGTACAAAGTTGGGATGCAACTTGTCGCCTCAAGTGACAAGGCTGTGGCTTCTAGCCCCGACTTTGTACAGTCAACAAAAATAATTCAATGACATTTTCAGCTTCGGGATACAACTGGTCACCTTAAGTGACCAGGCTGTGGCTTCTAGCCCCGAATATTGTAATTCAAAGTGTTTATATTTTAGTAAAGTAAAATTAAAGCAAAGTCAGGATACAACTGTCCACCTCAAGTTTCTAGCCCTGACTATTGTGCTTTAACATAGACACCTCAAGTGGCTATTGTCGGTCATAAGAGAAAATATTGTTATGCACTGGAAAAGTATCGGAAGTTGGTTATACGTGTTTCAAGAGTGCGTATAACCAACTCCAGAGAAAAGAAAATGTAAAAAAAAAAAATAAAATAAAAAATAAAAATAAATAAATAAATAAAAAAATAATAATAATAAAAAAAGTATAAAGAAATGAAAAAAATTCAGCAAAAATATCCATGTTTAAAAAAAAAAAAAAGGCTGGCAATGGTTGCTAGAATCGAGAGGCTAAGAAATGGTCTGCTTCGGTTACAGCAACAAGACCTAGTCAGACCTCCACGCGACACAAGAACGACGTCAGTCAAAATGAAGACTAAACTATTCATACTGGAGATAATCCTTATGTATTTATCATGAACAAAACAAATACGTTCGTTCTTGTGCGATGCCAGCTGGAAACTATGGATAATATATTATCTAAAGGCTAACATGACAGGTCGCTTATTAAATGGGATGGTATCTCATTCGACATCAAATTATCTAAAAAAAAAAAACGTTCCTTTCGTAGCGAAAATCTTCCGTTCGCGAAAGGAACCTTCCTTTCGTGAAAGGAAGGTTCCTTTTGCAGATCAATCCGTCTTCTTTTAGACATTTTGGAATAACAAGTCGTTAACAAGGATAGGTGGTCATTTTCAGGCATAAATTGTTCATCTTTACGCTACATTACGCTACATTACGCATCATTACGCTACATTACGCATCATTACGCTACATTACGCATCATTACTGTTTTAAGGCAGACCCACTATATTGGCCCGAAATTCTTTGCTGTGATACTCGTACCATAGAATGCTCATAAGTAAAGTAAAAGTAGGGACTAACTTCCCACATCACAGGTCTTGGTGTATGAATGTCATTTGACGTGTCACCAGTAACAATTCTGATTCTGAGTAAGGTAAAATGGGCTAAAACAAAATATTTTCTCAGCTGTCAACCTGCGGTGATTTATCCCAGAGTACTTAGATCATTACCACAGTCCAAAATAGAAATATTGTTGCAATCAGCAAACGCTTCATTTGAGTTGGTAGCTTCATTTCTTAATCTTGCTTCAGATTGCAACAGGAAGCAAAATACTGTGCTCAACGAGCACCGGTTTCCTCAAGCAGACCACTTCAAGAATGGCTGTAATGCGAACGTGTAATCTCGCGAGAATTCGAACTATTTCGCTTAAAACACGGAATACCGGAATCTTAAGGATCGACGAGAACCGAACCGAACACACGTACTCCCCCGGCCAGCGCCACCCTCTTTGATTGATTGATTGATTGATATACAGGTCGCGGGACGGGGAACAAGACAATTCATCGACAAGGTTTTTAGAGACAATTCATCGACACAAATGAAGAATCAGAATCAGAATTGTTACTGGTGACACGTCAAATGACATTCATACACCAGGACCTGTGATGTGGGAAGTTAGTCCCTAGCTCTAACCAAAGAGGTAAATTTAGCTACACAATCATCAGCACTTTCAGCTGTCGAAATAATCGAATCGGGAAGGGCATTCCAATCTCTAATGGTTCTGGGGAAGAACGACTCTTTATAAATGTCAGTTCTTGCGCTAAGGGTCTGAAACGCCAACGAATGGTGATTTCTACAGTGTCTAGCTGGGGGAACAAGGTCATCTGTTGGAATGCTGGCAGCACCCTTTAGACCTTTGTATAAAAGGATTAGCCTACTGTCTTTTCTCCTTTTCTTGAGAGACTCCCATTTTAATTTTCCAAGTATTCCAGTCATGCTCCCAGTTTCAAAGCAGTAATTGCCTGTTACAAATCCAGCAGCTCTATTCTGAACTTTCTCAATTTCATCGTTAAGGACCACTCCACTGGGGTCCCAGATACAACTACCATATTCCAAGATTGGGCGAACAAGACCTCTATATGCTGCCTCTTTTACATCCTGAGGGCACTGATGAAGTTTTCGCCTCAGGAAACCAAGCGTTCTATTTGCCTTAGTACACATGTTGCTAATATGAGTATTCCATCTCAAGTTGTGTGAGATTGTCACTCCAAGGTATTTAATGGAGTCCACATTCTCGAGGACCGTTCCATCTAAGGTGTAAGAAGCCTCAACTTTATTTGATCTCTTCCTAGTTATCTGCATAATATTGCATTTAACTGGCTGAAATCTCATGCCCCATTTACGTGCCCAACATCCTAATCTATCTATGTCAGCCTGAAGTTTCAATGAGTCATCTGAATCTCTAATTTCCCGGTAACAAACACAGTCATCTGCGAACAGTCTTATTTCTGAGTCAATGTCAGTGGAAATATCATTGATGTACAGGGAGAACAAAAGTGGACCAAGAACGGTCCCTTGAGGGACTCCAGACAAAACTGGAGCCCACTCCAAAGATTCACCATTAACAACAACCCGCTGTTTCTGTAGCAAAGAAAGGAATCTATCTATTTGAGGGTCTTTCCCCCAATTCCATAACCAAATAACTTAGATTTAAGTAGTTCATGAGGAGGGGTGTCAAAAGCCTTCTCGAAGTCCAGAATAAATGTGTCCACCTGCCCCCCTTTGTCCAAGATTTTTGCCCAGTCATTAATAACTGTGCTTAGCTGAGTTTCACAACTGTGCCTTTTCCTAAATGCATGTTGTCTGTCTGACAAAAGTTAGTCGAAGACATCTCATCGACACTTTTTGAAGACAATTTATCGACACATTATTATATTGAAATTATACACACGTTGATAAAATGAAGACACTGTTTTGGAAATAAAATGATCTTTATCACGTTTATGATCAAAATAACGAATTTAGAAACATTTAATTCAATATTTTGGTTTATTGACCCTTTAAACCGCATAAAAGAAAATGTATACGGAACTTGGACAAATATTATTAAAAACTTTCATAATCAAAATAAAAAAGATGGCAAGTGAAGCTTGATTGTGAGTTACATATATGTTTGCATTTTTTTCCCCAAATTTTCAGCATTAAATAAGATTCTGCTCAAATCAAAACGATTCTAACGGGAAGTGACGTCACGCCGGCGAACCCTATAACGCCTAACGTTTATAGGCAGAAATATGAAACGTAAACATAATCCCATTTAACCCATTTAGTACCATATACCCCCAAACGGGTACCCTGGCAAACAGTGTAGGCTCAGCTCAGACGCCACAGAACGCGGCGTCTGATCAGGGCCTACACTGTTTGCAAAATGTTCAGCTATTTTCAAAAAAAAAATTTAGTTGAAAACACAACCTGACAACCCTACATTTTTAAATGGACTCATGCTATATATAAGAAGGAGGATTCCATTTGGTACAAAAATGGTTAAACTGAACTTTTACCCCTAAAGTCGGATTTATCAAGGTCCATCGCATGGGCCTATTATCTAGATGATAATTCACCAACACGGTTTATATCTCATGATCAGAATTAGGTATCTAAATGCGAATTGTACAAATCTCGAGGCTAAATTATCCTTCAACTCCAGTGGTCGCACTATCAATACTGCCACTACATAGCAATCAGCATCCTAAAAGCTACATGCTATCCTCAGTTACTTTGAGACAGCTCCCCGACAGTCACTGTTTTGCGACATCAAATCAGACGAGGCAAACTATTGCGGTTAAAATGGTCAATAAACCAAAATATTGAATTAAATTTTTTTAAATTCGTAATTTTGATCATAAACGTGATAATAGATAATTTTATTTTCAAAACATTGTCTTCATTTTATCAGCTTGTGTATAATTTTAACATAATAATGTGTCGATGAATTGTCTTCAAAAAGTGTCGATGAGTTGTCTTCAACTGTGTCGATGAATTGTCTCCAAAATCCGTGTCGATGAATTGTCTTGTCGATGAATTGTCTCGATTCCGCGGTACGTTTCGGTCCAGAGTCATTTCGGACCCAGGTTCGTTTCGGCCGTGAGTCGTTTCGGCCGGGTCGTTTCGACCTGGGTCGTATCGGCCCAATTTCTTGGGTAGGTCGTTTCGGCCCAATTTTTTCTAGCTATATTTTTGTATATAATGCATATCATAGATCAAGCTGTGCTATTGCAAGCTTCGCTCATTCCGTTAGTCAGTACATATTCAACACATTGCCTGATTTAACGTTTCATAAGCCTCACCGAGGCGTTATATAAACCTGAGAACGCAAATGCATTGCAGAAAAATATGAAGATTGAGAATGACAACATTGGTCAAAAGCCGACTACTGTACTCAGTTAATCTTCCGCGCGCTATTCTGAAAGTGATATTAGTGAGTATACTGATCAGTGCGGAAGGATCAGTGGTTTTGCAGATCCCCAAGCCTTTTGTAGTCGCAAGGATGTAAAGAAAATCAGGAATCAATAAATCAACCCATAGCCCCCACCAGAGCCTTTCAATCATCACGATCTGACACTGTGAATGTCTGTGCATGTATGTGACACATAAAGAATTAGACCATCGTGCGCTTGCGTGAAGTCTGATCATAATCTTTGAGAATTGCATAAACCTTCAAATTATTTAAGACTTGAACTAACCATATGTAGCCACAGCGGCATGCTAAGGGATAAAAGCGTTCCCTTTTCCGTAATGAATTGATGCGCATGCACGCTGGTCCGAATTTGCATGTCGTCCTTCTACATGTAACAGGAAAGACTTTGATTTGTTTGTTTTGCTTGATTTGAAGTTTAACGTCCCCGTCACGCTGTAAAGGTCATTTTGGAGACGTTGCTTCCAATTTTGTGGGCTTTTACCCGACATTGAGATAAAATGACATCTCAAGCCCTGCGGCCCATGAACACAACAAGGTTTACTCATTACAATGATTCGAATGTATATCATTAAGTTGAATAGAATAATAATAAAAATAAAGAAAACTAAATAAAATTAAATAATAAAAAAAAAGTTAGGGACTGATTGTTGTGGGCGTGGCTGGTGTTGCAAATTTCAGTACTGGTCATGAACAGACTCAATAAATCCGAGTCTGATATTTTCATTTATTTGGTGTATTCTTTGCAGCGAAAGGATGCGACAATTCAGGCACACCTCTTCGTTTGTGCTAACTGGAAACATGGTGGCTGGTGTTGCAAATTTCAGTACTGGTCATGAACAGACTCAATAAATCCGAGTCTGATATTTTCATTTATTTGGTGTATTCTTTGCAGCGAAAGGATGCGACAATTCAGGCACACCTCTTCGTTTGTGCTAACTGGAAACATGGAATAGAACTTTTAAAACCCGTTAATTGGGCCATCATAACCATGGCTAACGCGGCCCCCGCCCATCGGGGCTTGAAGAAATAAATGGGCTGCGTTATGCTTCCACGCAGAGCTGAATCCGACCGCACATGAGGACTGGTACACCGCTTAGAGGACCTAAACCTGCCCAGACAAAGCGGTGCCATGCCTATAAACCCTTTTGGTTTCATTGGGTGACAAGGCTTTAGATGTCATTTCATTTCAATTTCGGGTAAAAGTCCCATAAAATTGGAAGCAACGTCTCCAAAATGACCTATATATGACCTATATTGTGTTGACGGGGACGTTAAGCATCAAATCAAACAAAGAAAAAAACATCGCTAACGTGACAGGGCAATCTAATAAAACCTGGCCGAAACGACCCTGGACCAAAACGACCCACTGAAATAGGCCTAAATGACCCAAGTCCAAATTTAGGTCGAAAATACCTAGGCCGAAACGACCCTGGACCGAAACGACCCACCGAAATAGGCCGAAATGACCCAAGTCCAAAATTAGGTCGAAATTACCTAGGCCGAGACGACCCGGCCGAAGCGACTGAGGACAGAAACGTCCCGGATTCACATGTCACAGGGTTAATTTTAGGATTTAATTCCAGGAACGTTCCAAGAATATTGGCAGAATATCTAAACATCATAATTGTGGTCGTTTATTGTCGACAAAGTCAATAGTCAGCAAATCCCAATTCCCACTGTACACTTTTTCCTATAGTGTTCTCTTACTAACCTGTTTAGTGTTAAAACTACTCACTATAATCCGTGCACTGTTCACCTGTTCAAAAGCCCACCTCAGTTGAAGGCTAGATTTTGTGGTGTTAGCAGTGTTACATGTTTAGCATGTTCCACATGTATGATATTTATGTGGATATCATATTGTATTTGCAGGTTAGTTTAACATTATTTAATGATTTTAATAATGTAAGCAAAGATGACACATTACAGAGCAAACGTTTTTATCATTCATAAATTAATGCAATCATGCATGTTCAGATGCGTATACGCATCCATACATGTACGTACAGAGGTGCACATCCATCCATCCATCCATACATACATCCATCCATCCATCTGCAGAAGCGTGTACGCACCCATACATGTACGCACATAGGTGCACATCCATCCATCTATACATTCATCCATCCATCTTTCCATACATTCCGTTGCATACATTCATGCATGCACGCGCATATGTATGCATACCCATCCATCAATCCACCCATCCATCCATCCATCCATCGAACCATCCATCCACATTCCGTCATATGCATTCATGCATGTACGTATATATGTATGTTTCTTTTTTATCCCTTCCCCCACTTACAACCATGCATGAACAAGTATTTGTATGTATTCATCCTGTATATGTTCACCCATTGTTGGTTGTTTCCTAAGTCGTTCTTACATTCAGTTAGGGCCAGCCTCGGTAGGTCAGTCGGATGCGCGTCCGACTGGTGATCAGGAGGACGCGGGTTCGATACCTTTCGGGGCGGCAGCATTCTTTCATGGAGAATGATCATGAAACATGAAATCTTTTCTACGCTCTTTCTCTCCCTTCCGCTGATTCAAGAAGGGCAGTTGTCTGTTTCTGGCGAAATAATGTGCACTGTACTTGTTGACCGCTTACGTATAAGCCTGCCCAGGAAAGGATGGATAATTAAACTGACCGGCTCAAAAATGACCTTAATAGTGTTGACTGTGCCGTTAAGCTCCAAAACAGGCATATATATTAAGCACTGACAAATTCATTCATTCATTCAAACATTCATTCATTAAGCTTACACCTGACATATGTTATTATGTTGAAATAATAAGAATGTCCATGTATTTAAGAATTAGATATATGTTTTAAGATCTCAGTTGAAGGCTAGATTTTGTGGTGTTAGCAGTGTTACATGTTTAGCATGTTCCACATGTATGATATTTATGTGGATATCATATTGTATTTGCAGTTGCTGATCCTGTTGCCATTCTTCAATCATCATTGTAAATAAATCAGCATACATCAGAACCAGTAGTTGTGTTTCCCTGGGCTTCAATCCGAAGTATATGAACCCACAGCGATTGCTCACGGATCTTTGTACCATATAGCAATCACCCCTATGACAATGGCGCCCAACGTGGGATTTTTTGAATGCAACCGGATGCCCTTCGGCTTGTGTAATGCTCCGGCAACATTTCAGCGCCTCATGGAGAGGGCTATGGGAGATCTGAATTTAAGCGACTGCCTAATTTATCTTGATGACATAATCATCTTTTCGGACACTTTTGAGTGTCATCTGGAGCGGCTTGAGGCTGTTTTTCAGAGGCTGCAAACATGCAACCTTAAATTAAAGGCGTCCAAATGTGAATTCTATAGAAAAGAAGTCACCTACCTTGGGCATGTCGTCTCTGAAGAAGGCATCAAGACCGATCCAGAGAAGATTCGAGCACTTAGAGAGTGACCTGTGCCCAAGTGTGTAAAAGATGTCCGGAAATTCCTAGGCTTCACAGGATATTATAGGTGGTTCATCAAAGGTTTCTCTGCTATCGTCCGACCCTTAAATGACCTTCTGGTCGGCAATTCTACGAAGAAGCCATCTAAGAAAAGGACTCCGTTCAGATGGGAGGCAGAACAGCAATATGCCTTTGATGAAATTATAGTTAAGCTTTCAAGCCCTCCAGTGTTGGCCTACGCTGACTACAGGAAGCCATTCATGCTACATACAGACGCATCGACAAGTGGCCTCGGTGCGGTTCTATACCAAAGGCAAGATGGCATTGACAGAGTAATTGCATATGCCAGTCGGAGTTTGAAACCTGCAGAACGGAACTATCCTGCCCACAAGCTAGAATTTCTGGCATTAAAGTGGGCAGTCACGGACAAGTTTCATGACTATCTGTATGGTGCAAACTTCGAAGTTGTTACTGACAATAACCCACTGACATATGTACTTACTTCTGCCAAACTTGATGCTACCGGGCATCGCTGGGTTGCCGCTCTTGCAAACTTTAACTTCTCTTTATCTTATAGAAGTGGGAAGCTGAATTCGGATGCGGATGGCTTATCCCGTCAGTCCGAAAATAGTGGGCAAGAGCGCATGATATACCCGGAGGTGTTAAAGGCAGTGCTGAATTCCTGCCAAGTGGTAGAGGATGATAAGCCACTTGGTGCTTGTCTGAGCGCACAGATAGTTGTACCTGATATGTGTCCTCCACAGGATGTAATTAATGCCACTGCACTTAGTAGCACAGACTGGGCTAGAGGTCAGTCAGATGACCCCGTACTAGCGAGAGTGAAAGATTTAATAGGAAATCAGACAAAACCTACAGCAAGAGAAGCTGCTGCCGAACATCCTGAGGTTAGGAAGTTCCTTAAAGACTGGGCAAAGCTGAATATAAAAGATGGCGTGTTATACAGGAACACTACCATACATGGCCAGACTTACAATAAGTTTGTTGCCCCAATGGCCGTGAAAGATATAGTATTGAAAGCGCTGCACGACGATCAAGGTCATCAAGGCATCGATCGCACCAGCTGGCTTGTTAAAACAAGATTTTACTGGTTGCGGATGGATAGTGACATAGAGAGGAAAGTGCGTCAGTGTGACCGAGGCATTAGACGGAAAACTCGTCCCGTTCCAGCGGCAGAACTCGTCAACATCACTTCAAACACACCTTTGGACATTGTTTGTATTGACTACTTGTCGCTGGAAATGTCAAAAGGCGGTTTCGAGGATGTGTTGGTCATAACTGATCACTTTCCTCGCTATGCACAAGCCTACCCAACCAGGAATCAGACGGCTAAAACTACCGCCCGTATTTTGTTTGACAATTTTATTGTCCATTACGGGTTTCCTTGCAGACTGCACAGTGACAAGGCACAAAACTTGAATCCAAAGTTATCCAGCATCTGTGTAAGGCTGGTGGAGTCAAGAAGACTCGAACAACACCATACCACCCTATGGGAAATGGGCAGGTCGAGCGCTTCAACCAGACTTTGCTACAGATGCTTGGGACTTTGGAAAATTCAAAGAAAAGTGACTGGAAGTCGTATGTGCCGTCGCTAGTGCATGCTTACAACGCAACCAGACATGAAAGTACCGGCTACTCCCTGTTTTACTTAATGTTTGGCCGTCACCCACGGTTAGCGATAGACGCCTTTCTCGGAATCGATCCCAATAAGGACCGGAGTACAAACCGCTTAGAGTACGCTAAAAAGCTAAAAGGGCGTCTAGATTTCGCTTACCGGACAGCAAAAGAGCAGTCTGAACGACAGGCTAAGAGGTACAAAACCTATTATGACAGAAAGGTCCAGGAGAACAAACTTGAAGTGGGTGACAGAGTCCTGGTTGAGAAACTTGGAATAAAAGGTAGACATAAAATAGCGGACAGATGGGAAGAGGAACCATATCTTGTCGTCGCCCAGCCTATCAAAGATATGCCTGTCTTCGATGTCAGAAGAGAGGATGGCCAGGGTCGTCTCCGAAAGCTTCATAGGAACCAACTTCTTCCTTTTGTGAATCTACCTCCTATAACAGGCAGTGATTCGGTTCTGGGTAAAGCCGACGATTCACCGCTTGAGTCGGACGGTTCACAAGACGAAGTAGTTGAATCAGCAAACGCAGTAATTTCAGCAGGCGCTTCGGATCAGGAGCATGATTCATCATCCGAAATGGACGAATACGAAGAGCCAGCTGAAACCCTAACCCCGCGCTACAAGATTCCTATGAAGCGTAAACCTGGTGAAAGAGGTTTGCTCCCGCCCAGACGGAGACCAGCACGCGATAGGAAGCCACCAGCATGGTTGTCATCTGGACAGTGGACAACCTAATCTTGCTTAAGATCTTCCAGTAATATCTCACTATCCAGCTGATCAAAAGTAAGTAGGAAAATACAGTAGACAAATACCCGGGTTTTTTTTAATGTTTTAATGATACTTGCACATGTATTTTTTATTCGCTTTTACTAACTCAGGCGGATACGTGGCTCCAAAGCGGGATAAGTACACGCATGTGCATCAACGTATCCAATTAGGTAAGTTCACCAGTGTTTTGGACATCTTGCAAATTAGTATTATTTGCATATGTCATTTGTTTTTGCTTTTATTTTGCTTTGACACATTGCCATTTTAAAGACATTGCCATGAATTGAGCATTTAATGCTTCTCGTGGCCTACCGCACTCACTGACCTGCAGTTGTTTAAGGTGCTTTTCAGGAAGAAAAATATTCCAGGCCGGCGCATTGTTCAGTCAGCTGTCTCTTTAGTATTAGAGTAGTTGTAAAAAACCCGGGCGTAGATTAAGGTAGTTTAATAGTTTCTTTTGGTACAACTGACTGAATTAAGAGCATGTCTGAAATTAACATTTTCTTACAGGTTGCACAAGGTATTCATTTTATGTATCTCATAGATTGTGCTGTAATAATGCCTTTACAAGCTTCCTGCTATTGCTTTTGATGCTTAAACATCAAATGTTTCATTTTAGCTAAATGCCGTTTAAATGTTTATTTTACATATCTTCTTTCAGATAACGTCGAGGACGACGTTTCCAAAGTGGGGAAATGTGTCACAGGGTTAATTTTAGGATTTAATTCCAGGAACGTTCCAAGAATATTGGCAGAATATCTAAACATCATAATTGTGGTCGTTTATTGTCGACAAAGTCAATAGTCAGCAAATCCAAATTCCCACTGTACACTTTTTCCTATAGTGTTCTCTTACTAACCTGTTTAGTGTTAAAACTACTCACTATAATCCGTGCACTGTTTACCTGTTCAAAAGCCCACCTCAGTTGAAGGCTAGATTTTGTGGTGTTAGCAGTGTTACATGTTTAGCATGTTCCACATGTATGATATTTATGTGGATATCATATTGTATTTGCAGGTTAGTTTAACATTATTTAATGATTTTAATAATGTAAGCAAAGATGACACATTACAGAGCAAACGTTTTTATCATTCATAAATTAATGCAATCATGCATGTTCAGATGCGTATACGCATCCATACATGTACGTACAGAGGTGCACATCCATCCATCCATACATACATCCATCCATCCATCTGCAGAAGCGTGTACGCACCCATACATGTACGCACATAGGTGCACATCCATCCATCCATACATTCATCCATCCATCTTTCCATACATTCCGTTGCATACATTCATGCATGCACGCGCATATGTATGCATACCCATCCATCAATCCACCCATCCATCCATCCATCCATCGAACCATCCATCCACATTCCGTCATATGCATTCATGCATGTACGTATATATGTATGTTTCTTTTTTATCCCTTCCCCCACTTACAACCATGCATGAACAAGTATTTGTATGTTTTCATCCTGTATATGTTCATCCATTGTTGGTTGTTTCCTAAGTCGTTCTTACATTCAGTTAGGCCGGCCTCGGTAGGTCAGTCGGATGCGCGTCCGACTGGTGATCAGAAGGACGCGGGTTTGATACCTATCGGGGCGGCAGCATTCTTTCATGGAGAATGATCATGAAACATGAAATCTTTTCTACGCGCTTTCTCTCCCTTCCGCTGATTCAAGAAGGGCAGTTGTCTGTTTCTGGCGAAATAATGTGCACTGTACTTGTTGACCGCTTACGTATAAGCCTGCCCAGGAAAGGGTGGATAGTTAAACTGACCGGCTCAAAAATGACCTTAATAGTGTTGACTGTGCCGTTAAGCTCCAAAACAGGCATATATATTAAGCACTGACAAATTCATTCATTCATTCATTCATTCATTCATTCATTCATTCAAACATTCATTCATTAAGCTTACACCTGACATATGTTATTATGTTGAAATAATAAGAATGTCCATGTATTTAAGAATTAGATATATGTGTTTTAAGATCTCAGTTGAAGGCTAGATTTTGTGGTGTTAGCAGTGTTACATGTTTAGCATGTTCCACATGTATGATATTTATGTGGATATCATATTGTATTTGCAGTTGCTGATTCCGTTGCCATTCTTCAATCATCATTGTAAATAAATCAGCATACATCAGAACCAGTAGTTGTGTTTCCCTGGGCTTCAATCCGAAGTATATGAACCCACAGCGATTGCTCACGGATCTTTGTACCATATAGCAATCACCCCTATGACACACATATACAGGAATAGAATAATTTAAATAACTAGAATTTGTTTTTCTACAAAAACACAGATGTCTTCCCCTTTTTGACCTCTAAGTATGACCTTGACATTGGAGGTATGGACCTAGGTCATGTGTGCAACACATCATCTGATGAAGATGAACATTTCTGCAAGGTAACTTTAAAAAGTTCATAGAAAAATAATAAAGTTATTGACCATACACAAAAAAGGCCCTTTTTTACCTTTGACCTCTAAGTATGGACTTGACCTTTGAAGTACAACACATCGCCTCATGATGGTTCACATTTCTGCCAAGTAATTTCATTATCCAACAAAGAATAAGAAAGTTATTGACTGTACACAAAAAAAGCCTCTTTTTTACCTTTGACCTCTAGGTATGACCTTGACATTGGTGGTATGGACATTGGTCTTGCACACAACTCATCATCTAATGATGGTGAACATTTCTGCATGGTTACTTTAATAAGTCCATCCAAAAATTAAAAAAAGTTGTTTACTGAACACAAAAAAATACTTTTTTGACCTTTGACCTGTTAGTATGACCTTGACCTTGGAGTTACCGACCTGAGTCTAGCGCGAACACATCCTCACATGATGCTTAACATTTCCGCCAAGTAATTTTATAATCTATCCAGGAATAAGAAAGTTATTGACTGAACACTAAAAAGGCCCTTTTTTACCTTTGACCTCTATGTATGACCTTGACATTTGAGGTACCAACATGGGTCATGCAAGAGACACATCGTCTTATGGTGGTTAACATTTCTGCCAAGTTATTTAAAAATCCATCTAAAAATAAGAAAGTTATTGACCAAACACGAAAAAAATGCCCCTTTTTTACATTTGACCTCTAAGTATGACCTTGACCTTTAAGGTACCACCCCGGGTCATGCACGCAACACATCGACTCATGGTGGTTAACATTTTTGCCAAGTAATTTCAAAATCCATTGAAAAATGAGAAAGTTATTGACCAAACACGAAAAAAGGTCATTTTTTACCTCTGACCGCTATGTATGACATTGACCATTGAGGTACCAACCTGAGTCATGTATGCGGCACATCTTCTCATGATAGTTGACATTTCTGCCAAGTAATTTCAAATTCTATCTAAAAATAAGAAAGTTATTGACAAAACACGAAAAAAGGACCCTTTTTTACACTTGACCGCAGAGTATGACCTTGACCTTTGAGGTACCAACCTGGTTCATGCATGCAACACATTGACTCATGGTTGTTAATATTTCTGCGAAGTAATTTCCAAATTCATCTAAAAATAAGAAAGTTATTGACCAAACACGAAAAAGGCCCCTTTTTGACCTTTGACCTCTAAGTATGACCTTGACCTTTGAGGTACCAACCTGGGTCATGCATGCAACACATCTTCTCATGGTGGTTAACATTTCTGCCAAGTAATTTCAAAACTCCATTTGAAAATAAGAAAGTTATTGACTGGACACGATTTGCCCATAAATACATACATACCGACAAAATTCCAAGGGAGATAATTCAAAAAGTATGAATGTGAGAGTTATAGTTCTTGCGCACTGCACGTCGTCTAATACTGGTTAATATTTATATGAAGTTTCGTGAAGATAGTTTGAACGGTTTTCAAGTTATAGAGCGGACACGATTTTGTGACAGACAGACAGACGAGCAGACAGACGCCCGGGGGAGAAACAATATGTCTCTCCGAAAAGTTTTTTTTCGGGGGAGACATAATAATATGAACATAGGCACAGTCTAGATGCGGACATGAGCATTGTTATCGAAATGATGACACTGCCTCTTGAGTAAACACACTCATTTACACCTCTTATTTAATTAATAGTGGTGTATAACAGAAAAATATACTGATAGTGCTACCGTGGTAACTCAGTGGTTAGCTAGTTAGTGATCTTACCTCGCTACAAAGTGCACCACCCGTGGAATCGGGACGTTAACTGGAAACCCCACCCACCCACCCCACGCTCCTTTGCAGGGAGAATAATCCCCTATGAAGGTTAAAGATCCTTACCGTAATGTCATGATTACCGTGAAGGCGTCCGTCCTGCAAATCTTAAGTGTATGTACACCTGCAAGTAATTGCAAGTTGTGACATATCTCAGTAACAAAAGATAGGTAGTTAGTCACGCAAACAATTCCTTGGTTAGGTACAGATGGTATTCGTTGGGGCGTATACGTACTTTATACATTTCTAGCAAAATAAGGGGAGTCAATGACATAATTCCTCTATGGTATTTTCACTATTTTGGCAGTATTTTCTGTGTGTCCCAAATTGATGTCATTTGCAACTTGTTGTCAGACCAAAACAATGGATTTCGGAAGAGGCAGTCGTGAGAAAGACAGCTTACTCTGACCAAAGTCTAAGACCATGCAGCAGGAATAGATGAAGGCCAACAGTTATACACCATTGCTCTTGACTTTGGCAAGGTGTTTGACAAAGTGCTATATTAAAAAATAGAAGTAAAACAAAGATCAGGAATCGATACAATTAACTTACGCCACCCATCAAAGATACCAAATGGAAAGAAACACAAACATGCGGCGACCAGACCATAATGAAAACCTAAACAAAGGATGGTCGGTCATAAGGACAGTTACTTTCCAACAAAATGGCCAAATGGCCATCCAAAATAAAAAGACACAAGTGATACACACAGTAAGTAGTAACAAACAACAACAAAAATAATTAAATCGCCACAGAAGAACCGCCTTGGAACGGTCAGTGGAAAGAATTCCACTGAGGGGCTTGATTCGATTTTACATGGCCATAATCCTCGCCCTTACCTCTGTCGCGGTATACACTAATTTTGTTTAGTCCGCATGAAGGCTTCCTAACTCATCAGTGTAAATCTCCGAGAACATACAAATAAAAAAACTACAGAGATGAAACAAGCTTGAGGACTCGACAGCATACAACACAGAATTGCTGGAGCAAAAGAAAACCAACAGTTAAAGTCCAGATACGATAAAATATAAAGCAACCTCTTACAGTGGATCCGGAGCCTCTTGACCAATAGGGGCTAGCCAGACCTGCTAAAAGGCTAGTTTTCCACGACTACCCAAGCCGTATCCGGTGCCCCTCAAGTTGCCATGCTCGGACCATTGTTGTACTACCCATACATAAATGACCTGCCACAGAAGGTCAGCTCTGGAGTTCGCCTCTTTGTTAACGGCAGCTTTTTCTATGACAAGATCTCAAAAAGCAAACAGCAACCTGGTGTTTCTTTGTATGCCAAGAAGCATAACCGACTGGACTGAATATGTTAAAACATGATGTAGAGGACAAGATTAGACTTATCCTGGATTATGCCACGTCAGTATGGGACCCACATATAGTATCCAGCAGCTGGAGACGATGATGCAAAGGTGAGCAGCTTGGTTTGTCAGAGGTGGCTAACATACAGCCAGCATTACTTCCCGAGTGATACAAAACCTTTGCCCGCCCATGCTTATAAAACCCTATTGGTTTCATTGGGCGGCAGGTCTTGAGATGTCATTTCATGCCAATGACGGGTAAAAGTCCCACAAAATTGGAAGCAACGTCTCCAAAATGACCTTTACAGTGTTTACTGGGACGTTAAACCTCAAATCTAACAAACAAACAATACCTTTGCTGGCAAACTGACAAGCATTGATGGGCATGATCTACCTCTGTGCTAAGTTGACATCCTTGCTTGCAGGTTCTCCGACCCGAAAGCAGCGAACAGCAAAGGATACTTCCTAGGGTATATGGACCGACATCTGTCAACTCTCTTTCATCACAACGGGCATCACACTTAAGGAGGGAGTGTTTGAGTTTTACGTCTCACCAACAGTTAAAGTCATACGAAGACGGGACCTCGGTTTAAAGACTCATCCGAAAGTCTGGAGAAGCCCGGGATCGATCCTGTGACCCCTGGTTAACAAGACGAGAAGCATAACCACTACACCACGAAGGCTTCTATCAGACTTAAGGACCAACGTCCACGCTAGAGGCCCCGGTTCGATCCCCGGTGGCGGTGATTATTTCGGTTTCTGAACACGCTCCATTGGTTTTATTTGCAGGGATGAATGTCAAAAAGTGCATAACTTCGGATCTGGACGTTACCTGAAGGCCCCCCTGTGAAGGGAGAGTAATCCCCTGTGCAGTCAAAAAAATTTGGTTATTTGTAAAGTCCCTGAAAAATAAATCATTTGGGATCACCTTCCTTAAGGAAAATGGAATTTTGAAAACCGATTCGCGCGATATGGCAAATATATGTAATGAGCAGTTTCAATCGGCGTTTACGCGTGAAAATGAAGGCGAGCTACCGTCAAAAGGTAAAACCCGTTACCTCTATGAGGGACATAACAGTTAATCCCAAGGGGGTTGCAAAACTGTTAGACAAGCTCAACATACATAAGGCATCTGGACCCGATGGTTTGCATACCAACGGTGCTTAAGGAATAACGTGTTGAAATATCTCGCATGTTGGCCTTTATCTTCAATAAATCACTTGCTCAGGGCACTGTATCAGATGACTGGCGACGAGCAAATGTAACCACAGCCTTAAAGAGAAAAATATTATACTGCAAACTACAGACCGGTGTCGCTCACATGTATCTGTTGCTTGCGAAACCCTGAAGCATATATTAATTAGCAACATCAACAATAACATAGCCTCTGAAAGCATTCTTGCTGACCGTCAACACGGTTTCCGAAGTCGAAGGTCTTGTGAAACTCAAATGGTTCAATTCTACCATGGCATAGTGAGCAATCTGGATGGGGCCATTAATCGTGGCCACAGACAGACTGAACTAATCATCGTGGATTTTGCTAAGTAGAAGTAAAACAAAGATCAGGAATCGATACAATTAACTTACTCCACCCATCAAAGACACCAAAGGGAAAGAAACACAAACAAGAAGCGACCAGACCATAATGGAAACCTAAACAAAGGAAGGCCATAAGGACAATTACTTTCCCACATAATGGCCATATGGCCACCCAAAATAAATGACACAAGTGATACACACAGTAAGTAACAAACATCAACATAAATAAACCGCCACAGAAGAACTGCCTTGGAACGGTCAGTGGAAAGATTTCCACTGTGGTGGGGGGGGGGGGGGGGGGGGCTTAAATTGATTTTACGTAGCATTTGATAAGGTACCTCACAGTGCGGCTCTTGAACAAACTGGATCGTTATGGGATGAGAGGATCCACACTGAAGTGGATTAGCTCATGGCTCTCTGGACGCTCACAACATGTTGTACTTGATGGCCAAGCGTCGGATCCAGTCCCTGTTTTTCTGTTGTCTTGGTATTTATCAATGGTCTTCCGGATAACATCAGGTCATGTGTTCGTTTGTTGCTGACGATTGCGTTTGTATAGGATTCTGACTCCCTTATCTTACAAGATGACCTAGATAACCTCGCGCGTTGGGAGGCCGATTGGCAAGTGAAGTTCAATGTGGCCAAATGTCATTCAATGAGGGTGTCACGGCACCCTCTAGACAAGCAGATTGAATTCGACTACTCACTACATCAGCACACATTGGAGCAGGTCCAATCCGCAAAATATCTTGGCATCACCATCACTGATAATCTGGATTGGGGTCATTATATTTCTGAGATTACATGTACATCCAAGGCAACTAGGACATTAGGATTTCTTAGACGCAGTTTGGCTTTTGCTCCTTGGCAGAAAAAGGATGTTGATAAAATGAGTTCGACCTCAACTCGAGTATGCATCACCTGTTTGGCAACCCGTGTTAAAACTCCGATTCAACAGGCGGAGAAGATTCAGAGGACGGTTGCCCGATGGACCTGCAGGCGATGGCGGACCAGAAGTAGTGTTGGCGAAATGCTCCATGAGCTGGAATGTCCATCGTTGAGACCCATCGTGAGCAGTCCTCTTGAACCTTCTTTAATAAGATATACTCGGACACAGTGTCTCTTAATAAAGATAAATACTTGACCCCTGTGGCTATATCAACTCAAACAAGGGCATCAAAATTAAACAACAGTCAATATCGTAGGTACAAGGCCTATAGTGCTGCCCTGAAGAATTCTTTCTTCCCTAGAACTATTCCTCAGTGAAAAAGTCTTTTATCCTCTGTGGTAAATGCCAAAACTGTAGAGGAGTTCAAAGCCCGCATGATGTAGATCGGGACCCAGAGTAATGCGTTTTAGTACACATCTGAAAGCAGATTGTAAATAGTTTTAAGAACTCATCCAGTTTTTTTTTTTTTTTTTTTTTTTTGCTAAATTCTAAATTTAGCGCACCACCCAACTGACGTAATGGCCAAGTATGACCAACTCAGTTTATGAAGATAGATAGTGTACGTAATGTACAGCGATATAGATAGATAGATAGATAGATAGATAGATAGATAGATAGATAGATAGATAGATAGATAGATAGATAGATAGAGAAGTTGCCTCCGATTTTGTGGGACTTTTACCTGACATCGAGATGCAATGACAGGGAAAAATTCTGATTCTATCCATCTGGTGTATGTAATGTACACCCGCACGTAATCATCGTGAGGGTATAGAAAGAAAAGAAAGTAATGTATTTTTAATAGCCCGTATGTGGAACCAGAACTGGGAATGGGACAGGGCAGCAGTCTTACCTGGATAAATCGGTGAAATTCTCCTGGCAGCTTGACTGTAGTCTTCACTTCAAGATCGCTCGCTAGTCTGTGCCAGGACATATGGTATGAAATCCATGCTAGCAGATATATATCATCTGAAGTATTTAGCCCACGTAGTCAGTTGCTCTTATGTGCATGCAGATGTCTGTTGAATAAAAGAGTATACAGCAATTACCGTATTGTTCCTAATATTTCATGGTGTCAGATGTAAAACAGAAATAAAATCTTTGGATAACCAATCGAATTTGTGTGGATTAAAAAGGCAAGAAGGAAAGATTACAGCCACCGTCTTCTTTATGTTTAACTGGAAATTTGTCAGAGAATTGAAGGCGTTTTAAACAACAGTTTGAAATTTACTTGACATCTACAGGAATCGCAGAAAAGGAAGAAAGTATAAAATCAAGTACATTTCTTCATGTAGTTGGTCCTGACTGCTTGGAAATCTACAATGCGTTTACTTGGGAAACAGATGGAGATGAAAAGAAACTGGATAAAATCATGGAAAAATTTAAGACATATTGTAATCCAAGAAAGAACTTGACGTATGAAAGACACATGTTTAACACACGAAATCAACAAGCTGGTGAAAGCATAGATGTAATATCCGGTTTACTTTCACTGAACCAGCCGTACTGTTATCGCGTGACGTTACGTTGCTAACGTTAGTATCATGGTAACACGGTTGTGTATCCGGTCTCTATTATACTATTAAACTACAGGAAACCTACAATGTCTTAGTCATTTCATTGGCGACGAGGATAAAACAGAACCCAGGAAGAGGGAAGTGAGACGGCTCGGAGGACAGAGAGAGCCGCGAGTTCAAGGATTTGTAAGCTACGGCGCCTGAAAAAGGAAGTAGCATAGACCTAGATAAGAACAACAGAGGAATAGCCAAACGCAAATGACCAGATACGGACTAGACATGAGTGAAAACGAGATGGTAACAATAATAACAGAATCAAGAAACTTAAGGGCTTTGCCATTTAGGCCATCCGAAGATCAGCTCTCTACCGGTAAGGCTTGGGAAGAGTGGCTAGAAGGAATAGAAAGAGAATTCCGTTACTTTAAAATCACAAACTCCTTAGACAAAAAAGATGCATTGATTATTTATGGTGGACAAGAAATAGCTCGGCTAGAGAAAAGTTTGCCAAATCCTGATGGAGACTTGGATGCCTACCAAAAACTGCGGAAGAAAGTTAATGACTATTTCATCCCGAAGAGGAACAAACATTATGCGCGTTACATGTTCCTAAAAATGAGACCAGAAATGGGCGAATCTACTGTTGCATATACTACACGTTTGCGAGGAAAAGCGCACGATTGTGATTTCGGAGGCAGCTGTGACGAAAGAATATTGGAACATATAATTCAGACAATAGAGAACGAATATTTGATCCAGAAATGTATTTCTAGAGCATGGACATTGCAAGAGTTCCTTTCAGAAGCTGGTCAAATAGAAGATATTGCAGGTCAAGTCCATGATATGGTGGAACATACACAAGACAAAAGATACGTTGCAAGAATAGGTAAGCACAGCAGAGACAGAAGAAGCGAAAGAAACCTTAGATCTGACGAGAAAGAGAGGATCCGATTATGCGGATATTGTGGATATCCAGACAATCATGTAGCGATTGAAGACTGCCCAGCATATGGACAAAAATGCCATAAATGCCAGAAATTCAATCATTTTGCGGCAGTCTGTAAATCAGACCGCTACAGGGATCAAACATGTCAAGAACCCAGGAGAAGGCGCCACACTCTAGGTGACAGTAGGATAAAGAAAACAGCGGAAGAGGTGGACAGTACAGATAGTTCTGAGGATGAATTTGTTACACGGTCTATGGCGCATATGACAATCAAGAAATTACAAAACATAAGCCTCTCAAAAGGAAAGGATGCGGATTTCATCAATCATAATAATCGTGAAAGCAGTCGAAGATACCTGCAGAAGTCAAATCCATGGAGGAAAAATGATGGACAAAAAGAAATGACAAGAAACTTAAGGCTTGAACACCAAGAGGAAATCTTACAGCTTCGATTAGATCTCGAGAAGCAAACAAAAACTCTAGAAGCCAAATTCGAACAGACGATAAAGATGCTCATAGAGGAAATGAACGTAAAAATGAAACAAGGAAATGATGATAATTCTGACGTTGGCAGAGAGATGGCCATGTGTTCTAGAACAGCATTCACGGAAAAGAACACTGATACGGAAAAAATGAAAAGTAAATTCGGTAACAAATTTCTTCACTGTCAGACAAACAAAGAAGTCTCTGACAGATACAAAGAACCAGACATGAGAAATATCCAGCGAGATGACTGGTGGGAAATGGCTATACGACAAAGTGCAGCGCGAGAGGGGAACAACGAAACTGACACATTCGGCACTCATTCTGACCTAAGAAAGATGGGAGAGGACAGAGAACAGGCACAAAGCATCCAGCCATTTCCCGTGAAACATAACAGAAAATTACAGAGAGACTCTGCCAGCTAGTATACAGTGAACTAAAGAAGAACTTTTGACTACTAAAAAGCAACACTACATTTTGTCCACTAATGAATTAGTTTTGATCATTTATAATGGTTAGTTACTTGCAAACTTTTGTAAAAATGGGAGAAATGTAATATCCGGTTTACTTTCACTGAACCAGCCGTACTGTTATCGCGTGACGTTACGTTGCTAACGTTAGTATCATGGTAACACGGTTGTGTATCCGGTCTCTATTATACTATTAAACTACAGGAAACCTACAATGTCTTAGTCATTTCAATAGATGCATATGTCACAGACTTGAGAAACAAAGCTAAGTTATGTGAATTCAGCAGATTGAAAGATTCATGAGTTAGAGACACAATAGTATGCGGAATAAGAAGTGAAGTGGTGAGGGCTAGGCTGTCAAGAGAGTCTGAACTTACGTTAGAAAAGGCGATAGATATCTGTAGGGAGGCTGAAACTAGTGAGACACAGTAAAAAAGTCTTGCTGAGGAGAAGCCAATAGATTTCGTCCAGAAGAGAGGAAATTTTAGCCCAAGCCGTCCCAGCAAAGAAAGGAGCATCTCACCAACCTGATAAACAGCCCAGTAAAGAAGCAGCATCACTGTCATATAAGTGTCAAAAATGTAGAAAATGAAATGTCCTGCGTATGGAAAGAAATGTAGAAATTGTTCAAAATTTAACCACTTTGCTAAGATGTGTAAAAGACAGAAAGTACATGCTTTGGATGGTAATAATCAGAAAAGTGACGAATCAGACTATGATCAGTACTTTGTGGAAAATGTATAAAGCTCATCTAGCAATGAGAAAGACTGGAAAATAGTTGCGGAAGTAAGTGGTAAGAAGCTTGAAATGAAATGGGACACTGGAGCTCAATGCAACGTATTACCTCTTGGAGTATACAAAAGACTGAGTGACAGTCCTCTTACAAAATCAAGGGTCAAACTCATTTCGTATTCAGGACATAAGTTAAACACAATTAGTAAGGCAGCACTACTTGTTGGGACTAAGGATAGATACTCTCCAGTAGAATTTCAAGTTGTAGATCACAAAGCACAGCCAGATGCTCTGTCTCTGGTTGGGCCAAACGGGGTCTAACTGTTGGTTTTCTTTTGCTCCAGCATTTCAGTGGTTTCTTGCTGTCGAGTCCTCACCTTTGTCCCACCTCTGTGGTTCTTTGATTATTTGTGTTCACGGAGATGTTGCGCTGATGAGTTATTTATGTCGTTGTTTGTTACTTACTGTGTGTATCACTTGTGTCTTTTTATTTTGGACGGCCATATGGCCATTTTGTGGGAAAGTAACTGTCCTTATGGCCTTCCTTTGTTTAGGTTTCCATTATGATCTGGTCGCCAAATGTTGGTGTTTCTTTCCCTTTGGTGCCTTTGATGGGTGGAGTAAGTTAATTGTATCGATTCCAGATCTTTGTTTTACTTCTACTTTGCATATCAGGGCTGTTTTGTTTGTGCCGTGTGGCGGCTGTAAAAGGTCTCCCCGTACATACATTTAATGCTTTTATTTTTCCAATCCTCAGGCATTGCTTATGCAATTGCTTTTCACTGTTCCATCAATTGACATCCTTTAGATACCTGTTGAAGATCATTATTAAACCGATGTTCGTTCCTCGTTGTATAACAACTGCTTGTTTGACATCCCTGGACTTTAAGTAGACTTAGATGTTTTGTGGGCTTTTGTTGTACCTTCCTTCTATTCGAAGGAATTATCTTCAGTAATTTTATATGCTGTTTTACATAATGACCGGTATGAAGATCGCTTTAGTTTTGACGGTATCAAAACCTTCTAAACCCACATGAGTATCACAAATACATTTAAAATATCAATATCACCCCTTAGGTTACACTCTGCTTCTTCTGAACGGATTCCCCGTTCTATTAAGAACTTTAATACTATGTTGCCTTCGGTATTGGTTAGACCCTTAAATTTGTCTTCTGTAACTTCAGTTAATCTCAATGGAGCAGGCAATACCAATGTTTTTGGGAGTAGTCTTCGTATAAGACTATCTCCTCTCAAATCGCCCATCCTTCGAAAATATACTAATCCGTGGAAAAGAAATGGAATGTATCCTAGTATTTCTAAGTGCAATGCCAAGAGGTGCAGATGTTGTTCGCATTTAAGCACTGCGTCTACCGTTACTTCATCTGTAAACGGTAGACGCTTCTCTGTAGTTAACATGTCTGATTTGACATGACAGTCTACAGATTTAATTTATCCAATTACATGACGTGCTGCAAACTGTAATATGCAGCACGTTGGTCAAACTAACCGCATGCTTAAAACTAGATTGAACGAGCATTATCGTAGAATGAGTAAGCCTAAGAAAACTGACACTTTCTTGTACCGTCACTTTCGACGTACAGGTCATTCTGTAAATAACATTGTTATTCAACCAGGGGAAAACTTTATTACGATGCAAATTCTACATCTAGATTCAAAATAATCAAAAGACACGAGGCTGAACTGAAATGGATTAAATTTTTACAGACCCCTTTTCCACTGGGATTTAATGACAACATTTATCATGAGGGTAATATTTCCAGAATGCCGGACTTTGATATTTCTCGCTCCTGGAATGTCGAGAACGCAGAACTAGATCTCACGGCACCAGGAAAAATGGTAACTTTAAACGTAAATCACGTGCGTTTAAACGAAACAATACTAGACTGAAATGACTGTCAATTATATTATTAAATCATGGACGCCACTCTATGCTTTCATTTTTAAGTTCATTACCCGTTTCTGTTTTACGTCTTCTGGACACCGAGGCGAATAAATTCTACGATAGTTCTCATCAGTTATATGATGCGGCTCTCTTAACTAGAGGCTATACTCAGCATACTCTCCGTCCTTACATCGATTCTAAAATTAATCATAAACGCCATTTCTTCAAAATATCCTTTATTAATAAGGGTATGGATTTTATAGATTTGCCCAGTATCTTCCGTGAGAGATCGGTGCTTTCTTCCATTCCTGCTTATTTTCAAAATACTGAAACACCTATAATTTGCTATACATATAACAAACCTGTAAGATCTATCATTTTTAATTTCAATAAACTTGTTTCAGATCTTGATATTGATACTAATACTCCTGATTCATGTGATTGTAAAAACTCAGTGTATTGCTATCCTGCTACTGGTCATTTAATTACTGGCAATTTGAAAATTATTCCTGATTCTAGGATAAGGAATATAATTTCTAAAGGACCGAAATACCGGTTTCCTTCTAAAATTGATTTCAGTAAATGTAGAGATGAAATCGCTGCTTCCTTGAATGAATTGGGTAATCGATGGTGTAAGCGAGAGTATGTTGAGCATAAAGCCCTTAAGGACAGGAAACTTAGCATTTTAAACTAGTGAAAAAACGCATTTCTTTCTATTCTCAAAATACTAACTTATTACCTTCTAAGCCCAAGACGTCTTTACGTCATCTTAAACTAGGTATTCAAGAATTTCATAAGAAGTTTGTTTTGGCCCCTACAGACAAGGCCGCTAACAACGTCGTCGTTGTGTGACGGCTCCACTATGTTAACACGCTTAAGCAGGAGCTTGGTGGTACTAAGGCCTATGAACTTCAGCCTTTAGTTGAAGAGAGAGCTATAGTAGATAAACATGTTTGTCATTCAGCCACCAAGTTTGCTGTGTGTGTTACCGAAGGCCAAGACAAGCTCCCTACGCTATACTGGTTACCAAAACTTCATAAAAGACCTTACAAAGCACGGTTTATTGCAAATTCTAGCACTTGCACTACCACTGAACTTTCTAAATTATTAACTTCCTGTTTTACTGCTATTAAAACGCATGTGATTAAATATTGTGATAAAGTCTTTGAAAGATCAGGAAGAAATATGTTTTGGTCTATAAAAAATTCGAATGAGACATTTTCGTGCTTCAAGTCTGTCTACTTACGATTTTTCCACTCTTTACACTACACTTCCTCATATTCTTATAAAAGAAAAGCTTAATGATTTAATTGAATGGGCTTTTCACAGAGAATATTCTCTCTATCTTGCATGTAATGTCAGAAATGTATTTTTCACTTCTAAAGAGCAAAAGAATTATACACTTTGGTCATGTCAGAAAGTGTGTGATGCCCTCACCTTTCTACCTGACAATATTTATATTACATTCGGTACTAAGTTATTTAGACAAAATGTGGGTATTCCGATGGGTACGAATTGCGCACCTCTTGTGGTTGATCTGTTCTTGTATTGTTATGAAAGAGACTTCATGTTGTCGCTTTCCATTGATAACCAATCTGAAATTATTGAAGCTTTTAACGGAGGCGAATAAATTCTACGATAGTTCTCATCAGTTATATGATGCGGCTCTCTTAACTAGAGGCTATACTCAACATACTCTCCGTCCTTACATTGATTCTGAAATTAATCATAAAAGTCATTTCTTCAAAATATCCTTCATTAATAAGGGTATGGATTTTATAGATTTGCCCAGTATCTTCCGTGAGAGATCGGTACTTTCTTCCATTCCTGCTTATTTTCAAAATACTGAAACACCTATAATTTGCTATAAATATAACAAACCTGTTAGATCTATCATTTTTAATTTCAATAAACTTGTTTCAGATCTTGATATTGATACTAATACTCCTGATTCATGTGATTGTAAAAACTCAAAGTATTGCTATCCTGCTGCTGGTCATGTAATTACTGGCAATTTGAAAATTATTCCTGATTCTAGGATTAGGAATATAATTTCTAAATGACCGAAATATCGCTTTCCTTCAAAAATTGATTTCAGTAAATGTAGAGATGAAATCGCTGCTTCATTGAATGAATTCGGTAATCGATGGTGTAAGCGAGAGTATGTTGAGCATAAAGCCCTTAAGGACTGGAAACTTAGCATTTTAAAACTATTGAATAAACGCATTTCTTTCTATTCTCAAAATACTAACTTATTACCTCCTAAGCCCAAGACGTCTTTACGTCATCTTAAACTAGGTATTCAAGAATTTCATAAGAAGTTTGTTTTGGCCCCTGCAGACAAGGCCGATAACAACGTCGTCGTTGTGTGACGGCTCCACTATGTAAACACGCTTAAGCAGGAGCTTGGTGGTACTAAGGCCTATGAACTTCAGCCTTTAGCTGAAGAGAGAGCTATAGTAGATAAACATGTTTGTCTTTCAGCCATGTTTGTCTTTCAGCAACAAGGTCTATCGGAACCCGAATTTTATGGTGACTTAGTATATAAATTCAGAAAAATATATAACCGCAATAACTTCAGCACCCAATTTCGTAAAATCATTCTTCGATATAAAAAGATTGGGTACAACATGGATATTATACGACAGACTGCATGCATGGTAGTTAACCCAATCACGGTTGGCAACTTTGCTTCCCTCTTTAATTGCACGCCGGTGGGTCAGGCCTCAGATTCTATGACGGCTCCAACGTAAAGGCTTATTGAAAATTAGAGAGATAATGCTGGTTGGTGCCTGATGCTCTGTCTCTGGTCGGGCTCATCGGAGTCTAACTGTTGGTTTTCTTTTGCTCCAGCATTTCAGTGGTTTCTTGCTGTCGAGTCCTCACCGTTGTCTCACCTCTGTGGTTCTTTGATTTCTGTGTTCACGGAGATGTTGCACTGATGAGTTAGGAGGCCTTCATGCGGACTGAACAAATTATTTGTCTAAATCGCGACGGAAGTAAGGGCGAGGATTGTGGCCACGTAAAATCGATTTAAGCCCCCCAGTGGAAATCTTCCACTGACCGTTCCAAGGCGGCTCTTCTGTGGCGATTTATTTATGTTGTTGTTTGTTACTTACTGTGTGTATCACTTGTGTCTTTTAATTTTGGATGGCCATATGGCCATTTTGTGGGAAAGTAACTGTCCATATGGCCTTCCTTTGTTTAGGTTTCCATAATGGTCTGGTCGCTTAATGTTTGTATTTCTTTCCCTTTGGTGTCTTTTATGGATGGAGTAAGTTAATTGTATCAATTCCTGATCTTTGTTTTACTTCTACTTTGCTGTGTGTGTTAACGAAGGCCAAGACAAGCTTCTTACGCTATACTGGTTACCAAAACTTCATAAAAAAAACCTTACAAAGCACGGTTTATTGCAAATTCTAGCTCTTGCACTACCACTGAACTTTCTAAATTATTAACTTCCTGTCTTACTGCTATTAAAACGCATGTAATTAAATATTGTGATAAAATCTTTGAAAGATCAGGAAGAAATCTGTTTTGGTCTATAAAAAATTCGAATGAGGTTTTAAATAAATTGAAATCTAGACATTTTCGTGCTTCTAGTCTGTCTACCTACGATTTTTCCACTCTTTACACTACACTTCCTCATAATCTTATAAAAGAAAAGCTTAATGATTTAATTGAATGGGCTTTTCACAGAGAAGATTCTCTCTATCTTGCATGTAATGTCAGAAATGCATTTTTCACTTCTAAAGAGCATAAGAATTATACACTTTGGTCATGTCAGAAAGTGTGTGATGCCCTCACCTTTCTACTTGACAATATTTATATTAGATTCGGTACTAAGTTATTTAGACAAATTGTGGGTATTCCGATGGGTACTAATTGCGCACCTCTTGTGGCTGATCTGTTCTTGTATTGTTATGAAAGAGACTTCATTTTGTCGCTTTCCATTGATTACCAATCTGAAATTATTGAAGCTTTTAGCTCTACTTCTAGATATTTAGATGATTTATTAAATATTGATAATACCTATTTTGATGGTTTGATCAGTCAGATTTACCCCCTAGAACTTCAGTTAAATAAAGCAAATTCTTCTGATACCGAGGCCCCGTTTTTGGATTTACATCTATCTATTGTAGATGGATTTGTTTCGTGCAAAATTTATGATAAACGCGATGACTTTGATTTTGAGATTGTAAATTTTCCTTTTTTGGATGGTGATGTTCCTCGTGCGACATCCTATGGCGTTTATATTTCGCAATTAATTCGATTTGCTAGAGTGTGTAGTCATGTAACTGACTTCAACACCCGTAATAAATTATTAACGGCTAAACTCCTTAATCAGGGTTATCGGTACCATAAACTACGCAAAGCCTTTTCAAAATTTTATAGACGCCATTCTGATTTAATTTCAAAATTCAATATTGGACTTAAATCTCTTCTGCAACAAGGTCTATCGGAACCCGAATTTTATGGTGACTTAGTATATAAATTCAGAAAAATATATAACCGCAATGACTTCAGCACCCAATTTCGTAAAATCATTCTTCCATATAAAAAGATTGGGTACAACATGGATATTATACGACAGACTGCATGCATGGTAGTTAACCCAATCACGGTTGGCAACTTTGCTTCCCTCTTAAATTGCACGCCGGTGGGTCAGGCCTCAGATTCTATGACGGCTCCAACGTAAAGGCTTATTGAAAATTAGAGAGATAATGCTGGTTGGTGCCTGATGCTCTGTCTCTGGTCGGGCTCATCGGAGTCTAACTGTTGGTTTTCTTTTGCTCCAGAATTTCAGTGGTTTCTTGCTGTCGAGTCCTCACCGTTGTCTCACCTCTGTGGTTCTTTGATTTTTGTGTTCACGGAGATGTTGCACTGATGAGTTAGGAGGCCTTCATGCGGACTGAACAAATTATTTGTCTAAATCGCGACGGAAGTAAGGGCGAGGATTGTGGCCACGTAAAATCGATTTAAGCCCCCCCCCCCCCAGTGGAAATCTTTCCACTGACCGTTCCAAGGCGGTTCTTCTGTGGCGATTTATTTATGTTGTTGTTTGTTACTTACTGTGTGTATCACTTGTGTCTTTTAATTTTGGATGGCCATATGGCCATTTTGTGGGAAAGTAACTGTCCTTATGGCCTTCCTTTGTTTAGGTTTCCATTATGGTCTGGTCGCTTAATGTTTGTATTTCTTTCCCTTTGGTGTCTTTTATGGGTGGAGTAAGTTAATTGTATCAATTCCTGATCTTTGTTTTACTTCTACTTTAGCTCCACTTCTAGATATTTAGATGATTTATTAAATATTGATAATACCTATTTCGATGGTTTGATCAGTCAGATTTACCCCCCAGAACTTCAGTTAAATAAAGCAAATTCTTCTGATACCGAGGCCCCGTTTTTAGATTTACATATATCTATTGTAGATGGTTTGTTTCGTGCAAAATTTATGATAAACGCGATGACTTTGATTTTGAGATTGTAAAGTTTCCTTTTTTGGATGGTGATGTTCCTCGTTCGCCATCCTATGGCGTTTATATTTCGCAATTAATTCGATTTGCTAGAGTGTGTAGTCATGTAACTGACTTCAACACTCGTAATAAATTATTAACGGCTAAACTCCTTAATCAGGGTTATCGGTACCATAAACTACGCAAAGCCTTTTCAAAATTTTATAGACGCCATTCTGATTTAATTTCAAAATTCAATATTGGACTTAAATCTCTTCTGCAACAAGGTCTATCGGGACCCGAATTTTATGGTGACTTAGTATATAAATTCAGAAAAATATATAACCGCAATGACTTCAGCACCCAATTTCGTAAAATCATTCTTCCATATAAAAAGATTGGGTACAACATGGATGTTATACGACAGATTGCATGCATGGTAGTTAACCCAGTCACGGTTGGCAACTTTGCTTCCCTCTATAATTGCACGCCGGTGGGTCAGGCCTCAAATTCTATTAAGGCTCCAATGTAAAGGCTTATTGAGAATTAGAGAGATCTAATTCAAGGTAATGTTGGTTGGTGTCTGATGCTCTGTCTCTGGTCGGGCCCATCGGAGTCTAACTGTTGGTTTTCTTTTGCTCCAGCATTTCAGTGGTTTCTTGTTGTCGAGTCCTCACCGTTGTCTCACCTCTGTGGTTCTTTGATTTTTTGTGTTCACGGAGATGTTGCATTGATGATTTAGGAGGCCTTCATGCGGACTGAACAAATTATTTGTCTAAATCGCGACGGAAGTAAGGGCGAGGATTGTGGCCACGTAAAATCGATTTAAGCCCCCCAGTGGAAATCTTTCCACTGACCGTTCCAAGGCGGTTCTTCTGTGGCGGTTTATTTATGTTGTTGTTTGTTACTTACTGTGTGTATCACTTGTGTCTTTTTATTTTGGACGGCCATATGGCCATTTTGTGGGAAAGTAACTGTCCTTATGGCCTTCCTTTGTTTAGGTTTCCATTATGATCTAGTCGCTTAATGTTGGTGTTTCTTTCCCTTTGGTGTCTTTGATGGGTGGAGTAAGTTAATTGTATCGATTCCTGATCTTTGTTTTACTTCTACTTTGTTTAGACTTACAGTTGATTAAAAGGATGTATACAGTGAACACTGAAGATCCTAATCAGTTGTTTAAAGAATACAGTGATATATTTGAAGGTTTGGGATGCCTTCCGGGAGACTATAACATACAGCTTCAAGACAATGCTAAACCAGTGATTCACTCTCCTAGGAAAATACCATTTGCTCAAAGGTCAAAGGTCAAGAGAGAATTAGATAGAATGGTTAGGGATGGTGTGATTGAGGCATGGACTGAACCATCAGACTGGGTAAATAGTATTGTTGTAACGGAAAAAGCAAACAAAAAGGATGTGAGAATATGTCTTGATCCAAGGGACTTCGAATAAATATTTAAAAAGAGAACATTATCCAATGAAAACTGTAGAGGAAGTGGCTGCATAGGTTGAGGGAGCTGCTGTATTCAGGACGTTAGATGCCTCTTGTGGATTTTGGCAGGTTCGCCTCCGAAATAGCTGCTCGAATTTAACTGTATTCAACACTCCATTTGGCAGGTATAATTTCTTAAGAATGCCATTTGGTCTTGTAAGTTCGTCGGAAGTATGGCAGAGAGCAGTTTCTCAGCTACATGAGAACATTGAAGGAACCGCAGTTATCGCTGACGATATTTTAGTTTGGGGTAGTAACATGGAAGAACACAATAAGAGATTACGGGCCGTGTTACAGAAAGCTAGAGACTCAAATCTCAAACTAAACAGGTCAAAATGTAAAATAGGATTACCGGAAGTTATCTATGTTGGTCATACATTTACAAAAAAGGACTGAAAGCCAGTCAAAGCCATGTGGAAGCTATATTGAAAATGGAAGAGCCACAGGACAAAACAGAGCTTATGAGATTTCAAGGGATGATTAACTATCTTGGGAAGTATATTCCTAACCTATCTAGCTTGAATAAGCATCTAAGAGAATTGCTTGAAAAAGATGTTGCTTGGCATTGGACAGAGCTACATAGACATTGTTTTCAGCAATTGAAGGAAGTCCTCACAAAAGCGCCTATTCTGAAATACTATGATCAGAACAAAGGGGAAATAACTCTTCAGGTGGATGCTTCAAAAGATGGACTAGGTCCATGCATTATGCAGGAAGGTCAGCCAGTAGCTTATGGGTCCAGATCATTAACAAAAACAGAACAAAATTATGCACAGATTGAGGAGGAAATGTTAGCTATAGTGTATGGTTGCACAAAATTACATAGCTATATTTTTAGTCAGAAAACAAATGTTGAAAAGGATCACCGAGCTTTGGAAATACTATTCAAAAAGCCATTGTATCTTTGTCCACATAGGATAGCTAAAATGATGTTAAAAGTCCAGAATATGACTTACTGCCTTCACTGCAGCTGGTGTTGTGCCGTGTGGCGGCCGTAAAACGTCTCCCCGTACATCAACCATAGTGCAGTTTATATTTTACTTTTGGTCCTTTGAGATCAGCGTGAATATTCTGAGAAATCAGAAATAAATTATTGGTTTAGATTCATATTCTAGACAGGTTATCAGGTACCATAAACTACGCAAAGCCTTTTCAAAATTTTATAGACGCCATTCTGATTTAATTTCAAAATTCAACATTGGACTTAAATCTCTTCTGCAACAAGGTCTATCGGAACCCGAATTTTATGGTGACTTAGTATATAAATTCAGAAAAATATATAACCACAATGACTTCAGCACCCAATTTCGTAAAATCATTCTTCGATATAAAAAGATTGGGTACAACATGGATATTATACGACAGACTGCATGCATGGTAGTTAACCCAATCACGGTTGGCAACTTTGCTTCCCTCTTTAATTGCACGCCGGTGGGTCAGGCCTCAGATTCTATGACGGCTCCAACGTAAAGGCTTATTGAAAATTAAAGAGATAATGTTGGTTGGTGCCTGATGCTCTGTCTCTGGTCGGGCTCATCGGAGTCTAACTGTTGGTTTTCTTTTGCTCCAGCATTTCAGTGGTTTCTTGCTGTCGAGTCCTCACCGTTGCCTCACCTCTGTGGTTCTTTGATTTCTGTGTTCACGGAGATGTTGCACTGATGAGTTAGGAGGCCTTCATGCGGACTGAACAAATTATTTGTCTAAATCGCGACGGAAGTAAGGGCGAGGATTGTGGCCACGTAAAATCGATTTAAGCCCCCCAGTGGAAATCTTCCACTGACCGTTCCAAGGCGGCTCTTCTGTGGCGATTTATTTATGTTGTTGTTTGTTACTTACTGTGTGTATCACTTGTGTCTTTTAATTTTGGATGGCCATATGGCCATTTTGTGGGAAAGTAACTGTCCATATGGCCTTCCTTTGTTTAGGTTTCCATTATGGTCTGGTCGCTTAATGTTTGTATTTCTTTCCCTTTGGTGTCTTTTATGGATGGAGTAAGTTAATTGTATCAATTCCTGATCTTTGTTTTACTTCTACTTTTTAAATATTTGGACCCCATTTTGATTTATATCAGTCTTTGTATCGACTGCCTATTCGAAATTCGCAAAATTGCAGTATGTTGTCTCTGGCTTTCTTTGCCGGATCTTTACAGGGTCACTGATGAGGCTTTATTAGCCGAAACTACGTAGTATGACCCATCTTCTTTCTTATGAATGTTTTCATTGCTCTTAAAGGAACTCATTTTTTATTTTTATTTACATCTAATGTTCAAACCGGGGAAAGAAATGTTCATTAGTGACACATTGAACAGAAAACCGTTAAAAACAACAGTCGGAGGAGAAAGCTTTAGAGAGTATACGGTATTCAGTTTGGGAAATTTACCAGTTAGCCAAGCAATTATGTCAAAGATAAAGCATGAAACTGAAATGGATTTTGTGATGATTAAACTAAAACAAACCATTTTACAGGGTTGGCCACAAATTAAGATGGATGTAGATCCGTGCTTGAAAGAATACTGGAATTATAGAGATGAGCTTAGTGAAATGGATGGACTCATATTGAAAGGTGAAAGAATCATTGTACCAAAAAGTATGCGTAAAGAAATGACGGATAAAATTTGTAATGTAAGCCATATTGGGGTACAGAAATGTATTCGTAGAGCTCGTGAAATTGTATTTTGGCCGGGAATAAATGGGCAAATCAAAGACAAAGTTGCATCATGTGAAATCTGCAATGACTTCAGAAACTCGCAAGCAAAGCAACCTTTGAAACCACATGAGATTCCAGACAGGCCATGGCAAATTTTAGGGACAGGTGCATTTGAACTGGATGGGCAAACGTATTTAGTTCTAGTGGATTATTACTCAAATTTTTTTGAAGTCTCTAAAATCATTGGAACAGGTAGTGAACCCATAATAGCCTCGTTCAAACAGAACTTTGCTAGACATGGGATTCCTGAGAAACTTATCAGTGATAATATGGGTGGATATACAAAGTAGAAGTTAAACAAAGATCAGGAATCGATACAATTAACTTACTCCCCCCACCAAAGACACCAAAGGGAAAGAAATACAAACATTAAGCGACCAGACCATAATGGAAACCTAAACAAAGGAAGGCCATAAGGACAGTTACTTTTCCACAAAATGGCCATATGGCCATCCAAAATTAAAAGACACAAGTGATACACACAGTAAGTAACAAACAACAACATAAATAAATCGCCACAGAAGAACCGCCTTGGAACGGTCAGTGGAAAGATTTCCACTGGGGGGCTTAAATCGATTTTACGTGGCCACAATCCTCGCCCTTACTTCCGTCGCGATTTAGACAAATAATTTGTTCAGTACGCATGAAGGCCTCCTAACTCATCAGTGCAACATCTCCGTGAACACAAAAAATCAAAGAACCACAGAGGTGAGACAACGGTGAAGACTCGACAGCAAGAAACCACTGAAATGCTGGAGCAAAAGAAAACAAATCAGATATTTGATGATTTTGTGAAAAAGTATCGGTTTAATCATGCCACATCTTCGCCAAGATATCCTAGATCAAATGGAATGGCAGAAAGGACAGTGCAAACTGTTAAAAAACTGTTGAAAAAAAGGCAAAACGGGATGGCTCTGATCCGTATCTTGCTCTTCTAGAACTTAGGAATACACCCATGAAAGGTCTTGGGTCACCTGTTCAGCTATTGTATGAACGTAGAACAAGGTCAGTTCTAACTGTACAAACCTCATTATTGAATCCTGACAAGGTGAAAGTAAATGTTCCTTTAGTGTTAAATGAAAGACAAAAAGAACAGAAACATTATTATGACAGGAACACTAAGCCTTTAAAACCGCTAGATCGAGGTGAACGAGTCAGGGTAGTATTTTGATTTGTATGTTCTCGGAGATGTTACACTGATGAGTTAGGAAGCTTCACGCGGACTAAACAAAATTAGTGTATACCGCGACAGAGGTAAGGGCGAGGATTATGGCCATGTAAAATCGATTTAAGACACCCCCCCCCAGTGGAATTCTTTCCACTGACCGTTCCAAGGCGGTTCTTCTGTGGTGGTTTATTTATGTTGTTGTTTGTTACTTACTGTGTGTATCACTTGTGTCTTTTTATTTTGGATGGCCATTTGGCCATTTTGTGGGAAATTAACTGTCCTTATGGCCTTCCTTTGTTTAGGTTTCAATTATGGTCTGGTCGCTTCATGTTTGTGTTTCTTTCCCTTTGGTGACTTTGATGGGTAGAGTAAGTTAATTGTATCGATTCCTGATCTTTGCTTTACTTCTACTTCAATCAAATAGCCTGATGGGTTGAAATTGTAGACAGGTGGAGTTTTGAGGCATTTGGCTTCTTGGTTTGGCTTGTTACTTTCCCACAAAATGGCCAAATGGCCATCCAAAACAAAAAGACACAGGTGATACACACAGCAAGTAACAAACAACAACATAAATAAACCGCCACAGAAGAACCGCCTTGGAACGGTCTGTGGAAAGAATTCCACTGAGGGGCTTAAATCGATTTTACATGGCCATAATCCTCGCCCTTACCTCTGTCGCGGTATACACTAATTTTGTTTAGTCCGCATGAAGGCTTTCTAACTCATCAGTGTAACATCTCCGAGAACATACAAATAAAAAAACTATAGAGATGAAACAAGGTTGAGGACTCGACAGCATAAAACAACAGAATTGCTGGAGCAAAAGAAAACCAACAGTTAGACTCCGAGGGGCCCGACCAAAGACAGAGCATCAGGCGCCAACTCTTCACAGTTCTCTCTGTAAACAAAAGAAACAGCAAAGATCATGTTCACCGTCCCCCACGTCCGAAAACGTGTAGTAAATTTGAACCCTCAACAATCCCCAACGTGAAATAAATAACGAAGTGAACCATCATGTTCGCAGTCCCTCACGAATTCGAGGATAAACTCGTGAAGTAGTAATACATTTCTAACGAAATGACTGGAGAAATCCACTTCCGTTTTATCGCTCGTCGCCAAATAATGTATTTTTAATCGCTCGTATGTGGGACCGGGACTGGGGACGGGATAGGGCAGGGGAGGGCAGCAGTCTTAAACATAGACATAGACATTGAAATTTTATTTTACGTCGAATACTATCAACAGCACAACATAAGCCCTGTAGGGCTTTTACTTCGACAAACAATTGTAAAATAACAGCAAGTTAAATATATCACAGCATGCTTTCTTTCTTTTTCCCGATACTGTCCGATACTGTTTTCGGTCAATTCTGACCATGATAACAGGTTTGGGGTGTGGCACAAAAAGTTTTCAATCCCCACCCCCAAAAAAGAGCTTTGTGACACAGCCACCAGCTGATTAAAACTATTTACAAGAAGTCATCAGGGGAAGGAATCCGTGCCTATCCCCTGCCAAACCCTAGGGTATTTTATTTTGGCCTTAAACCCATCAACTGTCTCAGAAGAGACAGCTTCGATTGTAAGGCCATTCCAAGTTGCAATTGTCCTGGGGAAAAAGAACTCTTAAAACCATCCGTGTAATCATTAGGACGGTGATACTGAAAGGGATGGGACCTGGTTCTCCTACATCCTCCACCAGCTTCAGATAGATACCTACTCTTATCTATAATGGCTAAATTATTGTGGATTTTATAGAATAGAGTCAGAGACGCCTGCTCACGCCTTTCCTGCAGAGTCGGCCACTGGAGTTCTTCAAGCATCTCTCCAACGTGACTTTGGCTGCGCCAACGTCTGCATGTCCAGCGAGCAACAGTCCTCTGAACTTTTTCTATTCTATCAGTCTCCTTTTGATGATAGGGCATCCAAACTGGTGCTGCATATTCAAGCTTGGGGCGGACTAAAGTTTTGTATGCAGCATCCTTGGTTTCCCTCGGTGCGAAAGCCAAATTTCTACGAAGGAAACCGAGTGTCTTAGTAGCCTTACTAGTTATCTCATTAATGTGTTGACCCCACTCGAGGTCATCAGTGATTTGAACTCCTAAGTATTTAGCAGAAGAAACGTTCTCTAAAGCCTGGTTATGTAATGTATAACCATGGACAATCTGTTTATGGGGACGGTGCCTTGTAACTCTCATAGAGTGACATTTGGCGACATTAAATTTCATGAGCCATGCAACATCCCGGGCAGCCAACTTTTCCAAGTCATCTTGAAGTATCTGTAGGTCATCAGACCCTCTTATATTTCTGTACAGTACACAGCCATCAGCGAAAAGGCGGATTGTAGAGTTGATGTTGTCTGGCAGGTCGTTAATAAAAATCAAGAACAATATCGGTCCCAGCACGGAACCTTGTGGGACACCAGACAGCACCGGGGCAGGGTCAGAGCAAACACCGTCAAATACGACTCTTTGTGTTCGTCCAGATAGCCAAGCAGAGATCCACTGGAGGGTATCATTTCGGATACCATAGTACTCCAGTTTATACAGAAGTCTTCTGTGGGGGACTTTATCGAAAGCCTTAGCGAAGTCCATAATAATTAGGTCTGTTTGTTTGTGACCCCTATTACGGGCCCCGTCCAGGTTTTCCTGTAGGTCGTGGATGAACTGGACAAGCTGGGTCTCACATGACCTGCCGCTCCTAAATCCATGTTGGGACTCGACAAGGATCTTGTGCTCTGTAAGATGTTGCATGATTTTGCCCACGATGATGTGCTCAAGAGACTTACAGCAAATTCAAGTCAGTGATACAGGCCTATAATTGGCAGGACGATACTTTTCCCCTTTCTTGTAAATGGGTGCCACATTGGCTTGAAACCAATCTTCTGAGACCTTACCCTGGGCCAGGAACTGGTTGAAGATGCAGGCAAGGACTGGAGCAATTTCTGCGCTGCATTCTTTTAACACACGCGCGCTGAGGTCATCAGGGCATGAGGATTTGTGGGTGTTTAGACGGTCTAGTAGTTTTTTACCCCATTTGGGTCAATGAATAGATCATCTATGTCTGAAATGGGGCTTGGTCCTTTTGATGGAGGGGCACCTGCTTGTTCCAGGGTATACACAGATTCAAACATATATACATATAATTACTTACACATTAAGAGATTTTATCACAGAAATTTAGCATAAGAATATTTGTGAATATTTTAGGGTGTAAGAAGTATGAGACAATAGTAATAATGAACATAAAAACAGTTAAATAGTCACACACACTAAAAAGTATATCTGGCACTTTAAATTGAAAATTTTAGAAAAAAGTGCTTGCCTAAAATTCATTCTCAAATGTGTCATCCGAGGGTGTGCGTTGACAAGCTGTCTGATTGCTGGGTATGCCACCTAGGTCGCCGCCAACGCGTCACCCTCGAAGGAACTCGGGTTACTACATGCACCCAAAAGAAAGCTATATCTATGACGATTACGGACACGATGACATCTAAGTTCAGCTCTTTTGCTACACAAAGACATTGTCATCATGCCCGCATCTATCCTTTTAAAACTAGCATTTACTACCATACTATCCTTTTAAAACTAGCATCTTACCTGGATAAATGGGTGAAATTCTCCTGGCAGCTTGGCTGGTGTCTTCACTTCAAGATAGCTCGCTAGTCTGCAGGAGCGTGGTCTAGTCTGCACGATTTTCTTGCTTCCCAAGTACCATGGAATACCGAAGTAGGTATATAAAACCATCACCTTCCGGGTCGGCACTTCTGGGCATCTCACGACACAACAAAAGCTTTCAGGCAAGTGCGGTGCGGTGCAATAACTTTACCGGTAACAGCCGCAGTTTAGTGGGCTAGAACAGGATGGGTTATAGAATTTTCGCAAATTTGATCCAATTTTAGCCCAATATTAGGGAACCCTTCGTTGCGCATGCGTATTTGTCAGAAATAAATTCCAAAAAATGGACCGAAATTCTATGTGATGCCTGATGTTAATTTGATTTTATGGTACTGTCTTAACGTGAATCAGTAGGATATGTGCATATGAACGCACTTTTGATGATTATCCTTTAGAATAGCAATGAATATATTGCTGAAGTTGTTCAGCAGAAGAGTTCCGAGCATTTATTTTGCACCAATCTGGATGGGGCCACAAACCGTGGCCACAAACAGACTGACTTGATTATCATGGACTTCGCTAAGGCCTTTGACAAGGTACCTCACAGGAGGCTATTGTATAAATTGGATTACTATGGGATAAGAGGATCCACACACAGGTGGATTAGCTCATGGCTCTCAGGGCGCTCACAACAAGTTGTACTTGATGGCCAAACGTCTGATCCAGTCCCTGTTTTATCTGGTGTCCCCCAAGGTTCGGTCCTTGGACCGGTCCTTTTCTTGGTATTCATTAATGATCTCCCTGATAACATCAGGTCATCTGTCCGTTTGTTTGCTGATGATTGTGTCCTTTATAGGAATATATATTCTTCTTCTGACTGTCTTATTCTACAAGATGACCTGAATCAACTAGCACAGTGGGAGGCCGATTGGCAGATGAAGTTCAATGTGGCCAAATGTCATTCAATGAGGGTGTCGCGACACCCTCCTGACAAACAAATTAAGTTTGACTATAAACTACACCAGCAAATCTTGGAGCAGGTTCAATCCGCCAAATATCTTGGTATCACCATCACTGATGATCTTGATTGGGGTCAACACGTTTCTGAAATTACATCAAAAGCAACTAGGACTTTAGGATTTCTTAGACGAAACTTGGCTTTTGCACCTAGGCAGACAAAGGATGTTGCATATAAAACATTGGTTCGCCCTCAGCTAGAATATGCATCACCCATTTGGCATCCCTATGTTAAAACTCAGATTCAGCAGGTGGAGAAGGTGCAGAGGACAGCTGCTCGATGGACCTGCCGACGATGGCGCAATAGAAGCAGCGTCGGTGACATGCTTAACGAGCTAGAATGGCCGTCCCTAGAGGCCCGTCGTGAGCAGTCCTCTTTAACCTTCTTCTATAAGATACATTCAGGTACAGTGGCCGTTAATAAAGATAAATACTTGACCCCTGTGACAGTTTCAACTCGAACAAGGGCATCAAAAGTAAACAACTCACAGTATCACAGGTACCAGTCCTACAGTGATGCCCTGAAAAATTCCTTCTTCCCTAGGACTATTCCCCAGTGGAATAGTCTTCCCTCTTCTGTGGTGAATGCTAAGACTGCAGAGGAGTTCAAAGCCCATACAGTGTAAGATTGAGACTCAGAGGTATGCGTTTTAGTATACCTCTGTTATTCAGATTGTAAATAGTTTTAAGGACTCATCCAGTGACTTCTCTTTTTTTTTTTTTTTTCAGCTAAATTCTAAATTTAGCTACGCACCCAACTGAGGTAATGGCCAAATATGACCGACTCAGTATAAGAAGATAGATAGATAGATTTCGGCAGCATCTGGGTCCTTGGATGCATGTAAACAATCAGATAATGCAGCAGGAAAACAGCATTAGGATCATTCACAGATGAAAAAAAATCATGCGGCCTTTTTTCAAATGTGGAATGATCCTACTGCTGTTTTGTGGAGTTATTTTTTTTATCTTTACCTAGTCAGTTTTTAGTCCCATACTGGGAGCGTGATAGCTCAGTGGTTAGTGCACTTGCCTCTGATGCTAGAGGTCCCGGGTTCGATCCCCGGCAGCGGCGTCAAAATTTCGGTGTCCGAACACGCTCCATTGGCATCATTTGCAGGGATGAATGTCATTAAGTGCACCGTCCTTCGGATCGGGACGTTAACTGGAGGCCCCCTGTGCAGGGAGAACCATCCCCTGTGCAGGTTAAAGATCCCTACCGTTCTTACATGATTACTGTGTAGGCTTTCATCCTGCAAAACTGGAGTGTATGTAATATACACCTGCAGTAAGGCCAAAACAAAATATATGTGTGGTTCCGGTTACCCGACCGTGCCTAGCTTTTTCCCGCCGACCCTAATTATTTTTCTATCATGAATATTCCAAACATTTTATGTGCAAAAACGGTCTTTGAATTTTTCATGGTTAAAGTATTTTAGTACATATTCATTAAAAAGCGCTTTCATTAAAGGACAATCTGGTCGTATTAACGCATGAAAATGGTGTGCGTCTGCCAAAAAAGCAACAAAAAAAACATCAAAATCTCTAAATAACTGTGAGCCTAGAAAAACAATGCATATCGTAAGCATCGCTATTTAAAAGCTGTTTTTTTTATCAATTGCCGCGAGCTGCCAGTTAACGGTAAGTGCATGGCCCGTGCTAATCAATAACAATTAGCCAGTTACAGTTCAAATGGGTCAGGGATATGGCACGTGGCTACTTCTGAAGAAGCCGACGCTTTGAAGTAACCCATAATTATAATCCAAAATCTCCAGTACTTAGCACATTCAAGACCGTTCATGCAAGCCAATAGAACCACCACCGGAAACAAAATAAATAAGAAAAAAAAACTACTACCAGAGGGTAAAACGTCTGTTGTCTCCTGTGATCAACAGGTATTTTCCATGGACCGGTAAGAGAGGCAAAATTAGGAAGCGGTCGGAACCCACAAATTTTGAATGCAATTTGTTTTCGGAAGCGCAAGATGCATAAACCCATGTCTCGGACGCATAAAAACGGACAATGGCGCACATTTATTGCGGTATGCAGACCGTGACGGTATGATCCCTCGCAATAATCAGATTACTTTTGTGACAATAAAAATTATCCAAATTATGTTTTACCACCTGTAGCGATAATCAGACAAGTGTGCACGCTTCAACAAACATAAATAATGCAGACGGCTCGTGTAAATCTCTCAAGTATTTTCACGTTCTCCATGAACAGAAACTAAGCCTCCACAGATGCGCAGGCTGATCGTAGTCTTCGCTGGTCACACATATATAGTTTTTGTCATGCCGCGCTTAATTTCCCGCCGTCATTTTGAACGTGCATTTGTTGCAGTCTGAATTTTTCCCACGTTTTTCAATAACACGTCATCGATAGTTTGCACACACGGTCTTCGCATCCAATTTTTGGAAAACATGACAGTAAACTGTGCGACAGGTGAAGTCACAGATCAGCCTGCGCAGTCTTATCAGTCTTTGCTCTTTGTTCAAACCTGTTGTAGTATGGCTTCTGCGATATGCAGAGAGCAGCAAACGAAAAGCTCGATGTGCAGGCTGATCTTACGTTAAAAGATTTTTTTTTTCGTGAGTGCAGGAAGCAGTTTAACCTGTTGTAATATATGTCCGATAAAGACGATAGTTAATGAGCTAGGGTGTCATATGGTGGTGACATCAGAAATGCTTTCCGCGAAATGCACTGAATGCGTATGCGCACAGAGAAAAGACTCAGATCAGCTTGAAGTTCTGCACAGTCTGATCTGAGTTTATTGTTCACAAGGTTTCATTTCTCGGAAAGTTTAGACACTCGCCGATCAGACTGGCCGCATATGCACATGATAACACTGGTCAGGTAAATTTTCACACCTAATCGTTTAATTGGTATCACTTACATGTACACTGGTCATCAAATCTTAAAGTGAGATAATTTGGAACAATAAATAGCGGGATTAGCGGTAAACCATCAAACAGGCAACAATCTATTGCTAAAAAAGTGTCTAAAATATCCATTTTCTCCATTCTTTAAACAGGCATGACGTTGTTATATTTTGGTCATTTGATTTGAGGTTTAACGTTCCCGTCAACACTGTAAAGGTCATTTTGGAGACATTGCTTCCAATGTTGTAGGACTTTTACCCGACATTGGTACATGTATTGCAAAGACTGCAAAGCTGACTGTGGTCTTTGCAGTGGTGCTGTCCTTAATGGCCACAAAGCCGTTCAGTGTGATCAATGTGAAATGTGGATACACACTGACTGTTCCTTCATTTCAGATGCAGAATATGGCACTTTGGTGAATTCAAGCTGCCACTGGATATGTCCAAAATGTGAGGTCTGTAACTTTTCAGACTCCTTCTTTGATGAATATGTAGAACTGAGTAAGCCAAACAGGTTTGAACCTCTGTCAGAGGATAAGAGAGGCAAATCTTCAACTGCTGATGAAACTAAGTCAAATTTTGTGAAAGGTTTGAAACTTTGCAGTATAAACATAAATGGAATTAGAGGGAAAATTCTTGAACTTTTAGCTTTCCTCGATACATCTCAACCTCATATTGTTGCTATTCAGGAAACAAAGATTGACAGTTCAATTACTACATCTGAGCTTTTCCCTGAAACTTGTGAGTACAGTGTGTACAGAAAAGATAGGAACTCTCATGGCGGTGGGGTGATGTTGCTCATTCATAGAGACATCCCCCACATGCCTTTCATGGAACTTGAAAATGACACCGAATCGGTCTGGGTTAAGGTTTTTGCAAATAAAACTTCCCACTTCGTAGCAAGTTGGTATCGACCACCAAATGGTACAATCGAAAACTTCCAGTTGTTTAAAGACCAACTGGATTGCATTAAATCGCAGCATAAGGGTAAAAAACTCCCGGCTGTACATGTTCTAGGTGACCTCAACTTCAGAGACATTGCTTGGCCCGACAGGCTCAGCAAACAAGGCACAATGCTGAGTCAGTCGGAAGGACAAATATTGATTGACATTATGAACGATCATGGCCTTGAACAAATTGTTAACTTCCCCACTCGTGATAAGAACACATTGGGTCTGATCCTTACGACTTTGCCAGGACAATTCGAAGACATTCATTCCCCAGATAAACTAAGTGACCACGATGTTGTCTCCGGATATTTAAAAATTCACATCCCACCAATAAAGAAACCTCGGAGGAAGGTGTACTCATATCAGAAAGGTGACTATGAAACTATGAGGAAGGATGCACTCAGATTTGCAAAGGAGAATTACTTTAATGGTCATTCAGATGCTCGGTCTATACAGGAGAATTTTGATTTGATAACTTCTTTCATTCATACTTCGGCCGAAAATCATATCCCCTCAAAAACTAGTAGGGCTGTATCTTCTATTCCCTGGATCACTCCAGAGATAAGAAGGAAAATCCGCAGAAGGAATAAGATTCATGCAAAGGCAAAAAAGACGGGAAGTGGTAAACTCCGGACAAAATTTGAAAACTTGAGACGTGAAATCAAGACTGATATAAAAAATCAGCATGATTTGTATGTGAATAACTTGGTAGGTGATGTAAAGGCAAATCACAGAGACTTCTATAGATATATTAATAGCCAGAAGAAAGACAGGCAAGGTATCCCGCCCCTTAATAAAAGAGGAGGGGACGGGGTTGCTGAATCAGACTCTGAAAGGGCAGAGGAACTAATTGGTCAATTCAATGATGCATTTAATAAAACTGAGTTCACGGAGGTTCCATTGACTGGAAGATCGGCCCCATTCATGAATAATATTGTTGTGACAGCTGCAGGAGTGATCAAATTACTTCAAGGCTTAAACCCCAGTAAGGCCTTAGGACCTGATGAGCTTCATCCCAGAGTCCTGAAGGAACTAGCAAATGAGTTGGGTCCAGTTTTCGCACACTTGTTTCAACAGTCTCTTGATACGGGTGAAATCCCCAAAGAATGGCTTTTAGCAAACATTTGCCCACTCTTCAAAAAAGGAGATAGGGCTCTTGCCCGTAATTATCGCCCTGTGTCTCTGACTTGTGTTCTGTGTAAATTGCTGGAACATATAGTCTGCTCAAACATCATGGCCCACTTGGACGAGCATCAACTTTTGTCAGACAGGCAACATGCATTTAGGAAAAGGCACAGTTGTGAAACTCAGCTAAACACAGTTATTAATGACTGGGCAAAAATCTTGGGACTAAGGGGGACAGGTGGACACATTTATTCTTGACTTCGAGAAGGCCTTTGACACCCCTCCTCATGAACTACTTAAATCTAAGTTATTTGGTTATGGAATTGGGGGAAAGACCCTCAAATGGATAGATTCCTTTCTTTGCTACAGAAAACAGCGGGTTGTTGTTAATGGTGAATCTTCGGAGTGGGCTCCAGTTTTGTCTGGAGTTCCGCAAGGGACCGTTCTTGGTCCACTTTTATTCTCCCTGTACATCAATGATATTTCCACTGACATTGACTCAGAAATAAGACTGTTCGCAGATGACTGCGTTTGTTACCGGGAAATTAGAGATACAGATGACTCATTGAAACTTCAGGCTGACATAGATAGATTAGGATGTTGGGCACGTGAATGGGGCATGAGATTTCAGCCAGTTAAATGCAATATTATGCAGATAACTAGGAAGAGATCTAATAAAGTTGAGGCTTCTTACACCTTAGAGGGGACGGTCCTCGAGAATGTGGACTCCATTAAATACCTTGGAGTGCCAATCTCACACAACTTGAGATGGAATACTCATATTAGCAACATGTGTACTAAGGCAAATAGAACGCTTGGTTTCCTGAGGCGAAATCTTCATCAGTGCCCTCAAGATGTAAAAGAGGCAGCATATAAAGGTCTTGTTCGCCCAATCTTGGAATATGGTAGTTGTATCTGGGACCCCAGTGGAGTGGTCCTTAACGATGAAATTGAGAAAGTTCAGAATAGAGCTGCTAGATTTGTAACAGGCAATTACTGCTTTGAAACTGGGAGCATGACTGGAATACTTGGAAAATTAAAATGGGAGTCTCTCAAGAAAAGGAGAAAAGACAGTAGGCTAATCCTTTTATACAAAGGTCTAAAGGGTGCTGCCAGCATTCCAACAGATGACCTTGTTCCCCCAGCTAGACACTGTAGAAATCACCATTCGTTGGCGTTTCAGACCCTTAGCGCAAGAACTGACATTTATAAAGAGTCGTTCTTCCCCAGAACCATTAGAGATTGGAATGCCCTTCCCGATTCGATTATTTCGACAGCTGAAGGTGCTGATGATTGTGTAGCTAAATTTACCTCTTTGGTTAGAGCTAGGGACTAACTTCCCACATCACAGGTCCTGGTGTATGAATGTCATTTGACGTGTCACCAGTAACAATTCTGATTCTGATTCTGATTCATTGAGATGAACAGACTCAATAAAACCGAGTCTGCTTTTTTCGTTTATTTGGTGTCTTCTTTGCTTCCGGAGGATCTAACTATTCAGAACTTATTTATCCCTGCTCACCCTTGCATGCTCCTAGTTAAAGGGGAAAGCAGACTTAACTAGGGATATATTTTTCCCAATCTCAGCTCCAGAACATACATGTACGTTGTGGTTTCTTATTACAACCACCTCAATGGCATGGTTCTATTGAGTTTCCACACTGTACAAGTTTGGATTAGAGTCATGAAAGAGGCAGTTAGGGAAACATGCAACTATGATGTAGTGTACACGTGTGTAGAAATGTTTATGTTTTTTGTACAATCAAGATCAGGAACTTAACTTTTCAAAATGAAGGATTTTGGACTCTTTTCAGAATCATTGTGAGATCTATCTATCTCTCTCTCTATCTCTCTATCTATCTATCTATCTATCTATCTATCATGTTTAGCTTTAGGACCAAGTAAGACAGATACAAATGGAACAAGGACTACGATTTGAAAAGACTATAAATAAAATAGTTTCTGCTGGTGCTAAATGGTGGATGTTTAATTTGCAGCATTAAGCCGTTATAAGAAACTTTCTGATATCCGTTTACTCTGTCATTTCATCTTGATCTTTTGAACTTTTACATTTATCTTCAATGTATATATGGTACAATAACAGTTACAACACTATTCAAGATAAAGCAACCTTCACTAGAACAGCAAGTCCCAAAGGCTGACCTTTTGTAAAAGGCGAACACATACACAGGATGTCCAATCAAAATACTTTGTTCTGACTGAAGAAAACCCTTATTTTTGTAACAATTAGGACAATATGGATGAAAACTAAGCAATATTTATTATACTTTTATTTGTTTACAATGTTTTCAAGTACAATTATACAACAGAAGCAAAACAATATAACAAAAATAAGTGCAGTGTGTAGCATAGTATAGAAGGTGAGAAAAAAAAATAAAAATAAAAAATAAAATAATTTTCCTACCTACCTACCCTATTTTTGAAAACCATGTAATAGGAACCACACATATAGTTTGTTTTGGCCTAATGGTCAAATGTGACCGACGCAGTATCAGAAGATAGATAGATAGGTACTAGTCCTGTATCGGATGCAAAAGACCTACTGACATTCAGTCACTCTGTAGGGTCTGTGTCCAAAAATGTTGAAATTCTGAAAATCACATTAATCATTATTGTTGGCAAGTTAAATAAAAAGTTTATAATCCTATGATGATTGTTTGTTTGTTTGATTTGAGGTCAACACTTAATGTCATTTTGGAGACGTTGCTTCCAATTTTGCGGTACATACAAACACCGGATCGGACCCTATTTTTACTATTATTTTGACTTTTTTTATTTTTTTTTCTTTCAGATTGTTATTTTTTTAATACTGTATTAGTTTTTTAAATAATTTATGTGATGCCATTTAATTAACGAATTCAATATTATCACTCCGTCGCCACTTTGCAGCATCCTTTACATATAGGAGGTTTTAGGAATTCCATTTATGACGTCATCCTTGCGCATGCGCAAAGTACTGGCCGTCAATTGAAACGGCCATCGCTATTCAAATGTATTGGCGAAACTTAATATGCTAACAATATTTAGACATTTTGAGAGAAAATATACCTGTTTCATTGAAATAATGCGTCGAGAAGGAAAGAATGATATTTTACTTTCATTACCGAAATTCATTTATCCTAAATCCGTTTTTAATTGACGAAAATCTTTTCGTGAACGAATCATGTCAATGGCTTGAGATACCGTTATTCACAAAATCAGTTTTTACGTAACTTTCGTTTTATTCGCTATCTATCTATCTATCTACATCTGTCCAACGATCTGTCTACATGTGCAATTTAAATGTCCATACTGACAGTCGAAATAAACTAATGAGTAGACTGACGGAGGGGCGTTGAGTCAATGTTGGTTCGATTTCATGCCGTCGACACCCACTCCAACTCACTTCATTGTCACATGACCGTTGGCATGAGAGAGAGAGAGAGAGAGAGGGGGTGTTGACTGGCAAACTGACAGTAGACAGACAGACGACACATAGACTGACTAACAGACAAACGGACAGACTGTTAGACAGACAAATAAACACACTGACAGTCGAAAAAAACACACAAAAAACAACCAATGAGTGGACTTACAGACGGGCGTCGAGTCAACGTTGGCTCGACGTCATGCCAATGAGTGGACTTACAGACGGGCGTCGAGTCAACGTTGGCTCGACGTCATGCTCATGGGGTCAAGGTCACATGACCAAAATGGCCGCCAAGCCATATATGGTTTGTCTGTCTGTCCGTCCGTAACCCGTTTGTGAAAATTGGTGATAGTGACTTAACCCCTTGGAATATTTAAACAATTTTTGGCATACTGATAGATATCAATGAGATCTAACCAATGAACTTGCGAACTATTACATTCCATTTAGTATAGCCTCGCCGAGGCGAAAAATGTGAAAATTTTCGAACATTTTTGAACTGCTTCTCCTCGGAAACCGTTGGGCCGATTGAAGTCAAATTTCATATGGAGCCTCTATGGGATGGGGAAAACCAAAATTTGCCCATGGGGTCAAGGTCACATGACCAAAATGGCCGCCAAGCCATATATGGTCTGTCTGTCCGTCCGTAACCCGTTTGTGAAAATTGGTGATAGTGACTTAACCCCTTGGAATATTTAAACAATTTTTGGCATACTGATAGATATCAATGAGATCTAACCAATGAACTTACGAAATATTACATTCCATTTAGTATAGCCTCGCCGAGACGAAAAATGTGAAAATTTTCGAACTGCTTCTCCTCGGAAACCGTTGGGCCGATTGAAGTCAAATTTCATATGGAGCCTCTATGGGATAGGGAAACCAAAATTTGCTCATGGGGTCCAGGTCACATGACCAAAATGGCCGCCAAGCCATATATGGTAAAAACCCTTCAAAAATAGTCTTCTCCAGAACCACTGGGCAGATTTCCACGAAACTTGATAAATAGCATCTGGGATGTAGGCCTATCATAAATTGCTAAAATGGTGACCCTGGGTTGACCTTGACCTTCTTTGGGTCCGTCCGTAACCCGTTTGTGAAAATTGGTGATAGTGACTTAACCGCTTGGAATATTTAAACAATTTTTGGCATACTGATAGATATCAATGAGATCTAACCAATGAACTTACGAAATATCACATTCCATTTAGTATAGCCACGTCGAGGCGAAAAATGTGAAAATTTTCGAACATTTTTGAACTGCTTCTCCTCGGAAACCGTTGGGCCGATTGAAGTCAAGTTTCATATGGAGCCTCTATGGGATGGGGGAAACCAAAATTTGCTCATGGGGTCAAGGTCACATGACCAAAATGGCCGCCAAGCCATATATGGTTTGTCTGTCTGTCCGTCCGTAACCCGTTTGTGAAAATTGGTGATAGTGACTTAACCGCTTGGAATATTTAAACAATTTTTGGCATACTGATAGATATCAATGAGATCTAACCAATGAACTTGCGAAATATTACATTCCATTTAGTATAGCTTTGCCGAGGCGAAAAATGTGAAAATTTTCGAACTGCTTCTCCTCAGAAACCGTTGGGCCGATTGAAATCAAATTTCATATGGAGCCTCTATGGGATGGGGGAAACCAAAAATTGCTCATGGGGTCCAGGACACATGACCAAAATGGCCGCCAAGCCATATATGGTCTGTCTATCTGTCCGTCCGTAACCCGTTTGTGAAAATTGGCGATAGTGACTTAACCACTTGGAATATTTAAACAATTTTTGGCATACTGATAAATATCAATGAGATCTTATCAATGAACTTGCGAAATATTACATTCCATTTAGTACAGCCTCGCCGAGGCGACAAATGTGAAAATTTTCGAACTGCTTCTCCTCGGATATCGTTGGGCCGATTGAAGTCAAATTTCATATGGAGCCTCTACGGGATGGGGGAAACCAAAATTTCCTCATGGGGTCCAGGTCACATGACCAAAATGGCCGCCAAGCAATATTTGGTAAAAACCCTTCAAAAATAGTCTTCTCCAGAACCACTGTGCAGATTTCCACGAATTTTGATAAATAGCATCTGGAACGTAGGCCCATCATAAATTGCTAAAATGGTGACCCTGGGTTGACCTTGACCTTCTTTGTGCCTAGGTCAAACTTTGACACATATGCTTTTGTGTTGGATTTTATCCTGCAAACGATTCAGAATACAGTACTAAAGTATAAGATATATTTTTGCTCCTTACGATAAGGCGCATTTATTGGGGGTACCGTTTTATGTCCAGGTCACATGACCAAAATGGCCGCCATACCCATATATGGTAACACTCATAAAGCTAATAGCATCCGGCGGGTCGTGCACTTCAGCTGAAGCACTGGTTTATATGGAAATTGGCCGAACTCTTTGCAAACAGTGTAGGCCCTGATCAGACGCCGCGTTCTGCGGCGTCTGGTCTGGGCCTGCACTGTTTGTCACTTACCCCTTTTGGGGTTTCCGGTACCAAATGGGTTAATGTAGACCTAAGGACTGGGCAGGTTGAACCAATCTACAAATCTACCAGATTTTACTGTAAAATCTTGCACTTGCGAAGGAGTGTTTAACATTCTTATGCTCTGAAAGGGTGTTTTACGTTTGTTTTGACTTTAATGTTCCAATCCAACTGAGTCTTGATGTGTCCGAGCACTGGGCAAATGGCATTTTATTAAGCAACGCCGTATTATCGTTGTGACGTTTCATCGACGTTGCAATGTCAAATTCAACATATCGCTTTGAAGTTGGTTTGATGTAGACACGACGTTGTTGACACGCTACATGTCGGTTGACGTAGCGTCATTTAACGACAAACTGTAATTTACATTTGTCTGCGCTCGCTAATTGTTGGTGCACTAAGAGAGAGAGAGAGAGGACCCTGTTGGGTCTTATGTACAATATATCATTTTCGTAATGCGAAATATCACATCTGGCAGCATATCGATGTTTCTCCCATTATCTTACATTAGAATTCCCCGAAAGTTTAAAAGAATTCCACTGTTTTGCGCTGAAATTAACATTTTATCTGTCCCGTTCTCTTTTTAGACCGGAAGTACGTCACGAAAAAAGCTCCTATATCTATCTTCTGATACTGCGTCGGTCACATTTGACCATTACCGCAGGTGTATATTACATACACTCCAGTTTTGCAGGATGAAAGCCTACACAGTAATCATGTAATTTCGGTAGGGATCTTTAACCTGCACAGGGGATGGTTCTCCCTGTACAGGGGGCCTCTAGTTAACGTCCCGATCCGAAGGACGGTGCACTTAATGATATTCATCCCTGAAAATGATGCCAATGGAGCGTGTTCGGACACCGAAATTTTATCGCCGCTTCCGGGGATCGAACCCGGGACCTCTAGCATCAGAGGCAAGTGCACTAACCACTGAGCTATCACGCTCCACTTAATGTCAATCACTATATTTATTTATCACTCACAGCATCATTTCCCAATATCAGGCAATCACTAATGTTAATCCCCAGCATTAATTAGAAAAAAAAAAAAATGCTCATCATATCATTCAATTAGAAGTGATATGTATTTTGGATATCACTTGACGGATTGATTGATAAGCTTTTGAACTTTGTGTTTGATTACTGTTAATGTGATTCATGCTCACGCAGTTACTCAGTCAAAAATAGTCACTCCCTTGACAATCATCACATCGATTTTAACGCCCCACAAACTAATTTTTGAACAGAAAAGGGCAATAGGAGCTTTTTTCGTGACGTACTCCCGGTTCTAAAAATAGAATGGGAAAAGCCCTGGCCGTCATCTGTCGTATTGCTTCAAAGGCAGTGGGGCAGATAAAGTGTTAATTACAGCGTAAAACAGTGGAATTCTTTTAAACTTATTGGGAATTCTAATGTAAGATAATGGGAGAAAACCGATATACTGCCAGATATGAAATTTCGCATTACGAAAAAGATATATTGTACATACGACCCAACAGGGTCCTCTCTCTCTCTCTCTCTTAGTGCACCAACAATTAGCGGGTGCAGGCAAATGTGAATTACAGTTTGTCGTGAAATGACGCTACATCAACCCACATGTAGCGTGTCAACAATGTCGTGTCTACATCAAACCAACTTCAAAGCGATGCATTGAATTTGACATTGCAACGTCGATGAAACATAACAACGTTTCGTTGGCGATAATACGGCGTTGCTTAATAAAATGTCATTTGCCCAGTGCTCGGACCCATCAAGACTCAGTAGGATTGGAACATTAAATTCAAAACAAACGTAGAACACCCTTTCAGAGCATAAGAATGTTAAACACTCCTTCGGCAAGATTTTGCAGTAAAATCTGGTAGATTTGTAGACTGGTTCAACATGCCCGGCCCTTAGGTCTACATTAACCCATTTGGTACCGGAAACCCCAAAAGGGGTAAGTGACAAACAGTGCAGGCCCGAAGAATGCGGCGTCTGATCAGGCCCTACACTGTTTGCAAAAAGTTCGGCCATTTTCCAAATAAATTTTGAAGAAAACACAACCTGACACCCCTAAATTTTGAAAATGACTCCTTCTATATATAAGGAGGAAGATTTCATTTGGAACAAAAAGGGTTATGGGCTTCTTTGATACAGGGATCAGTCAAACCATCTCAAAGGTCACGTGCCATTGGAATGAGTTGGAGTGGTTGTCAACGGCATGACGTCGAGCCAACGTTGACTCGACATCCGTCTGTAAGTCCACTCATTGTTTTTTTTCGACGGCATGACGTGGAACCAACATTGATTCAACGCCCCTCTGTCAGTCCACTCATTAGTTTATTTTGACTGTCAGTATGAACATTTAAATTGCATATGTAGACATATCGTTGGACAGACAGACAGACAGATAGATAGAGAGAGATAGATAGAGAGAGAGAGAGAGAGAGAGAGATAGATAGATAGATAGATAGATAGATAGATAGATAGATAGATAGATAGATAGATAGATAGATAGATAGCGAATAAAACGAAAGTTACGTAGAAACTTATTTCGTGAATAACGGTATCTCAAGCCATTGACATGGGTCACTCACGAAAAGATTCTCGTCAATTAAAAACGGAATTAGGAAAAATGAATTTTTGGTAATGAGAGTAAAATATCATTCTTTCCTTCTCGATGCATTATTTCAATGAAAACGGGTATATTTTCTCTCAAAATGTCTGTGTATTGTTGGCATTTTAAGTTCCGCCAATACATTTGAATAGCGATGGCCGTTTCAATTGACGGCCAGTACTTTGCGCATGCGCAATAATGACGTCATTAACGGAATTCCTAAAACCTCCTATAATACATACTTTTGTCAATAAAATTAACAAAATAAAAATAATTATACCAATCAATGAATCATGTCATCATTTTGCCTTGCTTGAACCTTTGTACTACCGGCTCTCTCTTTCAAGTCAACCTAAGTTTTCCGGGTAATTAAAGTTGTGTGAACGTTAGATAGAGAGTCGTAAATAAAAAGAGGGTAAAGAGGTGGCGCGCATGCCGATCCTAGTCATTGAGGAGCCCGAATGGGTGGGGGATCATTTTTTCCCTCTCTTTATTTTCAACATCATGTATATATGCAAATAAACTATGTTCTAAAAAAGATGATTCACACTTATATGGTCGTTTATTTTTCATGTTTTAAAAAACTGTCTCGCAAAAGAATATATCCAGCAGGCACAGGATATAATTGTGACGTCAGTGCAACATCATTCCTTTTATGCAACGTCACTTCTACGTCGTTGCAACAACGTTGATTTGACGTTAGATTTGTGCCTGCTGGGTAAGAAGAAGGGGCCATAGATTTGTTGCTGGATAATCTCGGGCTTTAGAATCTGCCCGGTCATTATAGAATGTCGACCCAACGTCGGGCTGACGTCCGGTGTTTGCCGACGGCGATACGGCGTAAAAACGTATCGCTGTCGGTCTGACGTTCGCCCGTTGTTTGGGGTTGGCTAATGCAAATGCTACAGACTCCTGGCATAGCCTACATAGCCGTTTGGGTTGAGTTATTTTAGGTCCGTTTTTAGCTCACCGTCACGTAGGTGAGCTTTTGGGATCACTTTTCGTGCATGCGTGCGTCCGTCCGTAAACAATTCTTTAAACGACATCTCCTCCTAAACCACTGATCGGATTTTGACCAAACTTCATAGGAATGATCCTTAGGTGGTCCCCTTTCAAAATTGTTCAAATGGTTGCGGTCCGTTGCACATCTAGGTCATAGGAGCCAAAAACAGATTTTTCTCACCAAAAACTTAAAAAATCTTCTTCTCTGAAACCACAAGGCCCAGGTCTTTGATATTTGGTATGAAGCTTCATCTGGTGGACCCCTACCAATATTGTTCAAATTATAGTGCTGGGGCCAAAAATGCCCCCGCTCCGGGGCCCTTTGGTTTTACATGGGCTTATATAGGGAAACTCTTTAAAAATCTTCTTCTCTGAAACCGTAAGGCCCAGGTCTTTGATATTTGGTATGAAGCTTCATCTAGTGGACCTCTACCAAGATTGTTCAAATTATAGTGCTGGAGCCAAAAATGCCCCCGCTCCGGGGCCCTTTGGTTTTACATGGGCTTATATAGGGAAAATGTTTAAAAATCTTCTTCTCTGAAACCGCAAGGCCCAGGTCTTTGATATTTGGTATGAAGCTTCATCTAGTGGACCCCTACCAAGATTGTTCAAATTATAGTGCTGGGGCCAAAAATGCCCCCGCTCCAGGGCCCTTTGGTTTTACATGGGCTTATATAGGGAAGAGCTTTAAAAATCTTCTTCTCTGAAACCGTAAGGCCCAGGTCTTTGATATTTGGTATGAAGCTTCATCTAGGGGACCCCTACCAAAATTGTTCAAATTATAGTGCTGGGGTCAAATATGCCCCCGCTCCGGGGCCCTTTGGTTTTACATGGGCTTATATAGGGAAAACCTTTAAAAATTTTCATCTTTGAAACCGTAAGGCCCATGTCTTTGAGATTTGGTATGAAGCTTCATCCCACACGGCCATGGTCCCTTTCCCCCCCCCCCCACACACACACACACACACTCCGGGGCCCTTTGGTTTTAAATGGGCTTATATAGGGAAAATCTTTAAAAATCTTCTTCTCTGAAACCACAAGGCCCAGGTCTTTGCTATTTGGTATGAAGCTTCATCTAGTGGACTCCTACCAAGATTGTTCAAATTATAGTGCTTGGGCTAAAAATGCCACCGCCCCGGGGCCCTATGGTTTTACATGGGCTTATATGGGGAAAATCTTTAAAAATCTTCTTATCGGAAACCCCAAGGGCCAGGTCTTTGCTATTTGGTATGAAGCTTCATCTAGTGGACCCCTACCAAGATTGTTCAAATTATAGTGCTAGGGCCAAAACTGCCCCCGACCTGGGGCCCTTTGGTTTTACATAGACTTATATAGAGATATTCCTTAAAAATCTTCTTCTGAAACAGCAAGGCCATGGTCTTTGATATTTGGTGTGAAGCTTCCTCTAGTGGACCTCTATCAATATGGTTTAAATTATAACCCTGAGGCCAAAAATGCCCCCGCCCTGGAGCCATTTGGTTTTTAGCTCACCTGTCACGTAGTGACAAGGTGAGCTTTTGGGATCACTTTTTGTCCGTCGTGCGTCCGTGCGTGCGTACGTGCGTGCATCCGTGCATGCGTCCGTGCGTCCGTAAACTTTTCTTCAAATGACATCTCCTCCTAAACCACTGATCGGATTTTTTTCCAATCTTCACAGGAATGATCCTTAGGTGGTCCCCTTTCAAAGTTGTTCAAATGGTTCCGGTCCGTTGCACATATTGGTCACAGTAGCCAAAAATAGATTTTTTTCACCGAAAACTTAAAAAATCTTCTTCTCTGAAACCGCAAGGCCCAGGTCTTTGATATTTGGTATGAAGCTTCATCTAGTGGACCCCTACCAAGATTGTTCAAATTATAGTGCTGGGGCCAAAAATGTCCCCGCACGGGGGCCCTTTGGTTTTACATGGGCTTATATAGGGAAAATCTTTAAAAATCTTCTTCTCTGAAACTGCAAGGCCCAGATCTTTGATATTTGGTATGAAGCTTCATCTAGTGGACCCCTACCAAGATTGTTCAAATTATAGTGCTGGAGCTAAAAATGCCCCCGCACGGGGGCCCTTTGGTTTTACATGGGCTTATATAGGGAAAATCTTGAAAAATCTTCTTCTCTGAAACCGCAAGGCCCAGGTCTTTGATATTTGGTATGAAGCTTCATCTAGTGGACCCCTACCAAGATTGTTCAAATTATAGTGCTGGGGCCAAAAATGCCCCCCGCACGGGGGCCCTTTGGTTTTACATTGGCTTATATAGGGAAAATCTTTAAAAATCTTCTTCTCTGAAACCGCAAGGCCCAGGTCTTTGATATTAGGTATGAAGCTTTATCTAGTGGACCCCTACCAAGATTGTTCAAATTATAGTGCTGAAGCTAAAAATGCCCCCGCACGAGGGCCCTTTGGTTTTACATGGGCTTATATAGGGAAAATCTTGAAAAATCTTCTTCTCTGAAACCGCTAGGCCCAGGTCTTTGATATTTGGTATGAAGCTTCATCTAGTGGACCCCTACCAAGATTGTTCAAATTATAGTGCTGTGGCCAAAAATGCCCCCACACCAGGGCCCTTTTGTTTTACATAGGCTTATATAGGGAAAATCTTTAAAAATCTTCTTCTCTGAAACTGCAAGGCTTAGGTCTTTGCTATTTGGTATGAAGCTTCATCTAGTGGACTCCTACCAAGATTGTTCAAATTATAGTGCTTGGGCTAAAAATGCCACCGCCCCGGGGCCCTATGGTTTTACATGGGCTTATATGGGGAAAATCTTTAAAAATCTTCTTATCGGAAACCCCAAGGGCCAGGTCTTTGCTATTTGGTATGAAGCTTCATCTAGTGGACCCCTACCAAGATTGTTCAAATTATAGTGCTAGGGCCAAAACTGCCCCCGACCTGGGGCCCTTTGGTTTTACATAGACTTATATAGAGATATTCCTTAAAAATCTTCTTCTGAAACAGCAAGGCCATGGTCTTTGATATTTGGTGTGAAGCTTCCTCTAGTGGACCTCTATCAAGATGGTTTAAATTATAACCCTGAGGCCAAAAATGCCCCCGCCCTGGAGCCATTTGGTTTTTAGCTCACCTGTCACGTAGTGACAAGGTGAGCTTTTGGGATCACTGTTTGTCCGTCGTGCGTCCGTGCGTGCGTCCGTGCGTCCGTAAACTTTTCTTCAAACGACATCTCCTCCTAAACCACTGATCGGATTTTTTTCCAATCTTCACAGGAATGATCCTTAGGTGGTCCCCTTTCAAAGTTGTTCAAATGGTTCCGGTCCGTTGCACATATTGGTCACAGTAGCCAAAAATAGATTTTTTTCACCGAAAACTTAAAAAATCTTCTTCTCTGAAACCGCAAGGCCCAGGTCTTTGATATTTGGTATGAAGCTTCATCTAGTGGACCCCTACCAAGATTGTTCAAATTATAGTGCTGGGGCCAAAAATGCCCCCGCACGGTGGCCCTTTGGTTTTACATGGGCTTATATAGGGAAAATCTTTAAAAATCTTCTTCTCTGAAACTGCAAGGCCCAGATCTTTGATATTTGGTATGAAGCTTCATCTAGTGGACCCCTACCAAGATTGTTCAAATTATAGTGCTGGAGCTAAAAATGCCCCCGCATAGGGGCCCTTTGGTTTTACATGGGCTTATATAGGGAAAATCTTGAAAAATCTTCTTCTCTGAAACCGCAAGGCCCAGGTCTTTGATATTAGGTATGAAGCTTCATCTAGTGGACCCCTACCAAGATTGTTCAAATTATAGTGCTGGGGCCAAAAATGCCCCCGCACGGGGGCCCTTTGGTTTTACATTGGCTTATATAGGGAAAATCTTTAAAAATCTTCTTCTCTGAAACCGCAAGGCCCAGGTCTTTGATATTAGGTATGAAGCTTTATCTAGTGGACCCCTACCAAGATTGTTCAAATTATAGTGCTGAAGCTAAAAATACCCCCCACACGGGGGCCCTTTGGTTTTACATGGGCTTATATAGGGAAAATCTTGAAAAATCTTCTTCTCTGAAACCTCAAGGCCCAGGTCTTTGATATTTGGTATGAAGCTTCATCTAGTGGACCCCTACCAAGATTGTTCAAATTATAGTGCTGGGGCCAAAAATGCCCCCGCACCAGGGCTCTTTTGTTTTACATAGGCTTATATAGGGAAAATCTTTAAAAATCTTCTTCTCTGAAACTGCAAGGCCAAGGTCTTTGATATTTGGTATGAAGCTTCATCTTGTGGACCTCTACCAAGATTGTTCAAATTATAGCCCTGGGGCCAAAAATGCCCCCGCTCCGGGGCCCTTTTGTTTTACATAGACTTATATAGGGAAAATCTTGAAAAATCTTCTTCTCTGAAACCACAAGGCTTAGGTCTTCGATATTTGTTATGAAGCTTCAGCTAGTGGACCTCTATAAAGATTGTTCAAATTATAGCCCTGAGACCAAAAATGCCCCCGCCATGTGGCCCTTTGGTTTTACATAGACTTATATAGGGAAAATCTTTAAAAAATCATCTTCTCTGAAACACAAGGCTTAGGTCTTTGATATTTGTTATGAAGCTTCAGCTAGTGGACCTCTACCAAGATTGTTCAAATTATAGCACTGGGGCCAAAAATGCCCCCGCTCCGGGGCCCTTTGGTTTAACATAGACTTATATAGGGAAAATCTTGTTTTACATAGACTTCTATATGCAGGGTAAACCTTTAAAATCTTTTTCTCTGAAACCAGAAAGCCCAGGTCTTTCATATTCGATATGAAGCTTCATCTTGTGGACCTCTACCAAGATTGTTCAAATTTTAGCCCTGGGGCCAAAATTGACCCTGCCCGGGGCACACTTGTTATGCTTTGGATCAGGTGAGCGAACCAGGGCCCTCTGGGCCCTCTTGTATATAGGCTTATGTAGGGAATATCTTAAATAAAAATCTTCTTCTCTGAAACCGCAAGGCCCAGGTCTTTGATATTTGGTATGTAGCATATCTAGTGGACCTTTGCCAAGATTGTTCAAATTATAGCCTTTGTTGATATTTGGTATGAAGCTTCACCTTTTAAGACGTCTCTGAACATTATTAGGGTTAATAATGGCCCTCCCCGGGTCCCACTTGTTACTCTATGGATCAGGTGAGCGATCCAGGGCCATCATGGCCCTCTTGTTTTAATACAGGAATGAAGGTGTGAGGTAAAAAAAGTTGTGTATGCTGTAAGCCTCTTCCAACTGTGCATAAAGAATGAAATATCGAAGTAAAATTGACCATAGCACAGAAATTCGGGTCCGATCCGGTCCGGTCCAGTGTTTGTACATTACCCCAATTTTGTGGGACTTTTACCGACATTGAGATGAAATGGCATCTCAAGCCCTGTCGCCCAATGAAACCAATAGGGTTTATTTCCTGGACAGGCTTAGATCCTCTAAGTGTAATCTGTGTAATCTAGGCCCTATGGCCACAATGACTCTCGGGTAATATCTCTTCGTAAGTCTAAGCAGATTACCAGTACTAGTGTGTGGGCCGGATTCAGCTCCGCATGGAAGCATCATGCAGCCCATATATTTCTTCAAGCCCCTATGGGCGATGATGAATAACATACAAATCTTACATTTGACAAAGCAACTTTCATGTTTTTAACCTGTAAGTGCATGTAAACAGGCAGCTGGGAGAGGGGAACAGACTTTTTATTTTGACCTCAGAAGCCCCATTTGGACCTCCAGGGCCCTCAGCTTGTTTCAGGTCATTAGCACGCTCAGCGGGGGCTGGGGGGCAAAAATATTCCTTGGTACCAAACTTGAGCAGCCGTACGATTAGCCTATATTGCAGAGGTCGTAATTAACACTCATCCGCTCGTTTTTACGAGTAGTTTGTCAGCAAGGACAAATGAAAATTATTACTGGCTTGCCCTGCAGGACAAGTGAGTTTTCCGCCATGAAAATGTCTAATCCTGCCGTTCAGTGAAAGCATTTTCCAAAACTATCAAATTACAGCAAACAGTATGAGTCACACTGCCCTCCGGGCAGGCGGGTTGGGTTTAACTGTACGCTGCACCGGCAAGTTTTGGGGCAGGTTCAATCCCCCAAATGTCTTGGTGTCACCGTCGCTGATGATCTTGATTGGGGTCAACACGTTTCGGGGGTGGCGGCGGGAGCAGCTGGAACTTTGGGATTTCTTGGGCGTAACTTGGCTTTTGGCCTGGGGGGACAAAGGGTGTTGCATATAAAACATTGGTTCGCCCCCAGCTTGAGTATGCGTTGCCCGCCCTTTGGCATCCCTTTGTTGGAGCTTGGGTTTGGCCGGTGGAGAGGCTGCAGGGGACGGCTGCTCGGTGGGCCTGTCGGGGGTGGCAGGCTGTGATGGCCGTCCCTGGAGGCCCGTTGTGAGCGGTCCTCTTTAACCTTCTTCTATGAGATGCATTCAGGTGAAGTGGCCATTAATAAAGACAGGAGGTGCTTGACCCCTGTGGCGGTTTCGGCCCGAGTGGGGGCATTGGGGTGGACAGCGCACGGTGTCATAGGTACCGGTCCTACAGTGGTGCCCTGAAAGGTTCCTTTTTCCCTAGGACTATTCCCCAGTGGAATAGTCTTCCCTCTTCTGTGGTGAATGCTAAGACTGCGGAGGAGTTCAAAGCCTGTGGGATTTGGATTCAGAGGTATGCGTTTTAGTATACCTCTGATAATCAGATTGTAAATAGTTTTGGGGACTCACCCAGTGATTTCTCTTTTTTTTTTTAGCTAAATCCTAAATTTAGCTACGCACCCAACTGAGGTAATGACCAGATATGACCGACTCAGTATAAGAAGATAGATAGAGTATTCAGGCGTGTATTACCCACAGTTATTAGCTCACCAGAGCCGAAGGCTCCTGGGTAGCTTATAGGATAGGCAGTTGTCAGTCGTCGTCTGCGTCATATGTCCGTCGTCAATACTTTCAAACGACTTGGGCCGATCGGGCCCAAATTTTATCTGTATCATCCTTGGATTGAAAGTTTGTGTTTTTTTTTTATGAAAATCGGCTCTTTAGTTTGGTTGCTATGGCAACTTAGAGTTCCCATAGACTTATAATGGGGAAAATTGAAAAATGGCATTTACTGCCAAGCCTCTGCAGATATTTTGACAAAACTTTCATAGAAATGTTCCTTAGACAATCTTCTCTCTGCCATATGAATTTAGGGCTGCTGCTCATTTGTATTGGTTGCCATGGAAACCAAAATGAAAAAAATAGAAAAAAAAATACTTAAAAAGTCATCTCCTCAGAAACCGTATGCTCTATGAGGCTGAGTGTTTATGGAAATATTCACCATATTTGCTTTTACAGGTTTTGTGTTTTTTATGAAATTCGGCTCTTAAGTTTGGTTGCTATGGCAACTTAGATTTTCCATAGACTTATAATGGGGAAAATTGAAAAATGGCATTAGCTACCAAGCCTTTGCAGATATTTTGACAAAATTTTCATAGAAACATTCCTTGAGTGAACTTCTCTCAGCCATATGCTTTTATGTCAACCTGTGAGTCCCGTAGGTTGTGCCAGGGCCATGCCCCGCCCCCTCCACTTCATAAAATACCTTATATCTCAGAAACCTTACAGATTTGATAGATTGATTTGAGGTTTAACGTCCCCGTCAACACTGTAAGGGCATTTTGGAGACGATGCTTCCAATTTTGTGAGACTTTTACCCGACATTGTGATGAAATGACATCTCAAGCCCTTTCGCCCAATGAAACCAATAGGGTTTATTAGCATGGACAGTCCGCCTCGCACCGCGGTTCCTGGACAGGCTTAGATCCTCTAAGCGGTTTACCAGTTCTAGTGTGCTGGCCGGATTCAGCTCTGCGTGGAAGCATCATGCAGCCCATATATTTCTTCAATCCCCAATGGGCGGGGGCCACAGAAACCTTACAGATCCCCACCCCTAAACCATATATATTCTTGTTCCATATGGTAAGACATATTAAATGACACCAACCTGGGGGTTCCCCCGAATGTGCCGGGGACATGCCCCACCCCCTCCACTTCATTAAATGCCATTTATCTCAGAAACCATTCAGATCCCCACCCCTAAACCGTATATATTCTTGTTTCTTATGATAAGACGCACTCAATGACAGCAACCTGGGAGTCCCTCGGGATGTGCCTGGGCCATGCCCCACCCCCTCCATTTCATAAACGGCCCAATATCCCAGAAACCCTACAGATTACATATGGTAAAGTGCAACATATGGTAAGAGTCATGCCCAGACATAAAGCCAGAAAGGTAAACTAATGAGAAAAACCTTAGTGATTACTAATTGATTATCGATTGCAATGACATGACTGATAGTTGACTATCTTTCATCTCCGATTAGCCAGCCCTAGATAGGGGTATGGTAGCGGAAGGGATGGGGTTAAGAGGTAACCTTTAGGGGATAACTGTATTCAAAATTGTCATTTGGGGAGGTAAATCGGTGGTTTTACGGTCGGAAATTTCGTTTTACGGCGACGCGTCAGCGGAGCCGTAAAACATAATTTGCGACCGTAAAACCACCGATTTACCCCCCCCCCCCCCAATGACAATTTTCAATACAGTTATCCCCATTCTAATGCACTTATTCGGTTGTTTTGTTTAAAATTGTACTATTTTGCACAAAGCGGCAGGCGTTGTGAGCTGCGTAAAACCAAATGTAAGCCAATGAAAAACGTGGTGACGTCGGATTTCCGACAGTATATCGTGGAATATACTGTCGCAAATTTTTGACGTTACCCAATCAGATGTCGCGTTACATACGTAAGTGCATTAGAATTCTTCTTTGTATGGGACCCGAACGCTCAGTGCAACATCAACAAAATGGATATGGTGCAATGAAGAGCAGCGCATTTTGGCAAAGGCGATTTTGATAGGACCAGGATAGGATGGGTGCGCATGTCTTATTGTAGGTTCTTCTGTGGGATTTATTTATGTTGTTGTTTGTTACTTACTGTGTGTATCACTTGTGTCTTTTAGTTTTGGATGGTCATATGGCCATTTTGTGGGAAAGTAACTGTCCTTATGGCCTTCCTTTGTTTAGGTTTCCATTATGGTCTGGTCGCTTAATGTTTGTATTTCTGTCCCTTTGGTGTCTTTGATGGGTGGAGTAAGTTAATTGTATCGATTCCTGATCTTTGTTTTTACTTCTACTTTGTCGTGCGCTGGTTCATTTATGTATCATTTGAATGCTTCCTGAAATTTGTTCTCCAAACTATTTTACATGTACAGTCGAACTTCGATGGCTCGAACCCCTTTGGGACCATGAAAATTTGTTCGAGACAGGGGATGTTCGAGCCACTGAGATTACTTCCAGGAGGCATAACGAGATACTTTTGGACATATTTTCGGTGTTCTGTAATGAACATGTATGCTGTGTGTACTCATTAGAATCGCCTCATCAAGGTGATTCTAATGAGTACACACAGCATACATTTGCAAGATAAAAGACGAAAATCTCCTTAATTATCTCGCACCATTTCTTATGTAGAGAACTTCCCTTGGGGCTCAAGAACGGATTCGACTCAGCCATGGTAAACGAGCCATCGGTGTTCGAGCCATCGAAGTTCTACTGTATTTGAAAATGAGCAATCAGACAGTAATCAAGTCTGTTTGTTTTAGGGGAATGGGAACACCTGGCAGATTTTTCCGTCATTTTTCAAAGGGAAATTTGTCATTTGTGGAGGTTTTGTTTGTTCGTTTGTATTGGAGTTTAACAGCCCAGTCAACACTATTTTAGGTAATGTTGAGCCAGTTAGTTTACCTATCCACACTTTTCGTGGGCATGCTTATACGTAAGTGGTTAACCAGTACAGTGCACATTCTTTCGCCAGAATTCTTGATTCAGCAGAAGGGAGAGAATGACCGTAGAAAAGATTTTATGATCAATCTCCAGGAAAGATTGTTGCGGACCCCGGCAGGTATCACCAGTCAGACGCACATCCTACTGAGCTACCGAGGCAGGCTGTGGAGGTAAATAGGCAGTTTTATGGTCAGAAATTTTATTTTATGGTGGCATGTCAGCAGAGCCGTAAAAAATATGGCTCCCGCCCATCGGGGCTTGAAGATATAAATGGGCTGCACGATTCTTCCACGCAGAGCTAAATCCAACCGCACACAAGTACTGGTAAATCGCTTAGAGGATCTAAGCCTGCCCAGGCAAAGCTGTGCAAGTCGGACTATCCATGCTTATAAACCCTATTGGTTTCATTGGGCTACAGGGCTTGAGAGGTGATTTCATCTCAGTGTCGAGTAAAAGTCCCGCAAAATTGGAAGCAATGTCTCCAAAATAACCTATATAGTGTTGATAGGGAAATTTTCTCTGTATGAAGTGGGGTTTAGGGTGGTCTTCATTTCATGGATGTGTACAATTGATGATAAGAATAAATCTGAAAACTTGCCAGAGATTTCCTTGTCTCTGTCTTGGCCTTATCACAGATGCTCTAACAACCACGCAACTAGCAGTTTGGCAATACAACATTTGTCTCCTGTTCATTAACCCTTTTTGTACCAGATGGAATCTTCCTCCTTATATAGACTATAGAGCAGGGCTCCATTTCAAAATTAAGGGGTGTCAGGTTTTGTTTTCTTCAAAATTTGTTTGGAAATTGGCTTGACTTTAAGCAAACCATGTAGGCCCTGATGAGACGTCTGATCTGGGCCTGCAGTCCTGCACTGTTTGCCGATGGTACCCCTTTTGGGGTTTCTGGTACAAAATTGGTAAACCCTTTACCACTCAGATACGTGTTTTTACCTGTCTGCACCCCCCCCCATTTTAAGCCCCAGAAGCACCTAAAATCTGCATTTCTACCTCTGGATAGTTATGTTTGCTTAGGATTTATTGGGCAAAAAAGTGACCTGTTTTTTCGCGCACCTCCCCACTAAAAATATTCTTGGGGGGATTGAAGGGGGGGCTTTGCCCCCCTCACATCCCAAAAAATTTTGGGTGTATGGCCCAACCGGCCACTAAAATTTATATCTGAGAGTGTCTGGGGTCAAAATTGCCTGAAAATTGATGCTGATAAAACATGCTGCAAACAGTGAAAATGGCAAGTGCCAAACACCTTAATTGTTGCCTTGACAGCTGTGTGAAGATTAAAATGTGGTCAAAAATTCATGTGAAAACACACTTTTTGGCAACTTTGAGATGCCCCCTCTTTACCATGACAACAATGATCAAGTCATGAAAGGTTGCATTTGAAATGCTACTGCCCAATGAACATTCCTACCGAGTTTGGTGTAAAACAAACCATCCATTAGGAAACAATGGCTAGTTGAAGTTGCTGTCAGGTGCAACACTGTGAAAATCAGCGAAATTCACAAAATCCCTGAGTGGTAAAGGGTTAACATGCAAATACGTCAAAACACAATGACACTCTGAACAAGAATTTGTGTCACAAGTGTCATGTTTGTCAAAGTACAAAGAAACCATAATCCATATTTAGCATATTGAATGCCGGTAAATTCTGCTTCTCACAAGCTTAGCGCTTGTGAAAAAATCTTTATTCTTGCAATCCCGCCGCCTTCAGATTTGTGCTGCATATTGAAAATGTTATTTACATTAAGTCAGTTGTCTGACAATTTTGGCCAAAAAACGGAGAGGGACTAGCTACTCAAGCATTACACCCACATCAGCCTGTTCAGAAGCGCATGACAGAAAGTTCAATAGGGTGCAACAAAGCTTTTGGCGCGTCTTTGATTTTCGTTGCAAACAGCATCAAATGTGCGACGGGGAGCAGTCTTTTGTGGTTGTAAGCCCATAACATACAGGATCTTACACGAGTGTTCATGTATTATTGAATTTATTAAACTCGTTGAAGAAAAGGGATAAAATATTCGGCCTTTGCCGAACATTTTATCCCTTTTCTTCAACGAGTTTAATAAATTCAATAATACATGGGCGATAAAATGTTCGGCCTTTGCCGAACATTTTATCCCATTTCTTCAACGAGTTTAATAAATTCAATAATTCATGAGCACGAATGCAAGATTCTTTTTATCATATGACATTTAAAACGCATTTTATTCACGATTGTTTAACAAAAAATGTCTATATTCCGCCATTAATACATTGACGTCATACATGTAACTTTACAGGGCGTATCTAACTAATTTGCATATTTAATTCACTAGTGGATTATCGAATTTATTACATGACGTAATTATTACGCTCTCAGATGCGACATCATATGATAAAATGTGATAAATGTTCTCTTTTTCCATTCTTGTCGTTGTCAGCCCCCGCCCATCAGGGCCTGAAGAAATAAATGGGCTGCATGATGCTTCCACATAGATCTGAATCCCACCGCACACGAGTACTGGTTATGCCTGCCCAAGGAAAGTGGTGTGAGTCGGAAAGTTCATGTTTATAAACCCTTTCGATTTCATTGGGCGACAGGGCTTGAGATGTCATTTCTGTCATCGCATTGTCTGGTAAAAATCCCACAAAGTTGGAAACAATGTCTCAAAAATGACCTATATAGTGTTGATGGGGATGTTAAACATCAAATCAAACAAACAAAATTCTTGTCGTTGTAGGTCTGTGTGAGATGTCTCTATTTAAGGCTCGCGAGTGGTGGTCAACCACAGTAGGAGAAGATGAAGAATTTGACCAGGGTTGTTTGTGTGTAGCAAACATAGATAACAGTGAAAATGAACTAGGTAAGTGTACCTTTTCATACTTGTATCTTTTGAGGTGACAAACTCAAGTGAATTTCTTACAGTTCCGTCCATTTCAATAGTGTAAGGGTTTTGATTGTATTTGAGTTGAATGGCCCAGTCAAAACTATTTTAGATTTGAAATTATAAGAAATTGTTTTCGAGGTCTGACTGAGATCAATTTCATTAACCCTTATCTTGCTGAATATTCATTTAAGCCAGACCCATTTCTGTCTATCAACCAATCAAATTACTTGATGTAATTTATTGCTACAAATTCATAAACTGAATGCCAAACAGTGTAGATCCTGATCAGATGGCTTCTGAAGAAGCCATCTGATCTGGATCTACACTTTTTGCAAAGATAGGGGTTGTCGTGAACAGCAAGATAAGGGTTAACATTATCAGGTGGCTAAGCAATTTCTGATGATTATAAAACACCAGATATATTGATTGCTAAAAAGTTAAAAGAATTTAAAGTTAACCATGACATCATAGATTTGTTTGTTTTGGAGTTTAACGGCCCAGTCAACACTATTTCAGGTCATTTTTGAGCCAGTCAGTTTACCTATCTACACTTTTCCTGGGCAAGCTTATACTAAGCGGTTGACCAGTACAGTGCACATTCTTTCGCCAGAAACTGACAACTGCCCTTCTTGAATCAGTGGAAGGGAGAGAATGACCGTTGAAAAGATTTCATGATCAATCTCCCTGAAAGAATGTTCCCGACCCCGACAGGTATCCAACCTGTGTCGGAGGCTCCTGATCACCAGTCAGACGCGCATCCGACTGAGCTACCGAGGCCGGCAGTGTAAGGGTTAATTTTTCTTTGTCTGTGAATATAATTACATAAATAGACAAATTAAGGGGAATGGATACACATTCAGAGGAGGCAACTCCTTCAAAAGTATTTTTGTCTCCCATGTCAATAGGGGTCAATCTTTTCAGAGTAGATCTATCCCTTTTTTCTGTGGGACAGAGTTTATAGAAAAGCAAATAGGAAGTCCCTAAAGTTGTCTCCCTTTGAAAAATGGCAGAAAAATCTGCCAGGTGTATCCAATCCCCTTAATAAGTTAAGAAGAAACTGCTCTTAGCATCCTGAAAGATTATTCTAACACAGCGCGCCTATATAGGCAATGGAAAACAACTGTGTTTTATTCTACAACAAATCATGGCTAGGAAGAGCGTGACGAGTGACGTCATTAAAAACTGCCAATTGATGACGTCATTAGTCGATTTCCTTAACGTTAGACGGTGTAACGTCATTTTCTCGCATCGAAAACGTTAGAAAAGGATGTAAATGCTGTGTTTCAGTCGTTAATTTTAGCGTGATTTCAATGGCGAAAAGTTGTGAGATTTTGAAGGAAACAACAACATTATTGCCGATTTTCAGCGTGTTAGAATCGAAATAGATCAGCTCTACGCGCACGTGATTTGTCTACTTTACAACTGACCTCCAAACTGTGATTTATTACTCAACAAATCACAGTTAGAGCTGATCTATTTCTTAATTAAAGGCCCTGCATATGTTTTTAAACCGTGCATACAAACATCACATGACCAGACACACATAAACCTAAAATAGCAGAAACTGTGTCAGGTATTAGTGCTCTTTTCAAAGTGATCAGGAAATACACTGTTTGTCATTCAGTATGTGACTCTACAGGAATAAATTACATCAAGTAATCTTTTTAACTATTCAGCCGGTTAAGGCCTTTTAAGGGTTAAGTGTTAATTACCCATAATTTTCATTTCAGATAAAATAATCATAGGTAGTTACCATGGAATCCTTAGAATTTTCAATCCAAAACCAACAAAGACTGATAATGGCTGGAGTGGCTTCAAACCAGAGGATGTGTTGTTGGAATCCTCTCTGCAACAGCCAATACTGCAGATGGAGGCAGGAAGATTTGTGTCGTATGTTACTTTTTGTTTGCTGCATAAACACAGCCATGCCACATAACACAGCCATGCTACATAAACACAGCCATGCTACATAAACACAGCCATGCTATATAAAACAGCCATGCTACATAAACACAGCCATGCTACATTAACACAGCTGGGATAGTTAGTCGTTGACCCTTTCAGCCTTGTAGACAAATACATATAGCCCCCGCCCATCGAGGCTTGAAGAAATATATGGGCTGCATGATGCTTCCACGCAGAGCTGAATCCAACCCGCACACGAGTACTGGTAAACTACTTAGAGGATCTAAGCCTGCCCAGGCAAAAGGGTGCGCACGAGTTGGACCGTCCATGCTTATAAATCTTATTGGTTTCATTGGGCGACAGTGCTTGAGCTGTCAGTTCATCTCAATGTCAGGTAAAAGTCCCACAAAATTGGAAGCAACATCTCCAAAATGACCTTTACAGTGTTGACAGGGACGTTAAACCTCAAATCAAACAAAACAAAAGACAAATACAGATACAGACAGCATAGATCAAGATGAGAAAGCTCATAATTTATATATATCTCTCATCAGGGGCCAGTTGTTCAAAGCATCGTTAGCTTAACGAGCTCGTTAGTGGTCATATTGTTCAGCAAAAATATTAGCAAAGGGGGGGTCTCCATAAGGCCCATTTTCTGCCCCCTAGATATTTCCTTTATTTTTTGCTGATAGGTACCATAGTATGTCTGCTTTACCAAAACAATAGTGGGGTCGCGCATAGGCAGCTTATTTTGGAGTAATAAGACATGCAAAGTGGGTGGGGTATTTCAGTATGATATAGCTGCTTATTTTGGAAGTTATTTTTTCCCCTTGAAACCATATTGAAAGTTTGCATTTTTAATTTGGTCTTATAGGAGTGTATCTGAACTAACATTCTGAGGCATTTTGCCCAGTTAAAATGACTTATTTTATTGTTATAGGCCGTTAAACTGAGTTTATCAATTTTAGCTATTTTAAAACATTTTTTTTGTTTAAATCAAATATTATTTGGTATCCAAGGAATGTCTGCCTAAGATATTACATATAAATCATTGGAAGTGATGTAAGTATGCCTTTTAAAACAAAGGGATGTGCATGCTGCACTCATTGTGCACATGAGCATGCATGATTTCCATGTGTTATCATGCAAAGCTCAATAACTCGGATGTGGTCAGTATCTCAGTAACTTCATGAGACGAGATAGTGATACCTTGCACAACTTTATGTTTTGGGAAGGGAAGTTCAATACATTGAATGATATCTGACAATGACCTACATTTCATGGTCCAATAAACACAGATTAATTGAGTCCTAAATCTGTGTTAAAGTGCATTTGTCCGTTACTTCAAGACCTTGAGCGTTGGAGCTTGATTAGCTTTTACATCTGGAGGCTATTGTACATATTTGACTTGCCAGACACAATAATAAATTGATCCATGTGTTTTGCCAGGACCTCATCCTTTTCATTACTTGTCTGGAGAACAGGTTTAAATGCATTACATACAGAACACATTATATGTGAGTGAGTGAGTGTTGGAGTTTTGAGTGTTGGAGTTTTACGTCCCACCAACAGCTAAGGTCATATGGAGACGGGACCTCGGTTTTAAGACTCATCCGAAAGTCTGGAGAAGCCCGGGATCGATCCTGCTACCCCTGGTTTACAAGGCGAGTAGCGTAAACACTGCACCACAGAGGCTTCTACACATTATATGTACATAGTAAGCAAATGTAAGGTATCTGGGAAGTCGGCACCATATTTAATAGAACCTTCTACTATTTAACTCTTTCACTGACTGACTTAACCACCGACCGCACCTTGGTGACTTATTTTGTTTCCTTAGTCCCTTTAGTTGAGGCATGTGGTTCTCTCTACTAAAATCTTCAAGAAGTTCTGCCACATCTCTGAAACCCCTGTTGTTGCTTAGGACATATTACTTGTGAGGAGATTGTACAGACCATACCACTGCACTGGAGGAGAAAGGGACAACTTTTTTCAATATGTGTTGCAGATGACACATATAATTATGCAGAAAATATATCAACTACAGTTTTCAGCGCCTGTCATTTTCAATACATAAGGATGCCCTCTCAGGAAATCAGTGATGATGGTTGCACCTGATGGGTATATATTATCTGTTCTTAAACATATTTGATAGGTGTGGAAGGTGAGGGGGGGGGGGCACAAAAATAACTGAGCACTGAAATCATGCTTCATTGCTTTTAGCAAGGAGACTTGCTTGTTGTTGACAGGGGTTTCAGAGATGTGGCAGAACTTCTTGAAGATTTTAGTAGAGAACCACATACCTCAACTAAAGGGACTAAGGAAACAAAATAAGTCACCAAGGTGAGGTTGGTGGTTAAGTCAGTCAGGGAAAGAGTTAAATAGTAGAAGGTTCTATAAAATATGGTGCCGACTTCCCATATACCTTACATTTGCTTACTATGTACATATAATGTGTTCTGTATGTAATGCATTTAAACCTGTTATCCGGACAAGTAATGAAAAGGATGAGGTCCTGGCTAAACACATGGATCAATTTATTCTTATGTCTGGCAAGTCAAATATGTACAATAGCCTCCAGATGTAAAAGCTAATCAAGCTCCAACGCTCAAGGTCTTGAAATAACGGACAAATGCACTTTAACACAGATTTAGGACTCAATTAATCTGTGTTTATTGGACCATGAAATGTAGGTCATTGTCAGATATCATTCAATGTATTGAACTTCCCTTCCCAAAACATAAAGTTGTGCAAGGTATCACTATCTCGTCTCATGAAGTTACTGAGATACTGACCACATCCGAGTTATTGAACTTTGCATGATAACACATGGAAATCATGCATGCTCATGTGCACAATGAGTGCAGCATGCACATCCCTTTGTTTTAAAAGGCATACTTACATCACATCCAATGATTTATATGTAATATCTTAGGCAGACATTCCTTGGATACCAAATAATATTTGATTTTAACAAAAAAAAATGTTTTAAAATAGCTAAAATTGATTAACTCAGTTTAACGGCCTATAACAATAAAATAAGTCATTTTAACTGGGCAAAATGCCTCAGAATGTTAGTTCAGATACACTCCTATAAGACTAAATTAAAAATGCAAACTTTCATTATGGTTTCAAGGGGAAAAAATAACTTCCAAAATAAGCAGCTATATCATACTGAAATACCCCACCCACTTTGCATGTCTTATTACTCCAAAATAAGCTGCCTATGCGCGACCCCACTATTGTTTTGGTAAAGCAGACATACTATGGTACCTATCAGCAAAAAATAAAGGAAATATCTAGGGGGCAGAAAATGGGCCTTATGGAGACCCCCCCTTTGCCATAATAAATGATCAAAGTTTTAACGATACGTTAGCTAACGACGTCGTTAGTTTTGAACCACTGGCCCCAGGATGTTATATCTGCTATTATCAACATTCTTACACCTCCTATAGTAAACTATTGGGACGCAATATTGTTCATACCCCAAAGAATACATTGACTCATGCAATGTCACATGATCATTAAACGATGCAAAAAATAATCCATGGTTCTCTCCATTATGATTGAACGATGACATCATGATCAACAGCACTCACCCGTTGTTACTTCCCATTTTGTTATCCCCCGCCGAAGGCGGAGGGATATAGTTTTGGCGTTGTCCGTCCGTCCGTCCATCCTTCCGTCCGTCCTTCCGTCACACTTTGTCCGGAACCGTTTCTCAGCAACCATTGCATGGAATTAAATGAAACTTGAAATAAATATGTATTATTATGCTGTGGTGATGCACGCGCAATTTTTTTTCAGATTGACTTTTTACATCCAGAGTTATGGCCCCTTGAATGATTGAAATTCTGGATTTTTCGTCGTCTCACTTTGTCCGGAACCGTTTCTCAGCAACTATTGCATGGAATTAAATGAAAATTGAAATAAGTATGTATTATTATGCTGCCGTGATGCACGCGCAATTTTTTTTCAGATTGACTTTTTACATCCAGAGTTATGGCCCCTTAAATGATTGAAATTCTGGATTTTTTCGTCATCTCACTTTGTCCGGAACTGTTTCTCAGCAACTATTGCATGGAATTAAATGAAACGTGAAATAAATACGTATTATTATGCTGCGGTGATGCACGCGCAATTTTTTTCTGGATTGACTTTTTACATCCAGAGTTATGGCCCCTTAAATGATTGAAATTCTGGATTTTTTCGTCGTCTCACTTTGTCCGGAACCGTTTCTCAGCAACTATTGCATGGAATTAAATGAAACTTGAAATAAGTATGTATTATTATGCTGTGGTGATGCACGCACATTTTTTTTTCCGGATTTACTTTTTACATCCAGAGTTATGGCCCCTTAAATGATTGAAATTCTGGATTTTTCGTCGTCTCACTTTTTTGTCGGGAACTGTTTATCAGCAACTATTGCATGGAATTAAATGAAACTTGAAATAAATATGTATTATTATGCTGTGGTGATGCACGCACAATTTTTTTTCGGATTGACTTTTTACACCCAGAGTTATGGCCCCTTAAATGATTAAAATTCTGGATTTTTCGTCGTCTCACTTTGTCTGGAACCGCTTCTCAGCAACTATTGCATGGAATAAAATGAAACTTGAAATAAATATGTATTATTATGCTGCCGTGATGCACGCGCAATTTTTTTTTCTCAATTTTGGCCAGATATATTTTCTTGCCATTCTACACGAAAAACCCATTCGGCGGGGGATATCAATTCAACGAATTTGCTTGTTTCAGCTGCAACGTCCTCTGAATTCAACAATTTTAACAATTTCTGAGGCATAAATTATTCATTGACTATGGTTCTAAAAAAAAATTTCAGGTGGGAAGGAAACGGACTGGGTGGGGAAGAGACTAGTTTCTTCCCCAGGGACATGGCATCTGATCAGGGCCTTAACTGTTTCCAGAGAGTTCAACCAGTTTGTATCAATTTCATAGTTCAAATCAACCCCTAAAATGGACTCGCATATATAAGATGAAAGATTCCATGCAGTACAAAATTGGTTAATGTACATTGTCCAATGAGATGTATACCATCTCAAACCAAATTTGTTTTCTGTATTTTACAGAGGGTCTGAGAAGTTACATCTAGCTGTTCTACACCCGAGAAAAATAGCAGTTTACAATGTTGCAGGTAGGTACAGTAATTTATCAAAATGTTTGTACGGTGAAATAGTTCCAGACATAAGGGGGAGTGTCAAGGATGGTTAACCCATTGCATGCGGGAAACCCCTAAAAGGGTACCTTTGCAAATAGTGCAGGCCCGGATCAGACACCACAGAACGCTGCGCCTGAGCAGGGTCTGCACTATTTGCTTACAGAATTTTCCGTCAAAAATTGAATAAAAACAAAAAAATAGGCCTATCACCCCTTGTATGTCAAATGAACTTATCTCACATATAGCAATGGCAAAGTCCACTAGTATAGAAAGTGTTAATCCTTTGACTGCTTAACACAACTCACAGGGGACATTTTCAAAGCATGCTGTTTCTTATTTTTCAGCACAAATAAGGCCTGACATTTCACATGCATTGGCTGCCAAGCAGATGATTCATAATGAAAAATATTTTTGAATATCAGGGGCCAGTTATTCAAAGCATCGTTAGCTTAACCAGCATTGTTCTAGAAAGTTAAATTCCTAAAATTTTGGTATTTTTCTGAAAAAAATGTGAGCAGCTTTTGCATTTTTTTCAGCAAAATATTACTATTTTCACCATATTGAATGATAGTTTTAACGATATGTTAGCCAACGACGTCGTTAGTTTTGAACAACTGGCCCCAGATTGACATCTGCTCCAGGAATTTATCCAGCAGCTGAACAGCTAAGAGATAATTTTCTTTATTTGTTGTTAGACATATTTATTGTTAGTACTCATTGGAATTGCCACTGATTGTTTTAGGTCAAACTTGGTACAAACTAACCAAGATTTGATTAGGTTTTGGTCAAGGTCACAGGCTCCTCATAACTCTTATTTTTGGTCAAAAATGACTTGCCTGCAACCTAGCTCATGAAGGCATTGATGAACTTTGATCAAACATGGTCCAATATATCCCCCCCCCCCCACCCGTCGAGGCTTGAAGAAATAGATGAGCTGCATGATGCTTCCACGCAGAGCTGAAACCGTCCGCACATGAGTACTGGTAAACCGCTTAGAGGATCTAAGCCTGCCCATGCAAAGCGGTGCGAGTTGGACCGTCCATGCTTATAAACCCTATTGGTTTCATTGGAAGACAGGGCTTGAGATGTCACTTCACCTCCATGTCGGGTAAAAGTCCCACAAAATTGGAAGCAGCGTCTCCAAAATGACCTATACAGTGTTGATGGGGACGTAAACCTCAAATCAAACAAATGATCCAATATATCATTACAACCTACCGAAGATTTGATTAGATTTTGGTGACCTTGACCTTATATTTAAGATCACATGCTTCCAATAACAGTCAATTTTTTATGGCAGTGGGACATAGTTTTCATCTGAAAACATTTTACGTTATTAGTGTTTTTAAAATTGATCACTGGTGACTTGTATATTCTGATGGTCAACCATCAAATGTTGTTGAGTCTAACCACTAGTTCCGTAAAAATCCTAAAATTTCAGACACTTTTAGGACTTACTGTAATTTCCTAAATTTTTGACAAATTTGTTTCACAATCCAGTAAGGAGTTCAAATGGTACAGGCGGAATGGCAAACAGTGCGGTCTGATCTGGGTCTGCTTTGTTATACCCCCGCAAACGAAGTTTGAAGGGGGTATATAGGAGTCAGCTTGTCGTCTGTCGTCGTCGGTCCGTTACAAAAAAACTTTAACATTGCTCAAAACTTCCTTATTCTTTGACCGATTTCTTTAATATTCACACACCACACACCTTGCCACTAGTACTTAAGATTGATATACACAAACCTGACCTTGACCTTTACGTTGACCTTCCTCAAGGTCAAATACTTGTAAAAAATTTTCTGTCGTCGTCGTCGGTCCGTTACAAAAAACTTTAACATTGCTCATAACTTCCTTATTCTTTGACCGATTTCTTTAATATTCACACACCACACACCTTGCCACTAGTACTTAAGATTGATATACACAAACCTGACCTTGACCTTTACGTTGACCTTCCACAAGGTCAAATACTTGTAAAAATTTGTCTGACAACGCATGCGGGGGTATAATTGGCGCCCGTTAGGCGGCAGCTCTAGTTTGCTTTGGCCTGACTGTCCCAATTCATAGGATCATTTCGGTAAATACTAGTACAGACCCGAATCAAAAATTATTCTTCTACAGGCAGTTCTCAACCTTTGGTAAATTCTGTAGAAGCTCGATTCAGGTGAATTCTTTTTGAAAGTACAGTCAAACTTCAATGGCTCGAACACCTTTGGGGCCTCGAAAATCTGTTCGAGGCAGGGGTAGTTCGAGCCACTGAGGGTTACTGCCAGGAGGCATAACGAGATACTTTTAGACATCTTTTCGGCGTTCTATAATGAAAATGTATGCTGTGTGTACTCATTAGAATCGCCTCATCGAGGCGATTCTAATGAGTACACACAGCATACATTTGCAAGATAAAAGACTAAAATCTCCTTAATAGTCCCCATTATTTCTTATGTAGAGGATTGCGCTAGGGGCTCAAGAATGGGTTCGACACATCCATGGTAAACGAGCCATCGGTGTTCGAGCCATCGATGTTCTACTGTATTGTAAAGCCAACTTCATTTACCCTATGTATTTAGACAGACAGACCTAAGCAAACAGTAGACCCAGATGCGATGGGACAGAATATAAGAATCTTATATGGGTGTGAGGGGTGGATGGAAAAATCCGTCCCGAGGGTCACTGTCCGGCATCACGAGGCTTGCCGAGTGATGCCGGGCAGTGATCCCGAGGCAAGGATTTTTCCATTCACCCCTCACACCCATATAGGATTCTTTTTCTTGCATACCTTCCATTACTTAGCGCGGATTTTAATGCTGCTGTCACTTCGGTTACCGACGTCCGCCATTTTGTGATGACACAACAGGAATGTTTAGTGACGTCACGCATGACGCCGCCGCACATGAGGTTGTAATCAACCAGTGCATTTATCAAACACGCGATTATATTCGATTTGGGGTCGGAACACCAGGGTCAGAACCTAAATTTCTATCCCAGGGTAAAATCACGGATTTCCTTGTCTGGTGTGCAAGAATGTGACATCTTACCTGGGTCCCTTCTGTCACACATCCAGCTATTTTTAGATGCAGCATTGGTTAGTAAATTGTTCTTGTTTTATTTGTCGTGTCTGCTTTAAGCATGGTGCGATAGAGGTATCCGGTTTTCCATCTTTTCGTTCATATGTCAACATTTTCGACCACCCTAGCTTTCACCCATTTCTTGAGAACTACAAGAGCTTCATTTATGATACTTGGTACAAACTTGAATCTATGAATGGCAACTTCAAAGCAATGATCCATATTTATCCCCACGCTTTTCGAAGAAAAAGTGGGGATATTGTAATTGTCTCTGGCGTCCGTACGTACGTCCTTACGTCCATCTTACCGGACAACTCCTCCCACACTTTTACAGCTAGAAACTTAAAACTTTGGGAACTGAGTAGGTCTTTAGTCTGAGGAGCGCATGACACTTTCGGAATTTTGATCCTACCCCTAGGGACCAGGCCAGGGGGTGGGGCGCCGCAGGGGTAAAAAATCAAAGTTTTCAGAACCTGGTCGTGAACGGCATAATGAGTAGAATACATAACAATCAAAATTTGACCCCTAGGGTCAGGTTTGAGGTCACCAGAGGTCAAAAACTTGGATTTTTCCCCCCATAAACCCCTTTTTAACGATTACCGGATAAGTCCTCCTACGCCGTTTCAGATAGAAACATGAAACTTTGGGAACTGATAGGTATTTGGTCTGAGGAGTGCATGACACTTTCGGAATTTTGATCTTAAGATTGGGTGGGAGTTGCAATTGAGAACTTATATATAGTGGCGTATCTTTAAAAAAGCGTGGGGATGTGCGATGGCGTGCCATCGACTGCGCGATTCTAGTTGACCTTGACATACATTTCATAGTTCACTGACTTCGTGGATTATTGAAACCACCCTAACTTTCACCATTATGTAAGAGTCCATTTCTCAAAACCTGTAAGAGCTTCATTAATGATTCTTGGGATAAACTTGCATCTAGGAATGACAACTTTCATGCAGGCCCATGTTTGACCAAGATATGATGACTTTGCACCCCCACAGGCGTGATATAGTTGGCGGAATTCTTGTTTTATATGAAGTAAGGTAAGGAGTAAAGGTGTCCAAATACTTGGGTAAATAGGGTACCCATTATTTAGAAATTTACAGCCATCCGTTGCTGATAGCCCTAACTTGATATTTCATATGACGACAAAACTCGTTACAATGACAATTTCAATGAAACAAATCCTTAGCTCAAGCTGGAAGGGGATATTAATGATATTCAAGAATATAGATTTTTTTACTCCAAGAATCAAATGTTGTGGGCATTTGTTAGAATCGCCTCAGCGAGGCGATTCTAACAAATGTCCACAACATTTGCAAGGCAAATCAACATTTGTTTCTTGGGGTAACTGAGATGAAAATGCCCTTTATAACATATGAGTGAGTGAGTGTTTGAGTTTTACGTCCCCACCAACAGCTAAGGTCATACTGAGACGGGGCCTCGGTTTAAAGACTCATCTGAAAGTCTGGAGAAGCCCGGGATGGATCCTGCGACCCCTGGTTTACAAGGCGAGTAGCGTAACCACTACACCATGGAGGCCTCTTTGTGGACATTTGTTAGAATCGCCATGGCGAGGCGATTCTAACAAAAGTCCGCAACATTTGCGAGGCGCATCTAACAAATGTCCACAACATTTGTTTCTTGGGGTAAATGAGGTGAAAATACCCTTTATAATATATTATACTACTTCTTGTAGGAGTGAGTGAGTGTTTGAGTTTTATGTCCCACCAACAGCTAAGGTCATACGGAGACGGGACCTCGGTTTTAAAGACTCATCCGAAAGTCTGGAGAAGCCCGGAATCGATTCTGCGATCCCTGGTTTACAAGGCGAGTAGCGTAACCACTGCACCACGGAGGCTTCTACTTCTTATAGGAATTCTTTATTGTAGCAAATTCCTTATAACTTAAAGATGGAAGGGAAAAGATATTGTCGTTATAACGAGGGTTGTCTATATTTGTTTTATTAAAGCTATGTCAGGAGCCGTAGAACACGGCACACAGTATCAGATGACAATGGCGTATGAGCATAGACTTCAGAGAACAGCTTACAACTTCTGTTACGGTCCATTTGGGCAGGTTAAAGGTCAGTACTTGATGGAGCTGTCATAGAAATACACGTACTGTAAAATTCCGCTATAAGGACCACCTAAAATAAAGACTAGATATGCTTTTAAAAGTAGAAGTGAAACAAAGATCAGGAATCGATACAATTAACTTACTCCACCCATCAAAGACACCAAAGGGAAAGAAACACAAACATTAAGCTACCAGACCATAATGGAAACCTAAACAAAGGAAGGTCATAAGGACAGTTACTTTCCCACAAAATGGCCATATGGCCATCCAAAATAAAAAGACACAAGTGATACACAGTAAGTAACAAACAACACCATAAATAAACCGCCACAGAAGAACCACCTTGGAACGGTCAGTTGAATGATTTCCACTGGGGGCTTAAATCGATTTTACGTGGCCACAATCCTGGCCCTTACTTCCGTTGCGATTAAGACAAATAATTTGTTCAGTCCGCATGAAGGCCTTCTAACTCATCAAAGCTTTTTGAGACAATTTCAGTTATTCTTTCTTTGTGTGTTCCAAACCCAGTGTCTCCTACTGAGAGACCACCTTTGAGACTGTTCAAAAGTGGTCTTGAAGACCACTTTTGAACAGTCCCAAAGGTGGTCTTAATATAGGAATTTTACTGTATATATAAGGTGGGTATGTTGCGACAATTAAAGGATAATTTTTGTCAGTTCTCCATAAAAACCTATGTTGTGGGTATCTATTAGAACCGTGTCATGAAGGCTGTTCTAATGAATCCCTACAACATTGGTTGATATTGAGAAATTGTCAGTTCTCCATAAAAACCTATGTTGTGGGTATCCATTAGAACCGTGTCATGAAGGCGGTTCTAATGAATCCCTACAACATTGGTTGATATTGAGAAATTGTCAGTTCTCCATAAAAACCTATGTTGTGGGTATTCATTAGAACCGTCTTATTAAGGGAGTTCTAATGAATCCCTACAACAGTGGTTGATATTGAGAAATTTTCAGTTCTCCCTAAAAACCTATGTTGTGGGTATCCATTAGAACCGTCTTATTAAGGGAGTTCTAATGAATCCCTACAACATTGGTTGATATTGAGACATCATCAGTTCTCCATAAAAACCTATGTTGTGGGTATTCATTAGAACTGTCTTATTAAGGGAGTTCTAATGAATCCCTACAACATTGGTTGATATTGAGACATCATCAGTTCTCCATAAAAACCTATGTTGTGGGTATTCATTAGAACTGCCTTCATGCGGTTCTAATGAATCCCCACAACATAGGTTTATATGGAGAAATCATCAGTTCTCCATAAAAACTTATGTTGTGGGTATTCATTTGAACAGCCTCATTAAGGCGGTTCTACATTGGTTTATATTGAGACATCATCAGTTCTCCATAAAAACCTATGTTGTGGGTATTCATTAGAACCGTCTCATTAAGGTATATAAGGAGAAATAAGGAAAATTATCCTTCTGTAATCACCAGATACCCACCTTACTTGTTGCTATGGGGCCATACTGGTCCACTGACTTTTCTCAAGGGCAGTATTCTGACCAGACCTGGAGGATACAAGTTTTCTTGTAGATTTTTCTCTGCCTTGGCTCCAAATAATGTTTGTTTGCTTGAGGTTTAAAGGCCCAGTCAACACAATTTAGGTTATATCAGACAATTCAGCTTACCTTACCACATTTCCTTGGAAGGCTTATACATAAGCGGTTATCCAGTACAGTGCACATTTTTTCATCAGAAACCTCAAATCAGTTGAAGGGAGAAAATGACTGTAGAAAGGTTTTGTGATCAATCTTCACGAATAAAATGTTGCCGACACCAGAGGTATTGATTTTGCAGCCTCCTCATCAGTCAGATACCCACCGAGGTTAGCTGTCTTGTAGGTACAGCTCTGCCTAGGCACAAAATAACAAGCTGTTAGCAAGGCCTTATTCCAATATGTGTACTCCAAGGAAGGGGAAGACAGGAGAAAATGAAAAGAGATTGTCATGAACTCAATAAAGGTGCCCCTTTGACTGACAAGATTATGGGATAAGTGAAGTGAAGTGAAGTGAATAATGCAGAAAATTAAGGAATGCTATTTCTTATTAGAAACATGTTTATGGTACCTGTTAGAATCTCCGCAGACAATACTTAGCCCTTATCTTGCTGTCCACGACAACCCCTATCTTTGAAAACAGTGTAGATCCAGATCAGATGGCTTCTGAAGAAGCCATCTGATCAGGATCTACACTGTTTGGCATTCAGTTTATTAATTTGTAGCAATAAATTACATCAAGTAATTTGATTGGTTGATAGACAGAAATGGGCTTAAATGAATATTCAGCAAGATAAGGGTTAGTATCCAGAACATACATTTTTATGGAGAAATAAGGAAAAAATTATCTCGAACATCAACAGCATTCTTAGGCTTTTAACCCATTCTAGGCAGGGACCTCCTGAAAGGGTAGCCTTGCAAACAGTGCAGGCCCAGCTCAAATGTTGATCTAGAGCCATGATCTGATAAATACGGTATTTTACGTAGCCCCAGATAAGAAAGGGGTATTCAAATATTATTTTTCTAGTTTCTGCACGAAAAACATGCAGTCGAACTTCAATGGCTCGAACACCTTTGGGACCTCGAAAATCTGTTCGAGACAGGGGAAGTTCGAGCCACTGAGGGAGACTGCCAGGAGGTATACAATATACTTTTCGATATCTTTTCGGTGTTTTATAATGAAAACGTATGCTGTGTGTACTCATTAGAATCGCCTCATCGAGGCGATTCTAATGAGTACACACAGCACACATTTGCAAGATAAAAGACTACAATCTCCTTAATTATCCCCCACTAATTCTTATGTAGAGGATTTCGCTAGGGGCTCAAGCATGGGTTCGACACATCCATGGTAAACGAGCCATCGGTGTTCGAGCCATCGAAGTTCTACTGTATGTTGTGGGTACTCTTTGGAAGTTCCTTGTGGAGGCACTTCAAATGAGTACTCAAAACACGTTTTCATGCATAAATAAGAAAAATAGCAGCTCTTTACCAATGCAAAAAATTGCCCTATCTAGAGCTATGAATTTTTAGATATTATCTCAATTTGTTTTGCAGGCAAAGATTTCATATGTGTGCAATCTATGGACGGGACAGTGTCAATCTTTGAACAAGAGAGTTTCTCCTTTAGTCGGTTTCTGCCGGGAGCATTACTTCCCGGACCAATCAAATATGTGCCAAAGCTGGACAGTTTTATAACAGTATCATCTACCTGGCAGGTTGAATGCTATAAGTAAGTACAGAGAACAGTTAAGGGATATTTGCAGGCCTCATACTTTTCAGGCATATGCAGGATTTTAGGCTTTTAGAGCTGGATTTCTTTCTTGATTTTTCTTGATTTCAGGCTTTTTAGATTTTGAATTTTCCTCCATTGACTATTGAACGCTTATCCTGCTGAATGAAATTATTTAGCTACACCCATTTCTGACTATTCACCAATCAAATTACTTGATAAAATGTATTTCTTCATTTCACAAACTGCATTACAAACAGTGTAGATCCTGATCAGATGGCTTCTTCAGAAGCCATCTGATCTGGATCTACACTGTTTGTAAAGGTAATGGTTGACTTGTTCTGCACAATAAGGGTTAAGGCTGCAAAATCAGGTCTTTCAGGCATGGAAAAGCTTCGTCAGTATGAGGTCTGTATTTGGTCTCAAAATGTTTACCATTATAAAGAATATGACTCTATAAAAAATCCCAATCCAACCATATCCAGTTTTGCTCGTATTGCTAAAGTCAGAAATAATCTAAGAAAATTAACTCAATGAGTTAGAGTCAGACTGATATGTAGTAAAAGCCTTACTTTTTATGCCCCCTGCCATCGGCATGCCGGGGGCATATAGTTTATGTGCATATGTGTTTACATCCATCTGTACCTCGTACGTACGTTCGAAACCTCAGGTTAAGGTTTTTGTAACAGGTAGACTGAACTTTTTAGAACTCATATTTTCTTAACCATTCAATGGAATTAGTTCATATTTGGTATTTTTAGCTCACCTGTCACGTAGTGACAAGGTGAGCTTTTGGGATCACTTTTTGTCCGTCGTCCGTCGTGCGTGCGTCCGTCGTAAACTTTTCTTCAAACGACATCTCCTCCTAAACCACTGATCGGATTTTGACCAAACTTCACAGGAATGATCCTTAGGTGGTCCCCTTTCAAAGTTGTTCAAATGGTTCCGGTCCATTGCACATATAGGTCACAGTAGCCAAAAATAGATTTTTTTCACCGAAAACTTAAAAAATCTTCTTCTCTGAAACCGCAAGGCCCAGGTCTTTGATATTTGGTATGAAGCTTCATCTAGTGGACCCCTAACAAGATTGTTCAAATTATAGTGCTGGGGCCAAAAATGCCCCCTCACGGGGGCCCTTTGGTTTTACATGGGCTTATATAGGGAAAATCTTTAAAAATCTTCTTCTCTGAAACCGCAAGGCCCAGATCTTTGATATTTGGTATGAAGCTTCATCTAGTGGACCCCTGCCAAGATTGTTCAAATTATAGTGCTGGTGCTAAAAATGCCCCCGCACGGGGGCCCTTTGGTTTTACATGGGCTTATATAGGGAAAATCTTGAAAAATCTTCTTCTCTGAAACCGCAAGGCCCAGGTCTTTGATATCTGGTATGAAGCTTCATCTAGTGGACCCCTACCAAGATTGTTCAAATTATAGTGCTGGGGCCAAAAATGCCCCCGCACGGGGCCCTTTGGTTTTACATGGGCTTATATAGGGAAAATCTTTAAAAATCTTCTTCTCTGAAACCGCAAGGCCCAGGTCTTTGATATTAGGTATGAAGATTTATCTAGTGGACCCCTACCAAGATTGTTCAAATTATAGTGCTGGTGCTAAAAATGCCCTCGCACGGGGGCCCTTTGGTTTTACATGGGCTTATATAGGGAAAATCTTGAAAAATCTTCTCTGAAACCGCAAGGCCCAGGTCTTTGATATCTGGTATGAAGCTTCATCTAGTGGACCCCTACCATAACTGTTCAAATTATTGTGCTGGGGCCAAAAATGCCCCCGCACGGGGCCCTTTGGTTTTACATGGGCTTATATAGGGAAAATCTTTAAAAATCTTCTTCTCTGAAACCGCAAGGCCCAGGTCTTTGATATTAGGTATGAAGATTTATCTAGTGGACTCCTACCAAGATTGTTCAAATTATAGTGCTGAAGCTAAAAATGCCCCCGCACGGGGGCCCTTTGGTTTTACATGGGCTTATATAGGGAAAATCTTTAAAAATCTTCTTCTCTGAAACCGCTAGGCCCAGGTCCTTGATATTTGGTATGAAGCTTCATCTAGTGGACCCCTACCAAGATTGTTCAAATTATAGTGCTGGGGCCAAAAATGCCCCCGCACCAGGGCCCTTTTGTTTTACATAGGCTTATATAGGGAAAATCTTTAAAAATCTTCTTCTCTGAAACTGCAAGGCCCAGGTCTTTGATATTTGGTATGAAGCTTCATCTAGTGGACCCCTACCAAGATTGTTCAAATTATAGTGCTGGAGCTAAAAATGCCCCCTGCACGGGGGCCCTTTGGTTTTACATGGGCTTATATAGGGAAAATCTTGAAAAATCTTCTTCTCTGAAACCGCAAGGCCCAGGTCTTTGATATTTGGTATGAAGCTTCATCTAGTCGACCCCTACCAAGATTGTTCAAATTATAGTGCTGGGGCCAAAAATGCCCCCGCACCAGGGCCCTTTTTTTTTACATAGACTTATATAGGGAAAATCTTTAAAAATCATCTTCTCTGAAACACAAGGCTTAGGTTTTTGATATTTGTTATGAATCTTCAGCTAGTGGACCTCTACCAAGATTGTTCAAATTATAGCCCTGGGGCCAAAAATGCCCCCGCTCCGGGGCCCTTTGGTTTAACATAGACTTATATAGGGAAAATCTTGTTTTACATAGACTTCTTTATGCAGGGTAAACCTTTAAAATCTTCTTCTCTGAAACCACAAAGCCCAGGTCTTTCATATTCGATATGAAGCTTCATCTTGTGGACCTCTACTAAGATTGTTCAAATTTTAGCCCTGGGGCCAAAATTGACCCTGCCCGGGGCCCACTTGTTATGCTTTGGATCAGGTGAGCGAACCAGGGCCCCCTCTGGGCCCTCTTGTTTTTTTTTTTTTTTTTTTGTTTTACGGCCCTTTCAAGATTATTTCACTCATATTGAGCCGATCGTTAATCAGAGGTGGGCGAAAACCGGAGTACCGGAGAAAAACCACCTGACCTTCCATTGCAGAACTTGGCGTCTCACATATGACCCGAGCAAGGCTCAAACCACAGCGATGAGAGACCTAATGATCAAGAGTCAGCGCTCTTAACCACTAGACCACGGAGGCCCGTTCATATTTGGTATGATGATATATATAGGTCCAAAGTTTTATTCAGCGATACCATGCCCATGACCTCAATGTCAAGGCCACAGACTTAGACAACTTTATTGTTAAAGATTTTAAAGAGCTCAAATTTTCCAAACCATATTATGGATTTGGCTTACCGTTATATGCTATGATGATAGGTACAGGTCCTAATGTTTATTTGGCAGTACCCCCACTTGTGCCTATGGCTTCAAGGTCAAGGTCACAGACTTAGAAATTTTTAATTAGATATTTTAAGAGTTGATATTTTCCAAATCTTATGATGAATTGAGTTTATATTTGGTATGATGATAGATACCTGTCCATTCTATTCAGCGATACCCCCATCCATGCCCATGAGCTCAAGGTCAAGGACTTAGAAATTTTCAATGTTAAAGACACTGGTTAAGGTATTTGGACCAGGTAGACCCTGAACTTTTACAATGGATTTGGTTCATATTTGGTATGATGATAGATATAGGTCCAATGTTTTATTCAGCAATACACCCACCCATGCCTATGACATCAAGGTCAAGGTCACAGACTTAGATAATTTTAATGTTAAAGATTTGAAGAGCTCAAATTTTTCAAACCATGTTATGGATTTGGCTTATATTTGCCATGATGAATGACACAGGTCCAAATGTTTATTTGGTAATATCCCCACCCATACCTATGGCTTAAAGGTCAAGGTCACAGAGTTATAAATTTTTATTAAGATATTTTAAGAGTTGATATTTTCCAAATCGTATGATGAATTGAGTTTATATTTGGTATGATGATACATACTGGTCCAATACCCCCACCCATGCACATGTCCTAAAGATCAAGTTCACTTACAAAGAATTTTTAGCTCACCTGTCACGTAGTGACAAGGTGAGCTTTTGTGATCACATTTTGTCTGTCGTCAGTGCGTCCGTCCATCCGTCCATGCGTAAACAATTTCTTGTCCGCACGATAGCATCTTCATTCATGATTTGATTTTAACCAGACTTGCACACAACTTGAACCACCATGAGATCTGGGTTCCTTTCTTGAACCAGCCATATCCCATCATGTGTTACGGAGCCCAGAATGATCATTTTGACAATATCTCGGTCACTTTTGAATACGGGTCATGTCGGGTCAAAAAGTAGGTCAGTAGGTCAAATCATAGAAAAACCTTGTGAACACACTAGAGGCCACAGTTTTGGTCCGATCATCATCAGACTTGCCCAGAATGATCATTTTGACAATATCTCGGTCAAGATCGAATATGGGTTATGTCGGGTAACAAAGTAGGTCAGTAGGTCAAATCATAGAAAAACCTTGTGAATACACTAAGGCCCACAGTTTTTGTCTGATCATCATGAAACTTGCTCAAAATGATTATCTTGACAATTTCTCGAGCAAGTTCGAATATGGGTCTTGTAGGGTCAAAAAGTAGGTCAGTAGGTCAAATCAGAGAAAAACATTGTGAACACACTAGAGGCCACAGTTTTGGTCTGATCATCATCAAACTTGCTCAGAATGTTAGTCTTAACAATACCCGGGTCAAGTTTGAATACGGGTCATGTCGGGTCAAAAAGTAGGTCAGTAGGTCAAATCATAGAAAAAGCTTGTGAACACACTAGAGGCCACAGTTTTGGTCCGATCATCATCAAACTTGCCCAGAATGATCATCTTGACAATATCTCCGTCAAGTTCAAATATGGGTCAGGTTGGGTCAAAAAGTAGGTCAGTAGGTCAAATCATAGAAAAACCCTCTGAACACGCTGGCGGCTACAGTTTTGGTCCGATCATCATCAAACTTGCTCAAAATGATCATTTGACAATATCTCGGTTAATTTCGAATATGGGTCATATCTGGTCAATATGTAGGTCAGTAGGTCAGATTGTTGAAAAACATTGTGAACACACTAGAGGCCCAAGTTTTGGTCCGATCATCATAAAACTTGCTCAGAATGATCATCTTGACAATATCTGTGTCAAGTTTGAATATGGGACATGTCGGGTCAAAAAGTAGGTCAGCAGGTCAAATCATAGAAAAACGTTTTGAACACTCTAAGAGGCCACAGTTTCAGTCAAATCATCATAAAACTTGCTCAGAATGATCATCTGGACAATATCTCAGTTAAGTTTGAATATGGCTCATGTCAAATCAAAAAGTAGATCAGTAGGTTATTTTGTCATAACTTTTGAACCGTTTGAGATAGAGCCTTCATATTTGGCATGTAGGTTCCTTCTGACAAGGGCTTCCCACTCATAAATATTTGACCTGTGACATTGACCTGTGACCTACTTTATCATACCTTTTGAACCATATGAGATAGAGCCTTCATATTTGGCATGCATGTTCCTTGTGACAAGGTTTTCTCAGCTATTCAAAACTTTTGACCCATGACCTTGACCTTTGACCTACTTTGTCATAACTTTTAAAGCATTTGAGATACAGCCTTCATATTTAGCATGTAGGTTCCTTGCGACACTGTTGCTTAGATTATCCTCTACCAAAAAGGCTAAAACAATCCCACTCTGATGAACAAAATGGCCACCGGAGGTAAAAATAGAAAAATATTGTAAATTTGATTCAAACGGAAACTCCCCCTAAACCCTAAGGCCAATTTGATTCAAAGTTCCCAGGAATGTTGCCTAGGTTACTCCCTACCAAATAAGCTAAAATTACTCTGCTGATGAACCACAAGAGCTAAAAATAGAATGTACTCGAGACAGTGACACACAGGTGAGCGAACCAGGGCCCTCTGGGCCCTCTTGTTTATTTAAAGTTTATGAAGAGCTCATACTTACCAAACCATATGGATTTGCTTCATACTTGGTATGATGTTAGTTACATGTCCAAAGTTGTATATACCCCCACCCCTGACCTGAAGGTCAAGATCACAGACTTAGTCTTATGATGCTTTTAAAGTTTTAGGGATCATATTTTCCAAACCATATGGATTGGCTTTATATTTGGAATGATGATAGATACAGGTCCCAAGTTTCATTCAGCCATACCACTGACCCTGCCCATGCCCTCAAGGTCAAGGTCACACACTTAGAAAATTTTGAATGTTTAAAGTTTCTTAGAATTCATATGAACGAAATGATTTAATTGATTGGGTTCAAACTGGGTACAATGATAATTTTTTGTCCAAAGGTTTAATCAGCAATATCCCCATCTATAGGTAGAACACTTTTGCAGTAGAGCTAGGCTGTCCAATGACAGCTATTGTTGCAACATGATTTTTTGGGGTGAGGTGGGCCCCTGGGCGGGGGCATCTGTGTCGTCTGGACACATTTCTAGTTCTCATATACTACAAGAAGCATATGTTGTGGATATTTGTTAGAAAAGTCTCACCGAGGCAATTCTAACAAATACCCACAACATACGTTTTTTTAGCATTTCATATATTTTTGAATTTCTCTTTGTATCTGTCACTTCTGGATCTAAGCATTTGTTTCATTAAAATTGTCTTTATAATGAGTGTTGTAGTTATATCAAATATAGGTAGGACTGGATAATCAGACCTGACGATATAATCGATTATCAGTCCTGCCACTGTGATCAATGATCTAATAGTAATCACTGAAGACTAAGGCTGTCACCATTAATTAATCGTATAATCGATTAATTGATCGATAAATTCCACAAAAATGATTATCAGTACTGATTTGCTTGTAATCGATTATTTGATAAGTGCAATTTACTACCCAAACTTGTGCCTAAAATAGCTGGATCAGTGGCAAACAGTGCAGGCCCTGATGAGACGCCGCATTTTGCGGCGTCTCATCTGGGTCTACACTGTTTGCTCAGGCCTGCTTGTTCAAATATACATATGGTAAAGTGCAACATTTGGTAAGAGTTCTGCTCAGACAGAAAACCAGACAGGTAATATTATTACAAAAACGATTACTAATCGTTTATCGATCGCAGTGACAGGACTGATAATCGATTATCTTTTCAGCTCCAATTAGCCAGCCCTACTGACGTCTAAGGCATAAAATCTTACCTTTTAGGCTTTCTGTATGAGCATGACTCTTACCAGTGTTATACTTTACCATATGTATTCTATGCAAACAGTGTAGACCAAAATGAGATGCCACCAAATGTGGCGTCTCATCAGGGTCTGCACTGTTTGCCATTCTTCCAGCTATTTTAGACACAACAATGGTTAGTGAATTATACTAGGACATCTTTTTCTGTGTTCTATAATGAAAAATGTATGCTGTGTGTACTCATTAGAATCGCCTCATCGAGGCGATTCTAATGAGTACACATAGCATACATTTGCAAGATAAAAGACGAAACTATCCTAATTTTTACCCTCCCTATTTCTTTTGTACAGAAATTCCCTAGGGACTCAAGAACAGGTTCGACTCAGCCATGGTAAACGAGCCATCTGTGTTCGAGCCATTGAAGTTCTACTGTACTAGCAAAACAGAAATGATAATCATTATTGTGGAATTCATTGATTTTTCAAGCGATTATCCAACCAATCGTACCATCCTTAAAGATGGGTATAAAGACAGTTGACTGTTTTTCAGATACCAAGTACTTGCAGTTGCCACAGATGCTAAAAGTAAAGAAGAATCACAGAATATTAAATCAGGCAAAAAAGTCACGGTAAGATATATCAGCTGGTCAGACCTCAGTGGCTTGAACACCTTTTCTTGCACACCAGACAAGGAAATCCGTGATTTTACCCTGGGATAGAAATTTATGTTCTGACCCTGGTGTTCCGACCCCAAATCGAATATAATCGCGTGTTTGATAAATGCACTGGTTGATTACAACCTCATGCGCGGCGTCGTCATGCGTGACGTCACTAAACATTCCTGTTGTGTCATCACAAAAGGGCGGACGTCGGTAACCGAAGTGACAGCAGCATTAAAAATTCGCAATAGAAATGGAAGGTATGCAAGAAAAAGAATCCAATATGGGTGTGAGGGGTGGATAGAAAAATCCGTCCCTCGGGATCACTGTCCGGCATCACTCGGCAAGCCTCATGATGCCGGACAGTGTCCCTCGGGACGGATTTTTCAATCCACCCCTCACACCCATATAAGATTCTTATATTGTACTGCCTCGGTTGTGCATCTATCTATTTATCTTCTTATATTGAGTCGGTCATATTTGGCCATTACCTCAGTTGGGTGTGTAGCTAAATTTAGAATTTAGCTAAAAAAAAAAAAAAAAGAAAAAAAAGAAGTCACTGGATGAGTCCTTAAAACTATTTACAATCTGAATATGGCCCCCGCCCATAGGGGCTTGAAGAAATATATGGGCTGCATGATGCTTCCACGCAGAGTTGAATCCGGCCCGCACACTAGTACTGGTAAACCGCTTAGAGGATCTAAGCCTGTCCAGGAACCGCGGCGCGAGGCGGACCGTCCATGCAAATAAACCCTATTGGTTTTATTGGGCGACAAGGCTTGAGATGTCATTTCATCTCAATGTCGGGTAAAAGTCCCACAAAATTGGAAGCAATGCTCCAAAATGACCTTTACAGTGTTGACGGGGACGTTAAACCTCAAATCAAACAAACAAAACAATCTGAATAACAGAGGTATACTAAAACGCATACCTCTGAGTCTCAATCTTACACTGTACGGGCTTTGAACTCCTCTGCAGTCTTAGCATTCACCACTGAAGAGGGAAGACTATTCCACTGGGTAATAGTCCTAGGAAAAAAGGAATTTTTCAGGGCATCACTGTAGGACTGGTACCTGTGATACTGTGAGTTGTTTATTTTTGATGCCCTTGTTCGGGTTGAACTGTCACAGGGGTCAAGCATCTGGCTGTGATCAGGAGGTTGAGGGTTTGATACCTGCAGGGTCAGCCACAGTCTTTCATGGAGATTGATGTATGGTCATTCTCTCCCACTGATTCAAGAAGGACAGTTGTCAGTTTCTGGTGAGAGAATGTGTACTGTACTGGTTATCAGCTTATGTGTAAGCCTGTAAAAGAAAGTGTGGTTAGGTAAACTGACCAACTAGTTATAACCTAAAAAGTGTTGACTGGGTCTTCAAACTCCAAATAAACAAACAAAAATACTTTTGGACCATTGAAATTTGTTCAAGATCTTGCATCACTATTGCATCCAACTGATATTGGCTTACAGTTTGGGCAAGGCCTGCTGACCTTGCAGCAGATAAGGGTAGAAGGGGAGTTTTGTTATTTCTTCTGTTTCTATTCTTTTTTATCATATGACGTTGTTGATAAGCAGTGGATAACGTCGTGCAATAAAAATCGTATGACCACACGTGTAATAACACTTTGGCGGGAATAAGTAACGTCATGACGACGTCCATGTCAACCATGTATTTTTCATAGAAAACTTGGTCAAATTAAAAGGCAATAAAATCCAATTTAAAGTAGTCATATGATAAAGAGAATCTTACACGAGTGATCATTTCATATGAAATTTATGAAACTTGCCGAAGGCTCGTTTCATAAATTTCATATGAAATGACCACTCGCGTAAGATCCTCTATATCTCTTTTTATCCATTTGTCTGGGAGACGACACAAAATGACAGACAAGGGTTGACATGCTGTTAAACCTAAATCAATAAAATCAAGACAGGGGTTGTTTGAGCCACTGAGGCTTAGTCATTCACGTTGCGCTAGATCAGGAAGTATATAGAGGATCTTACATGAGTGTTCATGTATTGTAGAATTTATTAAACAAGTTGAGGAAAAAGGATAAAATGCGAGCCTGTGCCAAGCATTTTATCCCTTTTCTTCAACGAGTTTAATAATTTCAATAATACATGAGCACGAATGCAAGATTCTATTTATCATATGACATATAAAACACATTTCATTCACTATTGTTTACAAAAATGTCAATATTCCGCCGTTAGTAAATGCAACGTCGTTAAGGACGTCGTATATGTAACGTTACGGGAGGTATCTAGCTAATTTGCATATTTAATCCACTAGTGGATTATCATAAATATTACATGGCGTTATTACACTCTCACACGCGATGTCATATGATAAAATAAGGATGTCTTCCTTTTGGATTTTTGTGGTAACAATGGTATGTCATGCATACTCATTAGATTCGCCTCCTTAGGGCAATTCTAATGAGTACACTGTAGTGTCGTTTTAACGCTGTCATCGGGATCCATCAGCGTCGACCGCCTTATACACGATCCCACATTATACAAAATGACAACCGGGTTTACCCCCACCCACTTTTTCTGCATGCATGATTACTGTTTCTGCAGGTTTTTTATGAATATTCCATATTGCATGCTTTTTATAAGATATAAAGTTAATAAATTTAATTGTAATCTGATTCTATACCTCTAGCGGTCATTTGGCTTTCAATTCAAATAGTTTTTAGCTCACCTGTCACGTAGTGACAAGGTGAGCTTTTGTGATCACATTTTGTGTGTGCGTCCGTCCGTGCATCTGTGCATCCGTAAACATTTTCAAATAAGTATATCTCTAATATCCCTTGGTCAATCTTGATCAAATTTCATGAGAAGCATCATCAGGTAGGGGGAAAGGCTGCATAAGGTTTTTGGGCTGATCAGATTGGAATTCTGGTTGCTATGGCAACATATAACTTCCATAGACTTACAATGGGAAAAAATTAAAATATCTTCTTCTCTGAAACCACAGGGCCCAGAGCTTAGATATTTAGCCTGTAGCGATGGCTAGTGGTCACCTACATAATCTGCCAATCATGCCCCTGGGGTCCAAATTGGCCACGCCCCGGGACCCCTTCGCTCCCATAGACTCATAATGGAACAAAAAGCTTCAAAAATCTTCTTCTTGGAAACCACAGGGCCCAGAGCTTAGATATTTAGCATGTAGCAATGGCAAGTGGTCACCTACATAATTCCTGCCAATCATGCCCCTAGGGCCGAAATGGGCCACGCCCCGGGGCCCTTTAGCTCCTATAGACTCATAATGGAAAAAAAGCTTCAAAAATCTTCTTCTCTGAAACCACAGGGCCCAGAGCTGAGAAATTTGGCATGTAGCAATGGCAAGTGGTCACCTACATAATTCCTGCCAATCATGCCCCTGGGGTCCAAATTGGCCACACCCCGGGTCCCCTTAGCTCCCATAGACTCATAATGGAAAAAAAGCTTAAAAAATCTCCTTCTCTGAAACCACAGGGCCCAGAGCTTAGATATTTAGCATGTAGTAACGGCAAGTGGTCACCTACATAATTCCTGCCAATCATGCCCCTGGGTTTCAAATGGGCGACGCCCCCAGGCCCCTTCGCTCCCATAGACTCATAATGGAACAAAAAGCTTCAAAAATCTTCTTCTCGGAAACCACAGGGCCCAGAGCTTAGATATTTAGCATGTAGCAATGGCAAGTGGTCACCTACATAATTCCTGCCAATCATGCCCCATGGGTCCAAATTGGCCACGCCCCGGGTCCCTTTAGCTCCTATAGACTCATAATGGAAAAAAAAAAGCTTCAAAAATCTTCTTCTCTGAAACCACAGGGCCCAGAGCTGAGATATTTGGCATGTAGCAACGGCAAGTGGTCACCTACAAAATTCCTGCCAATCATGCCCCTGGGGTCCAAATTGGCCACACCCCGGGGCCCCTTAGCTCCCATAGACTCATAATGGAAAAAAGCTCTAAAAATCTTCTTCTCTGAAACCACAGGGCCCAGAGCTTAGATATTTAGCATGTAGCAACGGCCAGTGGTCACCTACATAATTCCTGCCAATCATGCCCCTGGGTTCCAAATGGGCGACACCACGGGGCCCCTTCGCTCCCATAGACTCATAATGGAACAAAAAGCTTCAAAAATCTTCTTCTCGGAAACCACAGGGCCCAGAGCTTAGATATTTAGCATGTAGCAATGGCAAGTGGTCACCTACATAATTCCTGCCAATCATGCCCCTATGGTCCAAATGGGCCACGCTCTGGGGCCCCTTTGCTCCCATAGACTCATAATGGAAAAAAAGCTTCAAAAACCTACATAATTCCTGCCAATCATGCCCCTGGGTTCCAAATGGGCCACACGCCGGGGCCCCTTAGCTCCTATAGACTCATAATGGAAAAAAAGCTTCAAAAATCATCTTCTCTGAAACCACAGGGCCCAGAGCTTAGATTTTTAGCATGTAGCAATGGCAAAAGGTCACCCACATAAATCCTGCCAATCATGCCCGTGGGGTCCAAATGGGCCACGCCCCGGGGCCCCTTAGTTCCCATAGACACATAATGGAAAAAAGCTTCAATAATCTTCTTCTCTGAAACCACAGGGCCCAGAGCTTAGATATTTAGCATGTAGCAATGAGAAGTTGTCACCTACATAAATCCTGCCAATCATGCCCCTGGGGTCCAAATGGGCCACACCCTGGGACCCCCTTAGCTCCCATACACTCATAATGGAAAAAAAAAACTTCAAAAATCTTCTTCTCTGAAACCACAGGGCCCAGAGCTTAGATGTTTAGCATGTAGTAACGGCAAGTGGTCACCTACATATTTCCTGCCAATCATGCCCCTGGGGTTCCAAATGGGCCACACCCCGGGGCCCCTTATCTCCCATAGACTCATAATGGAAAAAAGCTTAAAAAATCTTCTTCTCAGAAACTGTGAAGCACAGAACATAGATATTTAGTGTCTAGGAACATAAAATAGCCAGCTACATAAATCCTGCTAACCCTGCCCCTGGGGTCAAAATTGGCCACGCCCGAGCTCATCACCTCCAATAGACTTATAATGGAAAAAAACTTCTTCTATGAAACCATAATGCCCAGAGCTTAGATTTTTAGTATGTAGCAACGTCAAGTGGCCACCTACATAAATCCTGCCAGTTATGCCCCTGGGATCCAAATTGGCCACACCCCAGGGCTCTTTAGCTTCCATAGACTTACAATTGGAGAAACTACATAAAATCTTCTTCTCTGAAACCACAGGGCCCTTATAATGAAAAAAAACAACAACAACAAAAAAAAAAAAACAACTTAAAATGGGGAAAAAAATCTTCTTCTCTGAAACCAAAAGTCCCAGAGCTTAGGTATTTAGCATGTAGCAATGTCGAGTGGTCGCCTACATGAATCCTGCCAATCATGCCCCTGGGGTCCAAATCCTGTGGCCCCTTAACTCCAACAAACTTATAATGGAAAAAAGCTTCAAACATCTTCTTTGAAACCATGAAGTAAAGTTTGTTTGTTTGTTTGTTTTGGAGTTTTACGGCCCAGTCAACACTATTTAGGTCATTTTTGAGCCGGTCAGTTTACCTATCATCACTTTCCTGGGCAGGCTTATACGTAAGCGGTTAACCAGTACAGTGCACATTCTTTCGCCAGAAACTGACAACTGCCCTTCTTGAATCAGCGGAAGGGAGAGAATGACTGTAGAAAAGATTTCATGATCAATCTCCACGAAAGAATGTCGCCGACCCCGGCGGGAGTCGAACCCGCATCCTCCTGATCACCAGTCAGACGCGCATCCGACTGAGCCACTGAGGCCGGCCCATGAAGTAAAGACCTTAGTTATTTAGTATATAGCAACACAAAATGGTCGACTACATAAATCCTGCCAACCGTGCCCTTTGGGTCAAAATTGGCCAAGCCCCAGGGCTCATTAGCTCCTATAGACTTATACTGGAAAAAACTTAAAAAAATCTTTTTCTCCAAAACCATAAGGCACAGATTTTGTTTGATTTGAGGTTTTTACATCCCGTTAACACTGTATAGGCCATTTTGGAGATGTCTCTACCAATTTTGTGGGACTTTTACCCGACATTGGGATGAAATTACATCTCAAGCCCTGTCGCCCAATGAAACCAGTAGGGTTTATAAGCATGGAAACCACTTTGTCTGAGCTTAGATATTTAGTATGAAGCAATGTCAAGTGGTCTCCTACACTAATGATTTTCTGGTACACAGGTGAGCGATATAGGGCCATTGGGCCCTCTTGTTGAACTTATTATTGCTGTACTTTCGTTTTCTTTATCTTTGGCCGCCATATTTATTTACCTCTTCCAGTAGTCGCTAAGGTATCACTAAACAGTGAAGTAAAACACAACCTGACTATACCGTACTGTTAGTTTGAAAGAAAGGCAATTGATGTAAGCCAACCAAGTATACATCAGTGTTTGTTTATTGTTGTACTTTGCTTGATTTCCGTTTCTTTATCCAGTGAATAATAAATGAACAACCGTATGCAGATGCGAGAAAAAAAAACCCTGCTATGTCCTGTTTTGGCGGGAAAAAATATTTATCAATGGGCAGACTTTTGGATGAGTCTATACTGAGGTCCCGTCTGTCTATGACCTTAGCTGTTGGTGAGATGTAAAACTCAAACACTCACTCAGCAATGGGTGTGGCTAAATTAATTTATTCAGCAGGATAAGGGTTATGCAAAGACCTTCAGATGAAGAGTGATGGTGAAAGTATCATGTAAATGGAATGATTCTGATAATTATTTTATTCGCCATTTGTATTTTAGTATGACTGGTCGTACAATATAGGAGAACAAGCCGTAGACATAGAAATAGTAGCCTCTCAAAATACTCCATCTTTACTTATATTAGGTAAGTACATTAGAACTTTGATGGCTGGAACACCAGTGGCTCATTTACTATAGTCCCATCAAACTAAATACAGTAGATCTATGATGGCTCAATCACCAATGGCTTCTTTATCCTGGCTGAGTTGAACCCATTCTTGAGTCCCTTAGAAATGTCTCTACATAAGAAATAGTGAGGGGACATTTAGGATAATTTTTATGCAAATGTATGCTGTGTGTACCCATTAGAATCGCCTCATTGAGGCGATTCTAATGAGTACACACAGCATACATTTTTGTGCTCGGCAATTCTAACGAGTACAAACAGTATACATTTTTGTTATAAAACACTGAAAAGAAGTCCCAAAATAATTTTTTTGCAAATGTATGCTGTGTGTACCCATTAGAATCGCCTCATTGAGGCGATTCTAATGAGTACACACAGCATATATTTTTGTGCTCGGCAATTCTAACGAGTACAAACAGCATACATTTTCGTTATAAAACACTGAAAAGAAGTCCCAAAATTATCCCCATTATACCTCCTGGAAGTTGCCCTCAGTAACTTGAACAGCCCCTGTCTCGAACAGGTTTTCGTGGTTCCAAAGGTGTTCGAGCCATTAGATTTCGACTGTATGAAGCAGAGGTTGGACTTTGCTAAAATTTTGTGGTCAGTCATAAAAAAATTTTGAAATGAAGACTACAATAAACCCCACTTTATGTAGAGACAACTTGGGTTCACGGGAGTATACATTAATTTCCTTATTTCTGCTCCAAGACAAAGGTTGTGCGTATTAATTAGAACCCCCTTGACGAGGTGTCTCTAAACCCACAAACTCTGCTTTGACTGGAAGTAAGAAAATTTTCATTGAAAATATTCTTGTTCTGGCAATATGATAGATGTCATTTTAGCTCAGGGATGTGTTTCAATTATGGATCAGCAACTTGCGCAGGTGAAACATTGACCAATGAAACCACTAGAATTGGTTACAATGTTGTTCTTTGTTTCATTGTTGGCACCGTATTTGCATTAAATGCTGGTTCCTAGTCTGAATATTATAAGTGTTGGAAAAACAGGTAACCAGACCCCCCTGACCTTTCAAGGTCTGGTTACCTGTTATTCCAATATTGACAATGTGCAAGCTGGGAGCCAGCAAATAATGCAAATATGGTGAATATAGATAAATGGCCATAAATGGTCATTTTAAGCTTGCCTGGTAGAAGTTTAGGAAGGTGTCCATTACACATACTTGTAATGATCATGAAAACCGTGATCATCCATTTACTCCCATCCTTTGCCCTAAATGAGTGATCATCAAGTAGGTTGATTTATTTTCAAACCACTGGTATGGATTGGTAAATTACATACACATTATGCACTAGTTATTTGTAACCCTGCACCACCCCCCCCCCCCCCACCACCACCTACGGGGAGGAGTAGGGGATAACAGGGCTAATGTGCGGGGTAGTTACCTTCTGTGTTCCCCCGCAGTCCGGGTTAATGCAGGGGTTTCGATATTATGCAAACATACCCCAGTGAAATTAACTATTATAAACAGCGGGGCAATGACATTCAGGGGGTCCCTGCAGTGCAGGGCTGGCTTCTATCAGGGCTGTGAAAAGTGAAAAGTCATTGTTCCCGCTATTCTCCGTTTCTCCGTAGGGGGGGGGGGGGGGCAGTAGTTACAATATTAGTACAGTAACTTGATCTGCTGCCTTGTATCACGTCAAGTGGATGTTTCCAGATCAAGGTATCACATGGGGTGCGAAACGTCAAGTGTGCTGCGTAAGTTCTGGAAACATCCAAGAGATGTGTTACTGTGTGGCAGATCATGTTACTATAGTGATGTTTATTAAATAGAGGATCTTACATGAGTGTTCATGTATTATTGAATTTATTAAACGAGTTGAGGAAAAGGATAAAATGCGAGGCTGTGCCGAGCATTTATCCCTTTTCCTCAACGAGTTTAATAATTCAATAATACATGACGAATGCAAGATTCTATTTATCATATGATATTTAAAACGCATTTTATTCACAATGGTTTACAAAAATATCAATATTCCGCCATTAGTATACGCGACGTCATTAAGGACCTCATACATGTAACCGTAACTAACGTTACGGGACGTATCAAGCTAATTTGCATATTTTAGCCACTAGTGAATTATCAAAAATATTACATGGCATCATTACACTCTCAGACGCGATGTCATATGATAAATACCTTTTTTGCTTCCTAATAAAGTCATTTTTTCAATCGTAAATAAGCGGGGGAATATAGAAGTTAGGCTGTGCGTGTAAGTTACTTAATCATCTCACACATCTGGTTCCACATGGCTGCTTTCTGATGTCACAAGAAAAACTGGAGCTCAGAGCTGTCAAGGATGGTGAATCAGAATCGGAAAACAAGAGTAGGTTGATATGGGATTCTGTATGCTTGTGTCGGAAAACTGGTCGTGGACAACACTTTTTATGTAGGTATACAGAAAATTCTGTATATCTATATTACCGTTCACTTTTCCCATTGTATGCGGGAAATCCCTAAAGGGGTGCCTTGGCTAACAGCGCAGGACCAGATCAGACGCCGCAGAAGGTGGCATCTGATCAGGGTCTGCACTATTTGCTGAGAGAATTTTCCTTCAAAAATAGTATAAAAATGATCACGGTGTACACTTTTTGCCACTCATCCAATAGCACATTGTACTTGTTCAAATTTTAGAGTAAGTATGGTAAGCAGTTGAGGTGTCCGAATATTTAGGGTAAATAAGTCTGGTAAGATGTCTACTCCTGAAAAATTATATCTGTCATTTTATTAAGAAAGACAATTTTCACAAATGGAAATTTGCTTCTCAGGTTTAGGATACCGGAGAATCAACTTCCTGTTTGTAAAAAAGCCTCCCATGAAATTTTGAACATTTTCCTAAATGTGCGACTAATTCTCTCTAAGAAAATCCCGACAATAATGTATGTTGTTTGTACTCATTAGAAAAGCCTCAATGAGGCATTTCTAATGAGTGCCACACAACATATCATTATTTTAAAGAAAAGCAAATAGATATCTCTGTAAAGCCACCTGACCCGGCGGTATGAGAAACCCTCAGTAGCTCAAACTACCCCTGTCTCAAACAAATTTTAATTGTCCCAAATCTGTTTTGATCCACTGAAATTCTACTAATGAGTTTGTCAGGTAACGATGGTTTGAAAAACAGGATCTGGTTGAATGTCTCAGCATTACTGAGTATTTAGGGTTATTTTGGAATTCTATTTCAGGTGAAAGAAACCTGTTCTGTTTAACGGAAACAGGGCGGCTAACTTTCATGAAGAAGTTTGAGTATGATGTTAGCTGTTTTACAGTTTATGGCCCTGGTGAGTAGATGGATATATAGAGAATCATACACTTTGTTCATTTCAAATGGGTGTCAGATTGTTTTTATCATTTGACCATTTTTCTTAAATTTTTTTCCCATTAAATGTTGATGGTTTTGTTTGTTTGTTTGATTTGAGTTTTAACGTCCCCGTCAACACTGTAAAGGTCATTTTGGAGACGTTGCTTCCAATTTTGTGGGACTTTTACCCGACATTGAGATGAAATGACATCTCAAGCCCTGCCACCCAATGAAACCAATAGGGTTTATTAGCATGGACGGTCCGCCTCGCACCGTGGTTCCTGGACAGGCTTAGCTCCTCTAAGCGGTTTACCAGTTCTAGTGTGCGGACCGGATTCAGCTCTGCGTGGAAGCATCATGCAGCCCATATATTTCTTCAAGCCCCTATGGGCGGGGGCCAAAATGTTGATGGTAGCTTTCTACAGAAAACATTGTTGTCTTCAATATTGGTGATAGTGTTTTGTGATATTAACCCTAAGACTGTGAATCTCAACAAGCAGACAGCATTTCAAAATGTGTTATTTCATATTTTTTTCAGTGGAAATAATTCACACCTAATGTCAAGCCTTATTTACTGTGAAAAATATTTTAAAAAATCAGATTGTCTTCAGTTCCAAGAATTTATTTAGCAGTTGAATGGTTAAATGTATAACATACGACTACCATGTATTGACGTGACAGATCATGTACATGTATCATCTGTGTTGTTTTGTTTGCTTGAATTGGGGTTTTACATCTCCGTAAACACTATTTAGCTCATTTTGGAGATATTGCTTCCAATTTTGTGAGACTTTTACCCGATATTGAGATGAAATGACATCTCAATCCTGCTGCCCAAACAAACCAAAAGGGTTAATATGTAGGGAGGGTCCGACTCGCATCACTTTGACTGGGCAGGCTT